>BPTQ01000001.1:325534699-325686224 GCA_019973895.1 Chrysanthemum seticuspe | reverse complement strand
CATGAACTGTGTTCACGAGGCAAATGTGTATATAATTTGATGAGGCGAGATGTATTATCTCATAGAAATATTGACGGGATGGGTCTGTAATATAAACTGTATTCCAAAGATATGTTCCATTCCATTAGTATGCGCGATTAAAACGAATCTGCAAATAAGTTTGGAATAACAAATAAATTTGGGCTAATAGCAATTGATATGGAACAAACATGAATAAAAAAATGATATGCAACAAACAAATAAGTTAGTATGAACACAACAGTAGAAGTGGTTTACTATGATTTGTATAACAAACTACATGGTAACATGGTATCTAAAAGTGAGAACCAAAAACCTGATGAAGTTGATGTTGAGAAGAATATCGATGCCAGGTATGAATCATTGATACAGGATGAATTTTTTTTTTTATGTTGATCGTGTTTTATGGTTAGAGGAAAACATATATTAGGGTTTTAAGAAAAAAATATTATGAATGTGAGAATTTTTATACGTAAAAGCATAATATGTTTTGGATTATTATTGGATTTTTGTGCTTCTAATTAATGGTTTATCAATTTTTAATTGGAAACTCAATAACAAAAGTTGGATTGCTCTAGTGGTTGAGATGTTTGCTTATGGTTGGTTACCATCCAGTGTTCGAATCCTGCTAGCTCCCTTTTTAAAATTCAATAACTTTTCAAAATGCTTACATGGCAGCAATGTGATGACATGGCTGATAATGAATTACTGGGCAATGAGGTGGCGTTTATGTGGCATTATCTACGTGTAACGCCTCCTGTTATATATAATATAGAGAGAGATATATATATATATATATAGAGTAAATTACACCATTCGTTCTTGTGGTTTGCGTTGACCGCAGGGTTTCGTCCTTTGACCAAAAAAGTTGCACCGTCCGTCCTTAAGTTGAAAACGTTATGCGCCATTAGTCCCTTGACCAAAAACCGTTAAGTTTGACCGTTAAACTCCTCTCATGTGACTTGCATATGAGGGTAAATTCGTCATTTCAACACTATAAGGACGAACGATGCAAGGACGAACGGTGTAGTTTATGTGGATAAGACCACTTTTTAAAGTAAAAATTACATAAATCGTCCAAAGTGGTATATCACCACTTACCACACACACACAAACATAAAACACACATCATCATCATCACCATTTCTCTCTCTCTCTCTTTAACCTAGCCGCCGACCACCTTAAACCACCACCACCGCCACACCGCCGCCACCGGTTCTCTTTTTGTGTTGTAAGCAAAGGTAGGTTAAAACCCACGAGTTTTGACTCGTGTTTCTTGGTAACTCGTTGGTAAAAAGAGGGGAGGTGACGTGATTAGAAACCACTTCATAAACAATGGTCTTTGCCAACATTAAAACCTTAAATCAATAACCAAACAAGCCCACTTGCAACAACAAAAAGCATCATCTTTTCCAACTTCGAGCCACTGACCCTTCTTCATCTTGAAATTAGTCAACCCACTTGTACAATTTTTGCACTTTAAAGACATTATAGACACAACCACTTGCATATCATCAAAAAGCACACACTTTATTAATCACAAGCTAATTTTGAACACAACCCAAATCAGAATTCACTTAATAAGCTTTAAAAACCAATAAAAATGATACTTTTAATAGAAAAAGAATATGGTGAAATGGAGTTATGTATTTGTTAAAAAAAAGAAATGGAGTTATGTAATAATCATATATGAAGGTTTTTATTTTACTGTGAATCCAAAAGAATCATCAAGAACATACTTTTGATACCAAAACCACAGACTACAATCACGATCTACTTATTCCAAACTAACCCAGATCCCCCAATCTCCCGGATACACCTTCGATCCCACCACCACGAGACCCATCACCGTTCCCACCAGAATAACGAGCTAAAACTCGCGTGTGTGACCCTACCTTTATCTTTTTCATGAATATGAACCGGTGGTGGTGCTATGGTGGGGTTAGGGTGGCGCGCGGGGTAAAAGAAACGAGGGTGGGGGTGGTTTTAGGGCGCGTGATGTAGTAGATCAAAAAGAGGGAGTGGTGGGGAGTCTTTTGGAGTAGGCGGTGAGAGGTGGGTGCCGACGGTGGAGCGGCGGTGGTGTGTTTTTAAACTTGTTTTCACGGACAATAACTCTTCAAACGACTCCAAAACATTCGGGTCTTCAAAAATTCGAGATGAAATGATGGTGGGTGATGGTGGTTACGTGGTGGCGACGAGGCGTGAGGTGGCCAGTGGTGGAAGGGTGGCGGCCGGTGATGAGGTGAGAGAGAAAGAGATGAATTAGGCTTAGGGTTAGGGTATAAATGAGAGAAATGGTGTTGAAATGTTTTTATTTAGAGTAAATTACACCGTTCGTCCTTATGGTGTTGAAATGACGAATTTACCCTCATGTGCAAGTCACATGAGGGGAGTTTAACGGTCAAACTTAACGTCGTTTGGTCAAAGGACGAACGATGCATAACGTTTTCAACTTAAGGACGGACGGTGCAATTTTTTGGTCAAAAGACGAAACCCTGCGGTCAACGCAAACCACAAGGACGAACGGTGTAATTTACTCATATATATATATATATATATATATATATATATATATATATATATATATATATATATATATATATATATATATATATATATATATATATATATATATGTTGAGAAATATCAATATGAATCTCATATTTGTCATATCTATATTACATATTAAGAGTGTATGGTCAAACCTTGAAAAATGAAATCTTGAAAGTCAAAGGCGAGAGAAATGCATAGTGTAATTAATACTCTTATTAAAACACTCCATTACTTAAAAGTACAATAATCTATTTACATTGTACAACCAATTAAAAACATATCTACCAAATTAAAAACAAATAATTAAAACACCCTTTATTAATAAGTACAATAAAATTTTTACAATGTACAATTTAAACAAGCTACAATATAATCCAAAATATAAAATAATTAAACACACTAATTAATGTTATTTTTAAAACACCCTAAAATGAAAAGTAGATGTTATTATATACATTATACAAATTAATAAAATACACAAAGCTTCATACAAGCTAACAAGTTGATGGTATATATACTTTTGAAAACCGGACCGGACCAAAGGGTTCAACCAGGAACCGGTGTCGCCATCGGTTCGGCTAACCAATAAAAGTCATCCGAAAACAAACCAGAGAGGACCCGTTGAAACCGATACAAACTGGTGGAATTAGGTCTCATCGAGATCTATTTATCCGGTTAATCGTCACAGGGTACCCGTCCCCGCTGAAACGTGCTGGTACCCTACTATACTATATATAAAGGAAAAACCAAAAAGTAAAAAAACTAAAAATGAAATGTTGAAAACATATATTTCAAAAGGAAACTATTAATACACATCGAAAATCGGGTTGACCAAGGATGCTTCAAACCCGGCTAGTTGACCCGATTTAATTTGACCGGTTTTTGACCCAACCCATCGGATTGACACGGTTTAAATCGACCCGTTTTTCGACCGGAACGGTTCAACCGGTTGAACCACCCGGGTCGAACCGTGTTTCAAAACATTATGTTTAATCCCCAAATTTTCAAACTTTTATTATTTATCGTTTATAACCCATAAACTTTTTTTGTCACTAAACGATCTGTTGCTATAAAATCTCGTTGCTATGCACGGGTACTCGTCTAGTATCTAATGAATCAAACATATTAATTAGTTTTTATCAAAAAAAAAAAAAAAAAAAAAAAAAAACTTTTCACCATTTTTTTAAAAATTAAATATCTTGTAAACCGTTAATCGTTATGCGGAAAAAATCATACCATCGCGACGAAAATTAAATTATCTTTCTATAGATATGCACTTCTATACACTTTCGACTATTTTTTTTCAGAATTTCCACCTAAAAAAATCACATGTCCCTTTCTCCACTAAGCCCGATATCAACTTCTTTACGAGCTGAAATACCGGACCGAGAACAGATATCAACCAAGGTATCACGCACCACGTTATGCCAATTTTTAATACCAATAATACCAGCGAACTAAACAGTAAGGTCCCCATAAATATCTCCTGTAAAGTTCCTGGAACAGGCTAAGCATGGCAGCTAAATAGAGAATAGGGGAACACTTAGTCGATAGCATAACACACACCGATAGATCCTAGGATTCATAGTCTGTCCCAAACCAGAGATCGGAACCACCCTAAGCCAGTCTGTAGTATAGTCCTCTATTTGAGATTTCCATAACGCAATATGTCTAGTAGATAGGGAAAAACTGGATTCAACCGTTTGGGTAACACGTGTGAAATATATATCGGTCAGTTTCTTCATGAGTTTGGAGGCAGCGATGTCACTTGGATTACTCAAAAATTCAATCTCCATTTTCATATTAAAGTCACACAAGTCATCATAAAAAGAAGGCCGATAAGATACAATACCAGAATGTCTGAACAGCTTAGTCAACTAGCTAACAAATTGGAATCTAGACGCAAGGAATGCATATTTAAAGACATCACATGGAATAAATATCAAACCCTCCAAACGCAAAGAGCATTAAAAAAAAAAAAAAAAAAAAAAAAAAAAAAAAAAAAAAAAAAAAAACCATCACTTCATTAGAAAACCAAAAGAATATTACAAGAAGTTAATGGGAAGCCGAGACACTAGTTGGGCTCCCACTCCTTTCTGAATGCAAAAACTTAGTCTGTGAAAAATAAAGGCACCACTCTTGGCATTATTTGAGTGGCCAACAGCAATGGTCTTGATACGAGAAAGTGTATCCAAAGCCTCCATGTCAAGCTCCCCAAATGTTGAAAAACCAAATGGGATGAACTTATAACCATTTCTTCACATACAAACACATAATTCTTTTTATTCTTCTCCACTGCGTTTTGTAAGGCTACCCCTGGGGCCCATGAAGATACATCAATACCAACAAAAGGAGAGATCCCAGTCACATCCAAACACGCATCCTTGCCCTGGATCCAATTGAATAATAGCACATCTGTTGGACGAAGCTCTTTCCCAGCCCTAGAGAGAAACCTCATTGGAGCCTCCTTCCGCTCCATGATCCCCACCTTGGAACATATATCAACCAGAATATCACGCACCAGGTTATGCCTGAACTTCACACCTACTTCACTTGAACAGTGTACCGCATGATCTCCCCATTGGTCCATGCGGTGCACATTACAGCTCGGGCAAGGGCTACCTTCAGAAAACATAGGTATAGAAAGCCTATAACACAGTACCGAACGGAATTGGTGATGGTTCATCCTCTGGCCCAACCCATCAATAGGTATGGTGAATAGGAAATCTTGTGCATGAGGAGCACGAATGCTGCTGAGAATAGCCAGTTGTCTTGGACTTAACGAATACTTGGATACAAGATCTTTCTCAATGACACCAAAGTAACACTTTGCAAAATTTTTCATCATATGGGGGGCAGGAGCGTCAGATGTGACATCGAGCACGTCTATGTGACAAGAAATGTTGAAAGTATCAAGAGCATGTTTGATTGAAAGACCATAAGAATGAATTTCAGCATTGACCAATATCTTCTCTTGTAGGACACTCGTTTGCACACGAGAGGCGAGAAAGGCGTATTCGATAATATCGTTCGCAGCAGTGATGCCAAGCCCACCCATCTTGATTTTAAGAGTGGCTAACCGCCACTGCCATTCACCAAACCCTGGTCCTGAGGCAGTAATAATCTTTTCCAGTGAGGCACGTAATATCCGGTCAAACTGAAACTGAGCATCTCGTAGATATAAAGGAGAGCATGTTCCCAGAGAATATGATAATTTCGCAACCCATGCACAATTACGAAGAAGTATGAGCTCACATTGGGGATCGTTGAGTTTAAGAATTGCCTCCACTAACGAGATAGTTTTAGAGACCCTTTTCATAGCCAGATCCTGACAAAGGCTTTCATCCAAACTGAATGAACCACCAAGAAGTTTGAAACCATTGGCTGGACGAGAGATATTTATAGGAAAAACACCCTCCCCCTACTTCTGGGATCCTCCGTTGGCCATAAGAGTTCGGTCTTATCAACATTCAAAAACAAACCCCGAGCCGGACCCTCCGCCATAATAATGTCCAGAGCTTTGGCAACCATGAGGGTATCTCCAACCAAAGTACCATCATCGAGATACCAGGCCTGAAGGGTAAGCTCACAAGACTGATTAATAGTATGGATTAATGGGTGCAAAGCGAGAGAAACAGTAAAGGATCCCATAGGATTTACAAGAAATTAGTTGGGAACCGCGATACTACCTGAGCCCCACTCCTCTAGCTATAGCAAAGCTAATCCAACTAGAGATATGAATAACAGCATGTGCCCCAATATATTAGGTAACGAAAAACTTTCGGATTCACTTCAGCAAGTTCACCCATATTATTATTATTATTATTATTATTATTATTATTATTATTATTAAAACCCACTTCCCAACTTTTTCACTTAAACATAATTTCTTCATTAATATGAAAGTCGACATGTTATAGCCTTACCTACATATTTATGAAAGTCGACATATTGACAATAATAGTTTAATTACACAATAAATTACATGTATAGCTTTAATTAAAACGTTACTATTAACTACACAATAATAGCTTAATCTTTTTCATTTACAGCTTTATTGTACCTACATATTTATGAAAGTCGACATATTGACAAAAAAGAAATAATAAAAAAATAAATTGTGTTATAACAACAGTGTGGCTTTGTTAAAGAATGGCATCTCATGCAAACATACATCTCTTTATATAAATGTCAACTATCGCAACTTTAAGTACCATCAAATAGTTTATTTCTAGCAATGGATTCAATGTGTGCATTTGCTTCCCCATTTTTACTGTCAAATAGTTCATTAGTTAGAAAAAGATATTTGTTAAAGCGAAACACTACAAAAAATGTTGCTTGTGAAAAGCGAGTATATTCATTACCACAGTTTGAACTTGCTGATATTACTACTGTGTCACCTGTAATTAGAAGATCAGCAAGTTATCCGCCTTCATTATGGCCGTACGAGCGTCTTCAGGCAAGCAATAGCAAATATACAGTATGTGATTTTATTTTCTGTTAATAAACTTTGTTCATTCTTTTTATTGAAGTGAAAATGTAACACATGGTTGCTTAAAAATAACGTGGCAATTTTTTGGTATGTGTAGGGAGAGAAGTACGTGACGAGAAGTCCGAGTCTTGACTCGTGCTCACTCGAGTTGGTGCTCATTCCAGTTGGTGCCCCACTAGGCCATGAGAGTTGTCGGAGCTATTCTTTGTGGGGTGAACAATGGCTGATGCCAAAAGACACACGGAATCAGGGTGTTCCCGCCAATCTACATCTTTTGTGGAATTAAGGATGCATTTTATCTCGTTGCTTTGATTCACAATCTGACATTATTGTATTTGAATGTTTTGTGTAGACATATTTGAGGACATTAAAAACGAGACAAGTCATTTCAAGGGACACTTTGATTAAAGATACTTTTAGTAAGTAAACTTGTGTGAGGCTTCTTATCATTCATTTGATCAAATGTATGATAATTTTATCATACATTTGATCAAATGAATGATAAGAAGCCTCACACAAGTTTACTTACTAAAAGTATCTTTAATCAAGTGTCACTTGAAATGACTTGTCTCGTCTTTAATGTCCTCAAATATGTCTACACAAAACATTCAAATACAATAATGTCAGATTGTGAATCAAAGCAACTGTCCTTTAAAATTAACAAAGAGTATCTTCAATCAAGTGTCCTTTAAAATTAACTGTTTCGTCCTTAATGTTCTCAAACGAGTTTAATGAAGTTTCGCGTTTTAATGCAGATTTATATTTTTATGTCCACTTAATTTTTAATAGTTACGAACAAACATTTGTATTTTACAATTTTATTTTTTGTTTACTGATCACATATATAAGTATTTATCAAATATGCCAAGTAATTATATTTAGTATTTCATGTTTGAATTGACTTTTTAGGAGGTACGGACAAAAGTAAAATGTGTTAAAAAAACAAATTTTTGAAGAAGATTAGTATTATTGGGTCAAACTTAAGTAGTTAATGACTTAGAGGGTGTTTGGGATTGCGTTATGGACTAACTTATCTGATTATTGCGGCCCGGAAACGCAAAAATCAAGTTACGAGTGTTTGGATAACAAACTCAAAAAAGTGATTTTCTGCGTTTACATAGCTCCAAAACGCAGTTTTTGATAATCCACTAGCTACTTACTTTTGCAAAACGCAATTCTTGGAAGGAAGATAACTTACCATATTACCCCTCAAATAATCTTGTCTTGTACATCAAATATATGTCATTACCTCAGCCACCAATGATTCTTGTCACCATCTCTTTCTCCGGCGTCGTTAGTTGTTGCCGTCGCCGGATATTCTTCACTTCAACTTAATTTAGGTAAAATATTAAAGAATCTTGTAACTTTTCAGATTAATTTAGATCAATTTTTTTTGAAATAGATTTGGAATGAACAATAACTATGGATGAATATTTGAGGTAGGAGGAGGCTGTCGTCGGTGGAACTGTTGATGGAGAAGACGGCCCAATTTGGTCTACATAAGTGTTTTTTTATTTTTGGGCTAAGTGAATTCATTTTCAACTTAAAAAAGAAAAAAGCTACTTGTGTCCCCTAGTAATCTAGCATTGTTGATTTAAAGTTAATATAACGTATAAAAAGTATTGTCATATTCTTACAAATAAAATTTAGTTATGTAAAACTGAAATACGTCAATGATACAAATAATGTCCACTTTGGTCATTTTACCAAATAAACTAATAAATATTCTAATTTCCCAAACACTAAAAAAACTGATTATCTGATTATTGCGATATGAAACCGCAAAATCAAATCCAAACACTAGATTTCAGAATCACGTTTTGTAACAGCTGATTATCTAATTATTCATTTTCAAAACGGATACTCTATTTTTAATAAGCAATCCCAAACACCCCCTTAATGTAACACATACGGTTTAAGCCCAACATACCTTTATATAATGTTCTTGGTTTATCAAAAAGATATGTATACTACATTATAAACATTTAGGACTTATTTATAAAAGAAAGTCTAAAAATTTTAAAACCAAAAAATTACTATAAAAAGAAAATTAGAAAATTAATGTAAAATCTGAAAAGTTAAGTCTCATTTAAACCATATGTAACCATTCTCCAATAATGATACATTTTAATTAAATTGTTTATAAGAAAAAGTCGCTAAACTTATAACCACCAATTTACTGCTAAATTTTAAAAAATAAAAGTGTTAATTATTTACACTATTAATAATTTAGACGTTCTACTTTTGTAAAACACATTTTTAAGAATTTATACTCCCTCCGTCCCAAAATTATAGTCTCCTTTTGACTTTTTCGGTCTTTCTATTACAACTTTGACCTTGAGTATGTTTGTTTGTGTTATATAATATTTGATGCAATATATATGAATTGACTGGGTTTTTAAATGTATTTTCATTGGTATAATTTTTTTTAATTATTGTATAACACAAATAAAAATATTTAAGTTCAAAGTTGAAAAAGAAATACCGAAAAAGTCAAACGAGGACTATTATTTTGAGACGGAGGTAGCAATATTTACAATGGCTAATGTATAATAAGATAATAAATTAAACTCATTTTATATGTTTTAAATTTAGCCTCACACGAATGAGCTTCACAAAGCAACCAGTGGGACTCGTGTCGTCTTTAGACGGTATTTGTCATAGTTTCCATTTAAGTTTCGGGTTCGGGCTGACTCCCTAATTCGTCGTCATGTGCACACAAATTTTATAGAGTTTTAAATGAGCTAATTAACCAAATCATTTATATAATAAGAGAACTTATTTTTGGTCAAATTGAGAGATTCAATTAACCAATAAAAGAGTTCGGTTTTGAATCCTAATCCTCTCATTGGCCAATCGAAATTTCAAGTGAGAAAAAGTCGGGGTAGTTTTGGGGTTTTCTAAAAGGCTCTTCAAAAATAGACGTGTCGAAAACGCGAAGAAAAAACCATTGAAAAATCGGGTGTGTTGTTTTAAACTTTGGTGTCGTGAAATTCTTGGCATATCAGAGACGTGTTTTCAAATATGATAGGCATGTTCTAGAATGTTTTAAAAACGATGGTTATCATCACCGATATCTTTTCTATATTTGAATTTCTTTATCTATTGACACGAAACGCTAATCCTTAGCCTATATATACTCGTCCAATGTGGCTGCTCATCATTCATTAGTCTTCTAACCCTTGTGCATTCGTTTTCTTATCGCAGGCAAAGCCATGTTCATGATTTCAGTTTCTGATGTTTTTTATTAGTTTACATTTAATTTGTGTTGTGTCTTTCGCAGAGTTTATTATCAAGGTTTTAAATCCAGAAAATGATCTTAAATTATTTTTAGAATTTATGCTACAAGAGTTGAGATAATAAGATAACAGTAAATTCTTTAAAATTATTATTATGTTAATATTATTTTTTTGTTTTGTATAAATATGTGACAATCCCATACAAATTTTTGTTTGAACTATCTTTTATTATGGCATAACATGATACATGTTGTTGTAAGTCATTAATAATTAACATCTTTCAATTATATGTTACTTTGAAGTTAGAGGATTTAACATTACTTAATGTATGAATTACATGCATTTGATGTCATGTTGGATTCCTATTGTGTTCCTAAAACAAGTTTGATCACCAACAGAGAAGTTTCACGTAATAAGATCTTTAAAAAAAGAAGTAAAACTATTTGTTCTAAATATATTAACATAATAAATCATATTACTCTTGATAATTTATAATTTGTATGTTTTTACAGTTTGTAGGATGATCATGATAATGAGTTTGAGATTCTCAAAATTGCTGATGATTTATTCAAAATTAGGGTTATGAAGGTCAAAGTGGAATACAAAAAAAGATATTTTGATGTTTCTGACGATGACGTGTCTGAAGGGGAACAAATGTTTAGTATTTGGTTTGATCATTCTGATTTAAAAGTTTTTATTTGTTCACCGAATGTATGCATATTTATGTATCAAAAATATTGAATGAATTTAGTGTTTACATCTTTTATTTTAATTGTATTGTATGTATCTAATATCTGATTAAATGATTCTAATGTATATAACTGATTTCTAAAGACATCCTTACATCATATATTTTAGTCAATATTTTTTTTTTAAATAATTATGATGTATATAACTTATTTCTGAAGACGTTGTTATATCATATATTTTAGTCAATGTTTTTATTGCAATATAATTTTGATTATGATGGTCTTTATTTAAAATAATATTAAATACAAATCCGACTTTATTATTTAATGTTTACATTTTATTTTTTAATTTGATTGTATGTATCTGATTTCTGATTAAATGATTCTAATGTAAATAACTGATTTCTGAAGACATTGTAATATTATATATTTTAGTCAATACTTTTTTTTATAATATTATCATTATGTATATAACTGATTTCTGAAGACGTTGTTACATAATATATTTGTAGGACCTTAAATATCTCAACCTTATCACGTATACCACTTATCACACAAGTTACACGAACCAAACACAAACACACGTATGCGTAGAACACATGAAACACAAACTGTTATGCGTAGAAAGAAAGAAGAAAGATTAAGAGAAAGATGGTGACTTGATGATGTTACTCGTGTATGTGTAGAGAAAGAGAAAACAAGAACTTGTTATATTGCTTAAAGAAAACACACACACACACACACTCAAGCACACCCCTCTAATGAGACTTTGAGGGGTATTTATAGTACAAGACAAAACGCCCTAAAGGGCTTTCCATGGGCCTCGTGGATGGACTTGGATTGGATTGGGTTAAGAGAACTTATACAAGGCTAGCTTAACTAAACGTTTAACCATTTAGCTTAGCCCAATCCACGAGCCCGTTGACTATTCTAGAACGATATTCAACACACGTTACAAAGTTCCTAAACGTGAATGACCATCACTTCTATTAATAACTATTAAGGCTAACAATCTCCCCCTAAGGGGTGGTCATTCAAAAGATGCTCCACTTGATAAGATCTTTACTTTCCTTGAGCTTGAACTTTGTATGTAGATATAGAATAGTCTTGATTCTTTGTTCCTTCATGCTTTGTGATCAATTAATGTGGTTGTCTGCCGTTGTCAACTTTGTTGGTTAGGTGTCTCCACGTCTTTCTCCACCATGCTCACATTTCTATTTGACTTTTAATTGCCAATGATGTAGTTCTCTAGTCTTTATACTTTGAAGATTCCTTGACATTGGCGAAGAATCATCTTTAACTTTGTGTTTCCTTTAATTTTGATGAGAACTTTCATGTGTTGTTGGTATGAGCATGTGGAGAATCTGCACGATCTCTTCCTCCCGCAAGCAGCCATAAGAAGAAAACATAAAACACGGGTTAGAAATAATCCAGCGCTTACAAGTTTGAATTTCAAGTGTGTTAACAGCATAGTGTGAAAACACGTCTCTAATTCTCACAAAGGCCATTCCCGAACTGGAGTTCCATAAGTGAGATAACGCGATACCTACAGTTCAGATGAGTCGCTGAGGTACACCGAAGCATCACCCCACGACTGTAGACCGTTTGAGACACACTAAGCGTAATCCACGGAGAGTTACCGAAGTGACCTGCTGTCAGGGATGCTTGATGGTGACCCTGGCAGGAGTTTCCATTCAATCACTGAGGATCACAATTGTGAAACCTCTCATAAATGTTCTGGCAGATTGCTAAGATCTGTGTAGGACTCTAGAATATATCACTTGTGTCCTTATAGATGAACAACAGGTGATGTCATGTCAAGTGTTCCTATGAGATCTTTTGATGAATCTCGTGGCTCTAGACTCAATAGTGCATATTGTTTTTCCTGAACGGAGACTAGGGAGAGGGTCTCCTTCTTCAATATCAACGATCTCTAAGAGAAAATCGATAGATTATGTAGGGTTCCAAGTGAGAATGAAACAAATCCTTTTAAGAGGAATTGAGTGGCTAGAAGGTTTAGTGCAGTGCGTCACTAGGTCCATGATGTCTTTGTCTTCAATACCAGTGTCATCTAGTGACAAACAGTAGCATATGTATTGAACCCGGTTTCTGCCCTAAGGTTGATTATGGAGGGCTATTTCTTTTCACCCTTTCTTTTACTTTTATTTTTAATTCTTCAACCCCTTCTTTCTCCTTTCTCACATTAATCCTTTTTTCAATCATTCTTAAGGACTTCTAATTCTAACTATTTGTGATGTCCTTGGGTAGATCCCTCCGGCTCTTGCGGATCATAGGACGAATTTACCTATCCTTAGTCACCTTATAACTCCATGACTGTCCTATGTTGCCATAAAACCATTTTTCTTGAAAATCTCTCAAAGTGTTTATGATTGAAAACATGTTTGGAACACTCTGAGAGTTTCATATTTTCAGAAACACTCCCCCTTCACATGTGCTTCTAAGTTTTGACAGAAATCTGCACATAGAGGGTAGAGTTCGCAATTTTTGAATTGATCGGCTCATGATAGACAATTCCCCATGAGACACGGTTACGTTGTATAGTTAAATAGTTCCATTTTCAGTTTTTAGGTGACAACTAGCTCTAATAACTAACTTGAAGTTGTAAACACTTCTTGAAAAGAAGGTTAGACCCATGAAAGTGCATGTCTATCACGAGTTTCTCGAAATGCTACATTTACTGACTTTGATTCCCGTCAATTCATTGGTTCCTTCTGAGTCGAGCTCATTTTGAGATTCAAACACCGATCATTAAACATTTTGATCACATTTTAATCACGTCCTCTCCCCCTCAAAATAGCATATTCGTGATATTTTTGATATCAACGGATTAATCAACATTTTTAGAATCATTTGGGGAGACAAATGGATTTGATTTAAGCATGAATTTGGATCATTTTGGTTTTATACTCCCCCTTTAATAAAGCATAATCAATTAAAGAGTTTTAGAGGGAGTTATCTTGAGCTCAAAAATATTTTGAAAGATTTTGAAAAAAAATCTTTTTGAACAATCTTGAAAGGGGTGCTCAAGATGATGATGATTTCTCACCAGTTTTAAATGTAGTGCACTGACGCGTAGACTTGATTTTTTCTTTAAAAACACGAGTTTTGATTTGAAATAATCAAAAGTCATCAATTTTGTCCGGGTTTCGTACTAAAGTATACGAAAGCCATCTTTGAAGCAATATTTGAGAAACGACATGTTTAAAAAACATTTAAAGAACTCTCGCTCAAGCATATGTATATGTCCGTATCATTATTGAATGACATTTCTAGAAACGTACAGAATATCGATTATACGAGAGACATGTCGTGAGAAGAATATTTTTGGATTTTTTATTTTCTATTGTTTTTGTATTTTTTGAAAGTTTTATATTTTTATATTTTGCTTTTGTTGGTTTTTCAAATTTTGTATTTTGTTTTTCAAAAATATTTACAGCGAAGCTTTTGGAAAATCATTTTCAAGAAGATTCGAGAAGACATTCTAACTCCTCAGGGGTTAGGCTTCGCATTCCAATTCGTCGAACTAAATCGTCAAACCTTTCTTTTGGAAGGGCTTTAGTAAATAGATCGGCAAGTTGGTAATAAGTCTTCATGAAAAATAATTCAAGAGTACCTTCTTCCACATGTTCTTTTATGAAGTGATAGTGGACTCTGATATGCTTAGTCTTTGAGTGATGAACAGGATTGCATGATATGGCTATGGCACTTTTAGAGTCACAATACATAGGTCTTTTATCGAAAGTAAAGCCATAATCTGTGAGTTGTGTTCTCATCCATAGAACTTGAGCACAACACGCAGATAGAGACACATACTCAGCTTCAGCGGTTGAAAGTGCAGTGCAATCTTGTTTCTCTGAAGACCAGCTTACTAACTTTTCACCCAAAAATTGTGCTCCTCCAGATGTACTTTTTGCTATAACTTGATCACCTGCGTGGTCCACATCTGAAAAAGCAATTAGATCAAATCCGGATTCCTTCAGATACCAAAGACCCTTGTGAATGGATGTCTTCAGGTACCGAAAGATCCCTTTAACCTCTTTGAGGTGCAGTTCGGTAGGCTTTGCCTGAATCCGTGCTAATAAGCAAACAACAAAATGAATATCAGGTCGACTAGCAGTAAGGTACGTGAGAGAACCAATCATGCTCCAATATTTCTTTGGATCAATAGGTTTCCCAAATAAATCGGCTCCAATTTGGTGAAGTTACCATTGGTGTACCAACAGAGTCACAATTATCCATGCCATGATTTTTCAAAATCTCAGTTGTATATTTAGCTTGATTAATAAAAATTCCACGTGGGGATTGATGAATTTGTAAACCAAGAAAAAACTTTAGTTCCCCCATCATGTACATTTCAAATTTGCTTTTTATGAGATTTTTAAAATGTTTTGAAAGATTCGGATTAGTGGACCCAAAAATGATGTCGTCCACGTAAATCTGAACAATCAAAATGTCGTTTTTGCATTTTTGTGTAAACAAGGTAGGTTTGACCGTTCCTTTGGTGAAATTGTTTAGGATATGGAAAGAGGACAGTTCGTCATACCACGCTCTCGGAGCTTGTTTCAAACCATAGATTGGCTTTTTGAGTTTGTAGACGTAGTCTGGATGTTCCATGACTATGAAGCCTTCTGGCTGACTCACGTACACTTCTACTTTCAGAGTTCCATTGAAGAACGCGGTCTTAATGTCCATTTGATAAACCGTGATGTTTTTGTGAGCTGCATAGGCTAAGAAAATTCTGACTGCCTCTAGTCTAGCTACCGGCGCGAATGACTCTTCAAAGTCTATTCCTTCTTCCTGTCTGTATCCTTTGGCCACAAGACGAGCTTTATTACGAATTACAGTCATCTCTTCATCCCTTTTGTTCTTCCATAACCATTTGAGATCAATGACGCGAATGTCAATTGGTCTTGGAACCATATCCCAAGAGTCAAGTAGACGGTATTGGAGAAGTTCCTCCTGCATTGCTTCTATCCCTGCGGGTTCTGCCATTGCCTTGTGAATGTTCTTTGGCTCGATATTGCTAATTGAGCAAAGGTAAATGCACAAGTCGCAATCGGTGGCAAGTTGGCGTCTCGTCTGAATTGGCCTTGAAAGTTCACCAATAACTTGTTCAATTGGGTGGTCTTTTGTCCACTTCAGAGTAGAAGGATACCGTATGTTATACGTATGCGAGTTAGATGGTTCTTGTAAGCTTGAAGATGATTCAGCTGATTCCGTAGCAAACGGGTTTTCAAATAAGTCTTCATCTAACGTTGCATCGTTCTGGTTTTGAGTAGGTTCTTCTTGAAATGATATGTTTTGGTTTTGCTCATCAACTGCTGGTAAAACTGCTTGAAGAATTGGAGTTGCTGGAGTAGATGTAGATGATGTTGATGGAGTTGGTGCATTGGTTTCGACTGTTGTAGATGCATTTTCTGTTGGTAGTGGTGGATGATTTTGAGCGGGTGCAGCAGAATGATGGTTTGATGCATTTGTCGAGGTTCCACCATAGTATTTGTTAATACAAATATCGTCATTAAACGTTATTTATATTTTTGATCTTTGCCTAAGTTTTGTTAACGACAAAAGTAAATTTAATTTATAAAAGCTTAAAGCTTGTCAAGTTTATCAGATATTAAAACAAGCTTTCTCAAACAATATATTCATCATTTCAAGCATTTACATTTATGATTAGTAACATCTTGATATGACTCTAATCATTATGTATGATAGTAGTTTGTAGAATGTGTTAGGTTCTTAAAACCAAACACTACTTAAGCATTTGCATATTTCTATAAATAGTAATACAACATTTGACATCATGTATTACATCATGGAGATCATTGGAAGATTCCATTAGATATTTTGTGAAGATTTGTACTCTTCATATCTTGCACAATCTTACTTAGATAGAGTTGACTTTAGACAAGATTTGATATCTTGACTGTCAGACTGGCGGTACCAATTTGGTACACGGGCGGAACCCTTTTTAGGGGTCCACGGTCCGTGGACGCTCCTGTCCAAATTGGCTATAAATAGCAATGCCAAGCCAAGTAGTTTCTCATCCCTTTCTAACATATTCTCATACATATCTTCTCTCTAACCTTTCTAACTCAGTTTCATATCATATTAGTGATCTCTTTTGTAGCAAAGAAGATCAAGTCATATTCAAGCTTCAACGAGAAGTTGGAAGTCTTGTTTGTTTAGTGTTGTATGATCTAGTGTTGATCCATACTTCATTGTTGTATCAAACCATCATAATCTTGTGAGTGTGAGTGGTTAGTATTTTAGTCCTCAAAATACATTGTGTGTGGGAGTAGTTGTACCCTTGGAAAGAACTCGACATCTAGCTTAGTGTCGGAAATAGTGTAAGCGAAGTGTAAAGGTTTTCTCCGCCGGTGAAAGGAGCTTGTTGACTAGTGAAGTTAAACTCTCGAGTGTGAGACTCGGGGAGTGGAGTAGGGCAAGGAAAAAGAGTCCTTGTAGGCCGAACCACTATAAACAACTTGTTGTGGTTTGATCATTTCTTTCCTTACTTACTTATTACATATTGCTTGCACATTTCATTAACATACTTAAGATCAATATCAATTGATCTTTCAATAAGTTTCAAAACAAAGTTTTTAATCGGTAAACTATTCAACCCCCCTTCTAGTTTTCTACAATTGGTATCAGAGCCTCGTTGCTCAAGAATTTCTAAAATAACTTGTATTTTATAAACTTGAAACGATCCATGGATTCTGAAAACTTTAAAGAAGGGCAATCTATGCAAAGACCACCACTCTTTGAAACCAATGGATTTATCTATTGGAAAAACCGTTTTGAAACATATGTAAAATCAAAAGATATAGATCTTTGGTTTATTATTGTTAAAGGAGATTTTAGTTCTACAACAAAGGATATTTCCGTTGATGAACAAAAGAAATTAGTTGCTAAAAATAATGAAGCTAAAATGATGCTTTATAATGCTTTACCTAGAAAAGAATATGAAAGAATTTTTATGTGTGAAACCGCCAAAGATATTTGGGAATCTTTAATTGTTACACATCAAGGTAATTCACAAGTGAAGGATAACAAAATTGATCTTCTTGTTCAACAATATGAACAATTTGTTATCCCTGAAGATGAAACCATTGATTGTGGCTTTGCTCGTTTTAACACTATCATTACATCACTTAAAGCACTTGACGAATCTTTTCGTAGTAAGAACTTTGTCAGGAAATTTCTTAGAGCACTCCATCCCAAATGGAGAGCTAAAGTGACCGCTATTGAAGAATCAAAAGATCTCTCAATAATGTCACTAGACGAGCTAATTGGCAACCTCAAAGTTCACGAAATGGTAATGGAGAAAGATTCTGAGATCATCAAAGGAAGAAAGGAGAAGATCAAATCCGTTGCTCTTAAAGCAAAGGCGGAATCAAGCGATGATGGTGAATCTTGTTCCGATAGTGAAGATGAGGAGTATGCCATGGCCGTTAGAGATTTCAAGAAGTTCTTTAGAAGAAGAGGAAAGTTTGTAAGACAACCTCGAGAAGAAAAGAAGCCATTCCGAAAAGATCGGGATGATAAGAAGATCAAAGGTGAAAGAAAGTGTTTTAGATGTGGTGATGCAAGTCATCTCATAGGAGAATGTCCCAAGCCTCCTAAGAGCAAAACTCAACGAGATTTTGTAAGTGGTGCTTGGAGTGATAGTGAAGACGATGAAGAATCAAGCAAGGAAGAGATCGCTCTAATGGCACATGAGTCAAATGAGGTACTTTCCGATTCTTCTTATTCTTCCATAGATGATGACACCTTGCAAAAACAATATAATCAATTGTGTGAACTAAGTCTAAAAATCATAACTAAAAATAAATTTCTAAAAACTAAAAAGGAGTTTTTGGAAAATGAAGTATATGAGTTAAAAGAAAAAGCAAAACGACTTGAAAAAGGAAAAGCAAATGACAATGATTGTAAATCATGTCAAGAGCTAAATCTTGAAATAGAAAAACTAAAGCTCACACAAGAAGTTTTAATAGAAAATAATTCTAAGTTTAAAAGGTTTAACAAAAACATCGCTATTGCCGATGAAATAGTTAAAATCCATAAAACACCAGGAGATATGAATGGGCTAGGGTTTAATGAAGTTTTAATTCCTAAAAGTCAAAACAAAACGGCCGAAAAGGACGAACATTCTGTCAAAACTGCTGCTGTACAGCACGGACCAGACGGAACCAAAAAAAGGGTTCCGTCCGTTGTGCAAAACGGTACTGCGGGTACTTCAGCAGAACAGAATGTTCGCAATACGGACCGTACTGAATTTGTTAAAATAACAAAGAAAACCAATGATAATGTTAAACTAAAACCAGCCATTATATCAGGAGTAGGACTTATTAAAAATGAATTTAGATCAAAAACTACTCAACAACGACATAAAACTTCTTTTGCCAAACGCCCCTTTCCTAAGAGCAACCACAACGTTCAACATAACTACCAACACAACGGTTGGAATCAAAACTTTCCTAGACCATATCAAACTCCAGATTACATGCCATGGAACCCTTATCCATCATTTCCATACATGAATCAAATAAATGGTATGTTTAACCCAAACGGACCCATGAGATATTGGGGACCAAATGTTTGAGTTATTCGCTTCTTAGGTATGTTTGAAAGTTGGATTGGAACCTGATGAATGGATAAAAGATAGTGGATGCTCACGACACATGACGGGCAACAAAAGTCTCTTCTCATCATACCAAGAGTATGACGGAGGTAATGTCACTTTCGGTAGCAATCTCAAAAGCAAAATCATTGGCAAAGGTACGATTGCTCATAACTCTCTAACTATTGAAAATGTTGCTCATGTGGATAGGTTAGGATTTAATCTACTTAGTATTAGCCAACTATGCGATAAAAAGTATAAAGTACTATTTGATGAAAATGGTAGTAAAATACTAAAAGATGGTATCACCATAGCTAAAGGAGTTAGGAAAAATAACATATACGTCATGAAAATAGATAAAACATATAATGACAAACTTTGCCTAACAACATTAGACGATAGCTCATCTCTTTGGCATAGACGCTTAGGTCATGCTAATATGAGACTTATACAAAACCTATCTTCAAAAGAGTTAGTTAGGAATTTGCCAAAACTAAAATATGACCAACACTTTTGCGACGCTTGCAAAATTGGTAAACAAACACATAGTAGTCACAAATCTAAAAATATGGTATCTACATCTAAGTGTCTAGAATTATTACATATGGACTTGTTTGGACCATCCGCTATAAGAAGCTATGGAGGCAACTTATACACTTTGGTCATAGTAGATGATTACTCAAGGTTTACTTGGACGTTATTTTTGAAAACCAAAAATGAAGCTTTTGATAAATTTGAAATACTTAGCAAGAAAATTCAAAATCTTCTAGGTGTCAAAATTGTGTCGATCCGAACGGATCATGGTCGTGAATTTGACAACGAAACTCAATTTGGAAACTTTTGCGATACTAATGGTATAACACATAACTTTTCCGCTCCACGAACACCTCAATCAAATGGAGTAGTAGAACGTAAAAATAGAACAATTCAAGAAATGAGTAGAACAATGCTTAATGAACAAAACATTCCTCAAAATTTTTGGTGTAACGCCATTGACACTTCTACATATATTTTAAATAGAGTCCTAATACGTCCTTTCCTAAACAAAACACCATATGAACTTTATAAAGGTAAAAAGCCAACATTAGGATATTTTAAAGTCTTTGGTTGCAAATGTTTTATTCTTAACACTAAGGATTATCTCACCAAGTTTGACCCAAAGTCTTATGAAGGTGTATTTCTTGGTTATTCTCAAACTAGTAAAGCTTACATTGTCCTAAATAAAGAAACAATGATAGTCGAGGAATCGTTGAACATAACATTTGACGAAAGTCCACCTCCCTCTAAGACATCACCTTTGGTAGATGATGACTTAGTTGAAAGTCAAATAATTGAAAGTCAAATTAATAATAACAAGGAAGATGAACCATTAAATACGGAAATTGTCAACATAAAAGAATCTAAAAGTCATCCATTAGAAAAGGTCATAGGAAAACTTAATCAAAGAACCTTAAGATCACAAGCTCAAAATCAAAGTAATCATTTTTGTTTTGTATCCACCATTGAACCAAAAACCATAAATGAAGCAATAAAAGATGAGTCATGGGTAATGGCCATGCAAGAAGAATTAAACCAATTCGTTAGAAATGATGTTTGGAAACTAGTTCCAAAACCTAAAGATCAAACTATAATTGGAACAAAATGGGTCTTTCGAAACAAAATGGACGAAAATGGTATAGTATCTAGAAACAAAGCTAGGCTTGTTGCACAAGGTTATAATCAACAAGAAGGAATTGACTATGATGAAACTTATGCACCGGTAGCTAGACTTGAATCTATTAGAATATTACTTGCTTATGCATGTGCTTATGATTTTAAATTATTTCAAATGGATGTTAAAAGTGCTTTTCTTAATGGGTTTATTAACGAAGAAGTGTATGTTGCTCAACCTCCCGGTTTTACCGACTTTGAGAAACCACATCATGTCTTCAAACTCAAGAAAGCACTATACGGCCTTAAACAAGCACCTAAAGCTTGGTACGACCGTCTTAAGACTTTTCTTATTGATAACAAATATACTATGGGATTAGTAGATAATACTCTTTTTACTAAGAAAAAGGAATCGCAAATTATTATTGTTCAAATATACGTTGATGACATTATATTCGGATCAACTTGTCAAGAACTATGTAATGATTTCTCTAAAATCATGCATGACGAGTTTGAAATGAGTATGATGGGTGAGTTAAACTTCTTTCTAGGACTTCAAATTAAACAACTAGAAGATGGTATTTTCTTTAATCAATCTAAATATATAAAAGACATGCTTAAGAAATTTGGTCTTGAAGATTCCAAACCAACTAAAACACCCATGTCCTCGGACACTAAACTCACCAAGGACGAAGAAGGTGAATCCGTAGATAACACTAAATATAGAGGAATGATTGGTAGCCTACTCTATCTTACGGCTAGTAGACCCGACATTATGTTTAGTGTTTGTCTATGTGCTCGCTTTCAAGAAAACCCAAAGGCATCACACTTAGAAGCACTAAAAAGGATTTTTAGATATATTAAGGGAACAACGTGTTTAGGATTATGGTATCCCAAAGGAACGGGTATAGAAACCATAGTGTATGCCGACTCGGATCATGCCGGTGATTATGTCGATAGAAAAAGTACAAGTGGTATTTGCACTTTTGTTGGACATTGTCTCACCTCATGGTTTGCAAAGAAGCAAACGGCTTTAGCCATCTCTACTACTGAAGCCGAATACGTCTCAGCCGGAAAAGCATGTCAACAAGCTCTTTGGATGAAGCAAGCCCTCGTAGACTACGGAATTCATCTCAACGACATTGTGATACTTTGCGACAACAAAGGAGCCATCGATCTCAGCAAAAATCCCGTTCAACATGCTCGTACAAAGCACATTGAAATCCGTCATCACTTTCTTCGCGACAATGTTCAAAAAGGAAACATTTCAATCGAGAAAGTATCCTCCGAAGACAACATTGCCGACATCCTTACTAAACCTCTTAAACGAGAACCTTTTAATCTTCTTAGACTTGGTTTAGGGTTAATGGAACCAAGCATGTAGGATAAACATAGCCTAAAACATTAGAATAGTCAAACCAAAACAATTTTTGTCTTGTTTCTGCTACTGTAGCCACGGCACCAAACGACAACACGGACGGAACCAAAAATTTGGTGCCGTCTGGTCCGTGGTGTCTACAGAAGCAAAACAGCTTTATACATAACATCTTCTTCCTCACAACCCACTTTACCAAAACGTGTAAAACTTAAACCAAGCTCATTATTGTCATCTTCCCACTCACTAATCACTGAAGATAACATCATTGTAAGTATCCTAACTACATTTCATCTCTTAATTCTGAGTCTAGGATTCTTATTTATGCACAAAACTATCACAAATCATTACATGGGGTTTTATGTATGCTTTTATACCAAATATGAATTCAATTGGCAAATTGCATAACTAGTCATTCAAATTAGGTACTACATTATCATATTGCATAAACAAAATCATGTTTCCCACTAATTGATAGATAATAAATATAAGGCCTTATTCAAACAACCAAACACCCCATGTCAAAAGTTTTGAAAAGCTTCTCACTTATAGGAAAACATTTTTTCATTGCTAATACAAATAGAAACGTTAGAATTTTCATCACTTGCATGCTCTTGAATACTAAAGGTATTGCATAACTAATATGCACTCCCGAGTATATTCAAATATAGCCACATTGAATTAGGAGCATTTGGGTTATCTCATGGTATTTGCCAAACACTCCACTAAAACCATTTTTGTGCATAAAATGAGTCGAGATAACCGCAACTCCAAATTGTTTTCATATAGGCACACACTAGAATCAAAAACGTTAAAATCTATCTCAATTTTAACATGTTAATTCTTATCCTTAGGAATAACCATGGTAGCCGCAAGATTCTATGATCACAAAGACACTCTTAACTACATTCCCAAACACCACAAAACCAAAGGACTCACCAAGGAACAAGTAGAAATATTTAGGGGTCTAGAATCAAGGTATTTCCACGAGGGTAGAACCATTCACTCATCCTTCCTTGAGCATACCAATCTTCGTGAAGAACTAGCGGCCATTCAATTCGATTGTCTTCTTGACATTGATGAACCAATTTGTCCTAGGTTCGTATTAGAATTCTATGCTAGTGTGACCGGTTTTAGTGATGAAGATGATGAGTTTTGTCTTAGCTTTAGAATCAACCAAAATGATTACACCATCACTTTAAGTGACTTTGCTAGAGTACTAGGAATTCCCAACCGTGGAACTTGTGTCTACACGGATAAGTGGTCACTCACCGCCCTTGATGCAATCAATGACCGCTCTCTTCCCTACATAACTCGTTTAGCCGATAAGGATGTCATCCGTGAACACCTTTTTAACCCAAAAACGGATACAACCCGAGTAACCCGAAAGGGAAAAGAGGTAGACCGAGATCCATATGGAATGGAGCTCAACGAACTTAAGCACGAATTTAAGAAATGGGAGGAGTTACTTAGAGCAAACGTCATTAGCACCATAGGGAATAGGGATCATATAAACGCTTGTCTTTGCCACATGCTTTACAACTTGTCCACCCGACAACCATTCAACTTAGCCTACTACATAGCTAGGAGAATGATTGATATTCCAACTCAAGGATCCGTTGCTCTTCCATACGGGATGCTTCTCACCCGTCTCTATAGAAACTTCGCTCCAATTCCACCAACCCCAAAAAGGGATGCACCTTCAATATGATCTCATCCCTCACATCTTTGTACCTTTGAGTGATGCTCGAGTTGCTAAGACTAAAGGCAAAAGAGCTAAACCTCAAACTCCTTCATCATCATCATCAAATAGCTCCGAGGATGGTCTTCCAAGCTCTCGTCTTCCACCTCAAGAGTATTAAACATCTCTTCCCGAGATTGAGAATGAATCAGCAGAATTCAAGCAAACTAAGGGAATGTTCAAGTGCCTTGGTAGGATGATGAACAAGATTTACAAGAAGTTGGACAAATAAGGGTACTTTAAGGAGTGTTTGGAACAATGCATTATCGTTAATGTTTGATACTATTTAGTTGTTTTTATTATGTAGGATGATAATATAACTTGAAACAATGGTGTATGCTAACAATCTCATGCAGGGGGATAGCACAAGTATGCTATCAAATTTTACCCATTTTCACTATATTGTGAAAATCAATAAGCCTTGCTCTTAATCTATGCTCCACTGTGTTTACATATGTGTTAGTTACTTTTCCTAACTAGAAATGTTTAGTATAACAGGTTTTGAGAAAAAATTTCAGGTTTCGGAAATTTCAGTTTTTAAGAAACATTCTGTCCAAATTTCAGCACTCCACGGATCAGACGGCACCTTTATTTTGGTACCGTCCTTTATGAATTTTGGTACCGCCATATCTGTACAGGCGGACCAGACGGCACCCTTTTTTGGGTTCCGTCTGTGTATGATTTTGGTGCCGTGGATCCTCCAGGTAATTTTCTGAATTTCGACTCTTTCGTAATTCCAAATTATCTTCCATCACTTATAAATCAATCTTAACTAGTTTATACTGTTATTAGAACTAGTATTATTCACTAAGGGATGTAATAAATCCATTTCCCACCAAAATTCAAAAATTTGAAAAATCCACCCAAGGAGCCCTTTGGCATAAAGGAAGGAACCAAAATTTTGGTACCTTCAAATCCGTGGGTAATCTGAATATTAGGAAATTCCACTCACTAGAACACATTTATTGCATATCTTTTCTTCTTTACTCCATCTTCTTTGTATGGATTGACTTGGGTGATATGACTAGCATTCAACCCACTTCCAAATCATTAGGAACCTCATCTATTCAATGGTTCAACATCAAATCAAACCTTTTCTCAACAATTTCTTACCTCTATAAATTGAAAGGCTTTACCATGATCATCCTCACACCTTCTTCATTCTCACTTACTATCTAGCAAATCAAAACCCAAGATAAAAATGACTAAATCATCACCAAAACCTTGCAAGAAAACCGCTAGAATGAGCGTAAGGCCTTGTTGTTTTGTTAATCTTAGCTCATCATCCGAATCTTCACCACTCACCATCTCATCTCCCATTAGAGATGATACACACCTTACCTTGGCTACACCCACTTCATCACACATTGTGATCACCACTCCACCACCATCAAAAGCACCTACTTCACCTCCACCGGCACCCATCCAAACATCCAAAACACCCTCACCACCTTCACCAAGGTCTCCCACTCTCACTCCCATGGAGTTATTTTCTACTCCACCAACATCACCAAATCCTTTCCTAGAGGACTTGGAAGACTTGCCTCCTAGGCCAAGTCATCCACCACCATTGCCATCATTTGGCACCATTGAGCGAATCGCTCATGAATCACCTCGGTCATCCATTGACCCAAACGCCCCATTAGGGCCAAGACCTCTCCTTTTCCACCCCATTTACAAGGACATTCATGGTCCTTTATACGGGGATCATCCACTTCCATCATCAATGTCCCCTCATATTGAGGACATTCCGGAGAGCATGTGGGATGACAATCCCACTAGAGAGGAGATTCAAGCCGAACTCCACAACCTCCACCAATTCAAAGGCATGGTGGATTCTCACTTAAGTGAGACAATGCAAATGCAAAGTGCTTTGCTTGCATCCATCATGACCACTCCAAACATCCCCAACACCACCAACACATCCACCATTCCACCACCACAACCTCCGCAAACTTTCTACCCACCAAGGCATGGTTGCTCAACTTGTGAGCAAACGGGTCAAACCGTGGAACGGACCCGGATTATCATCCATGACTTCCACGAAGAAATGAGGTTCATCCTCAACCACATTCTTGAGCGTCTCAACGCTTTTTCCCATCCACCATCTCTTTAGGATGGTTTTTAGAATAGTCTTTTATTTGTTTTTGTTTTTAGATAATTTTTTTTCTTGTACTAGAAACACATCATTGTGTTCTCTTTTCATGATCTTTACTCATGAAAAATTTTAACAAATGAATGTTGTTTATTATGTTGTTGGTGTCATTACATAGTGCTTGGAAATGCTTGTGAATGATCATTATTACTAACAATTTTTTTGTAGCTTTATTTTCACAATCCATGTATCTTCCCATTAAAGCACCCAATTTAGGGGGAGCTTTGAACAAGGGGGAGATAATAAGCTCGGGCTCATTACATTCCGCATAACCTCTTCTTTTTGTTGAGACAAAAAGGGGGAGAAAATATAGAACTTGGAAATTATTTATATTTGAATTTTCTGAAAAAGTCAAACTGCATACAATTGACTTTCTAAAAGTCAAACAGGAACCCTCATTGATAATACTTGACTTTTCTTAAAAAGGTCAAACTGCATAATTTGACTTTCTGAAAAAGTCAACATCATGCATCAACTAGTGAATTCTTTGACTTTCATAAAAAGTCAAATTTCATATACTTGCATTATCATTTCCTTTTCAAAGTTCTAAAACTAATATTTTTATAACTCTTGTACAAACTTTGTTTCTTTTATAAAAATAAAATTTATATTTTGTCCTCAACAAAAAGGGGGAGATTGTTAATACAAATATCGTCATTAAACATTATTTATATTTTTGATCTTTGCCTAAGTTTTGTTAACGACAAAAGTAAATTTAATTTATAAAAGCTTAAAGCTTGTCAAGTTTATCAGATATTAAAACAAGCTTTCTCAAACAATATATTCATCATTTCAAGCATTTACATTTATGATTAGTAACATCTTGATATGACTCTAATCATTATGTATGATAGTAGTTTGTAGAATGTGTTAGGTTCTTAAAACCAAACACTACTTAAGCATTTGCATATTTCTATAAATAGTAATACAACATTTGACATCATGTATTACATCATGGAGATCACTGGAAGATTCCATTAGAT
The DNA here is from genome assembly GCA_019973895.1 of Chrysanthemum seticuspe. NCBI lineage: Eukaryota > Viridiplantae > Streptophyta > Magnoliopsida > Asterales > Asteraceae > Chrysanthemum > Chrysanthemum seticuspe. Next base: position 325,658,679 of record BPTQ01000001.1, on the reverse strand, counting down.
ATTTTGTGAAGATTTGTACTCTTCATATCTTGCACAATCTTACTTAGATAGAGTTGACTTTAGACAAGATTTGATATCTTGACTGTCAGACTGGCGGTACCAATTTGGTACACGGGCGGAACCCTTTTTAGGGGTCCGCGGTCCGTGGACGCTCCTGTCCAAATTGGCTATAAATAGCAATGCCAAGCCAAGTAGTTTCTCATCCCTTTCTAACATATTCTCATACATATCTTCTCTCTAACCTTTCTAACTCAGTTTCATATCATATTAGTGATCTCTTTTGTAGCAAAGAAGATCAAGTCATATTCAAGCTTCAACGAGAAGTTGGAAGTCTTGTTTGTTTAGTCTTGTATGATCTAGTGTTGATCCATACTTCATTGTTGTATCAAACCATCATAATCTTGTGAGTGTGAGTGGTTAGTATTTTAGTCCTCAAAATACATTGTGTGTGGGAGTAGTTGTACCCTTGGAAAGAACTCGACATCTAGCTTAGTGTCGGAAATAGTGTAAGCGAAGTGTAAAGGTTTTCTCCGCCGGTGAAAGGAGCTTGTTGACTAGTGAAGTTAAACTCTCGAGTGTGAGACTCGGGGAGTGGAGTAGGGCAAGGAAAAAGAGTCCTTGTAGGCCGAACCACTATAAACAACTTGTTGTGGTTTGATCATTTCTTTCCTTACTTACTTATTACATATTGCTTGCACATTTCATTAACATACTTAAGATCAATATCAATTGATCTTTCAATAAGTTTCAAAACAAAGTTTTTAATCGGTAAACTATTCAACCCCCTTCTAGTTTTCTACAGTATTCATTGAACATTAACTCGAAGAAATTTTCCAATTCTTGTTCTTTAGGTTTGTCAAACGAAGTTGATTGAGCTCTTTGAGGTACGAGTCCTGAACTGATGTGTCCAGAAGTCTGCGGGTTTAGTGCGGGTTTCAGAGCGAGTCTCTTAGAAGCCATTTGTGAAAGTTCATCAAAATTCACATTCATCGTCTCCATGATCCTCCTAGTTCTCCTGTTATACACCCTGAATGCCCTCGAGTTATCTGAATATCCAATGAGGATTCCAATATCACCTTTTGCTTTCAGTTTTCCAAGATCTTCTCTGTCATTCATAGGATAGCACAAAGCGCCAAACACGTGAAGGTAAGAGATATCAGGTTTTCTGCTGTTCACAAGTTCATAGGGGGTTTTATTGAATCTTGGATGGATTAGGGATCGGTTCTGAGTGAAACAAGCAGTGGCAACAGCATCAGCCCATAGAAATAATGGTGCACTAGAATAGATTAGCATTGTGCGAGCAGCTTCCACAAGAGTACGATATCTTCTTTCAACTACCCCATTCTGCTGTGGAGTTCTGACAATTGATGTCTGATGAGTAATTCCAACATCTTCAAAATAAGCTCTTAACTCCTGATTTGTGAATTCAGTGCCGTTGTCTGTTCTTACAACCCTTACTGGAGCTTGAAGAAGTACTTGAATACGCTTTAGAAAGGTGATGATGATGCATGGTGCTTCGTCTTTTGATCTCAGAAACCTAACCCATATATATCTTGAATAATCATCAATGATAACAAGAATATACTTTTTACCATTAATGCTTTTAACTCTCATTGGGCCACATAAGTCCATGTGCAACATATGTAACTTAGCTTCCGAACTAGGTACGGATTTGGGTTTATATGATGCTCTTTTGCTTTTTCCTTGTTCGCATGATGGACATAAGTGATCCTTGGTGTATTTGAACTTTTGAAGTCCGTTGACGATCTTGTCTTTGGCAAGTTTGTTTATGGTGTCGAAATTGAGATGGGATAATCGTCTGTGCCACAACCAGGACTTTGTTCCAGATGCTCGTGTCATAAGACATATTGGTGATGAAGAGGCCATTTGGTTTATGTCGATAGCATACAAGTTTTTATCACGATTCCCAGTTAAGAGATCAGTGCCATCCAAGTTTCTAATGAAGAAGCATTTTTCCTAAAAGCAACCTCTAAATCTGCATCACAGAACTGCCCGACTGAAAACAAATTGTGTCCCAACCCTTCAACATAGTAAACCCGAGTGATCAAATAATTTCCAAAAGGTAGATCTCCATAACCCATGATAGCTGCTACATGATCGTTTCCAAAACGTACAGTTCCCATGAATTTCTAGATGAAATTGATCAGCAGCTTCAGATTCCCGGTCATGTGCTTGGAGCAACCCGAGTCGATGATCCAAACACATATTTCAATAACCTGCCAATAACAGAAGAAGAAGATTTTGGAAACCGTTTTGATTTTGCTTCCTTTGGGTTAGAGGTAAAATCCTGATCACACTCAAAGAAGTTTTCTACTGGATATTCTGGTTGGTCACTCATTGTACCATTCTGGAGTGTGAAAATTCTACCCGTGGGTTTCCAAATGTCATCCCTAAAGTAAACACTATGCTTCTTATCAGTAGTGTAAAGCCTAAGTCTTGCAACTAGTGTTCCTATTCGTTTTACATAAGTTCTTTTTGGAACGTTCTTCTTAACAAGCGTATCATTCACATTCTTATAAACACAAACATCTTGAACATTAATTAAAGATTTCTTACAAGTTAAACAAAGAGATTCAACACATTCATTAGACTTAGCAAGTTTCATAGGATCATTACATTCAGATGAAATGTCTCTCTTATTAGATAGCGGTAAATTCCTAGGGTGATCTTCTACTTTTTTTTCTTTATTCAAGCTACTACTCTTAGAGGCATGCGAGACTCTATTGTTCCTTGTATTGCTCTTAGGCTTTAGTCTACTGCTCCTAGAGGTGCTTTCTAGTCCTGTAGAAGGTAAGGAACACGCATTAGGATTTACATTTTTATCTAGAGAAGTGGTTTCAGCTTTCCTAGTCTCTTTAGAGTGCTTTTCTAAACTTATGTCGTTGGTTCCATATGTGTTAGATGTGGAGGCAGACGCATTAGTGGTACTCATCTTAAAAAGGCCAGGTGCTAAAACTTTTGGAGTCTCGATAACCGCTTTTCCTTTTTCAACATTTTGTTTAGGCAAGGCAAAAGGTCATTTTTCGCTTTCATGTCATTGTAGGCACGCTCATACGACAGTTTGTCATACTTGCATTCTCAGTTTTTCGAACAAGTTGTTTAAAATATGATACATTTTCTTTTTCAAGTTTTTCAAGAGCTTTTTCATATTTTGAAACAATTTCGGAGGTCTCAGTCTGGAGTCTTTCATGATCTTCAACAGAATATGTTTGTAAAATAATGGACATAATATCAATAGACAGAACATCTTCGAAGAGAGAATCATTTAAATTTTCCAAAACTTTGATATGTTCAACACTTTCATTAGCTTGCTTTACCAGGGATTTATGGTCCTTGACAAAGTCTACTGTTTCTTTCAAAAATGCTTGTTCAAAATGAATTACCCTTGGGTTGATGTTATTTAGCTGAGGGGCAATTTGAGTTTCAAAAAACTTTTTCATTTCATCATCAAAACTAGAAAACCATATATTAGTTGTAATATTGGTTTTAGATTTAACAGTCTCTTGAAGATCCCCAATTCTAGTTTTAACATCATCTAAAATGCTTCTAGCCTCACTTGTGTTAAAAGGATTGTTTGAAGTCATTTGTTCGATTTTTGAAAGAGATTTTGAGACAACTACAGGAGTTGAAACAGGTTTTGAGACTGGTGTTGACACAAAAGTAATTCCATTAATTTTGTTCCATTTGTTATAATCGATTGGTTTTATTTCTGAATTCTCTTGTTTCATTTTTTATCTACTCTCAACAGATAATTCTAACATTTCAAGAGAATCATGAACACTTATGGGTTCATGCAAAGGTTTTCCATTGTTCAACACATTCCGTTCTTTCTGAGCTTTCTTGAGGAAACAAGGAGGTGTGTTACCAAGAGCCATTTTTTGAGTTGTATGAAAATACGGATTTGTTTGATTAATCAGCATATTGGTTAATTTGGCTGAATGACCCGTTGTAACAAGCAAACTTTCCAAATTTTTTATCTTTTCATTCTTATCAAGAATTTCATCAAGAAGAGAATCTTCTCGTTTTGAGAAATCAACAATCAATTGTTTCTTCTCTTTTTCAAGATCAGAAAACAGTGCTTTTTGTTTAGAAAGTTGGTCATTTAGATCAGAAATTTCCTTGTTTAAAGATTTTATTTTCAAGTTCAAATTCACATTAAGTGTATTATACTTGATTTGCAATTGTTGTTCTCTTAAAACAGAATCTCGATAACCAATTTCTAACTCTGACTCTTTGTTTTTGTGAAATTCAAAGGCTTTTGCTTTCTCCTTGTAACTCTCAAGCTCAGCGGTCAATTTAGCATTCGCGGCCTTAACTTCGCGATTGAACGTTTTAACTTTCTCGATTTCAATGCCACAGTTATTGATTAATGTTTCAAAATAAACACGTGTTTCCTCATCAGTATCAGAATTTTGTGTGTTGATCCCAGTTGAGCAAACGATCTAATATAGAAACTGACTTGTAACAAAAGCTTATTAAGTATTACGCGGAATTTAACAGTTAATCTTAAGAAGAAGAACAATAAACATTCAACACCTCAATATTATTGATAATACGAATACTCTTACAGTATTAGGGTTTTGCAACCTTGAAGTGTATCGACCTTAGATATAAAACTTACGTATATCTAAACTAACCTAGAACCTCCTTTTATAGACTAAGGAGTCCTATACATTATACAATACGTAACCTACAAGATAAATATCTTTTCCATATTTATCTAATACAATAAACTAACCGACTATACAAGACTAGCAGTGGTTACAAAATATTATCCATGGTTACACAATACTACTAGCCGCGGTTGTCTTCATCCGTGGTTACACACTTCTGTCCGTGGTTATATCAAACATGTCCGTTGTTCCGGTACTTAGAGTAATTCATGATTCAAAGAACCTAAAACCCAAAAATCCTCCCCTAAACTTGATACATTCCAACAAAATTCTCAAGTTTCCTTTAAGCTCAAAACATCTGAATTGGAGGATGTAGCCAAACACTTACTAGCCTTGAGAATGTTCTCATACTTCAGCAAGAGTTGGTAAGCTTGACCATCATAGGGCAACAACAACTTGATACAACCAGGCTTTAACATTTGAGCAATGATTCCTGGATGCTTATTCAACTGAGGATAATCACCTTCTACAAGCATGTGAATAATCTTTCCAGAAACAGTTAAAACATGAACTCCACAAGTTTGATATAAAAACCATCTTGTAACATGTCCATTGTAGAGTCCTTGCCATTCAGATTCATCATGAGTAGGTTCAAATAAAATCTTCAAATGATGATAAACAAGTCTCTCATGATAATCATTTGGATGTTCTTCACCAAACTTGTTCTTGTAAAGTATCCAAAGATTCATCAAATCATCTATGTCAAAATATTGAAGCATCTGTGAAAATTTATTATACTCATAAACTTCATTGTTGAGTCTTTGAATTTTCCAAACTCCTTCACTTCCATCTTTAACATTAAACTCATAAGAAATAATTTGATTGACATCTTCAAGATTAACATCTTCAACAACTTTCAACCTTTTAGAATCAGATGACTCCTGAAGCTCAGATTTTCTCTTGTTCATACTTTGAATCCATTCTTCTTCTTTCTTAGAATTCATTGGACAAAACTCTTCATTATTAATTCTCATACATCTCTCATAAATCTCCAAAATTCTTTCAAATGTACATTTACTAAGATTATCAGGAACATGAATGCCTGAGTTCTTAATAATCTTCATCAAAACATTTCTAATTTGTGCAATAGAAGGAGGCTTCTTTCTTATAACTTGCTTCCTGTTTTTACCAATCTTCCTTGCCATTAAACCCAGAAGCCTTGCTCTTTCCTCATCATCAAACATTGCCCATTCTTGTGCAGTATATTCATTACATATTTGTTGAGAAGCTTCAAGATAGTTTTGTGATGTATACCATATAGCTAACCATCTTTGACTGGCTTCCTCTTCTTCTTGCTTCCTTTTAGCTAAAGCTGCTTGTTCATCTGCTACAATACTTTTTGCATACTCTTCATCATAAGCTTCTTGTTTTGCCCTACTTTTAAACTTCAGCTCTGGTACAGCAACCCCTTTTCCTTTTCCAATATTTGGTTGAACTACTTTCTTCTTCAATGGTTCACCAATAACTAAACTCTTTCCTTTAGGTTTATTTGCAGTAGATTGAACAAATATAGCAGATGCAATGATGGGTTTAGAAATAGATGATGTTTTGCTCAGATTAATCAATGTACTTGCAGCTTCTTTCTCTACTTCTTTAGACTTAGGTGGTAATACAGAGAGAGTTGTGACAACAGTGGAAGTGGTTATGATAGCAGTGGGTATGACAGTAGTGGGTATAATAGTCAAGTCTGAAACTGCATCAGTGGTTACAATAGAACTAACTGTTGGGAATTATGTGAAGTATGGATTATGCTGAACTTACTGCTGAAGGGATTCTGCTGAAGTAGTGTGGATTCTACTGAAGACATAATTCTGCTAAAGATTATAGTGAATAGTTTGTTTCTGCGGAAGTTGTTATTCCGTGTTTAGTATATTTAGTTTGGATATACATGAGCTTTATTAGGAAGTGATTGTGTATATCTTATATAGTTTAATGTTTATACGTTTCTTGGGAAACGGTTTAGGTTTTTGTTTAGGGTTCCTTGTCTATAAAAGGAACACAATAGTATGAGTTATGTACCAATTGGAAAAACAAAGTTTTAGTTAATATAACGATCCATAGAGGATCACAGAGTTCTTAGTTATTTGTGTTACTTGTGTTTATATTCCGCTACTAAATATAAGTTTTAGAGATTGTCTTTTACTGTGCTTGTGATTACATAGGCATAGCTAACGATCCACGAGCTCAAGATCTATCAAGGTCTGCTAGTTTCAACAAGTGGTATCAGAGCCTCGTGAGAGTCTCTACGATACTAAGAGATGTTCTTTGCTTTAATCCTTTCAATTACTACATTCTTCACCATGTCTGGAGTTGTGGACGATGTTGAAGTTACCAACAACAATAACAGTGCCTCCCTACAACAACTTAGTCTATCCAACAGCAATGCTAAATTCCCATACTTGAAGAGAGAATAGTATGATCTATGGGCCATGCAGATGCAAAACTGGATTTCCAACATTGATTGGAATCTCTGGTCAATTGTGCTGAAGGGAAACAGTTTAAAAAGGACAACCACTGATCCTGATGGTACTGTTGTCATTATTCCTCCAAAATCTGCTGAAGAAATCCTGGCAGTTCAGAGAGAGCACAAGGTGAGAACTATACTCCTTCAGGCAATACCTCAAGATCACTTGAGTGACTTTCATTATATGGTAGATGCTAAGGATATATGGTTGGCGATCAAGGCTAAGTTCGGAGGGAATGAGGAGTCTAGAAGAATGAGAAAGTCCATGCTGCGACAACAGTTTCAAGACTTTCAAATCTCTGAAGAGGAAGGAATTCACAAGGGCTACGACAAGTTTCACAAAATCTTAAGTCAGTTAAATCAGCTACAGGCAAAGCCAGATAATGATGATTGTAATTCTAAGTTCTTGAGGTCATTACCTCCATCCTGGCTACAAGTAAGCATTGCTTTAAAAGCTAAAGGTGGTTTGGATATGCTTACTTTTAATGAGCTGTATAACAAAATTAAAGCTCTTGAACATGATGTAAAGAGTCCTTTTTGGTCATCATCTACTACTAGTCACACTGCCTTTGTTGGGGCATCAACCCCAAAGATGATCCATGCTCCAAGTCCAACAGATTTTTACTCATCCTCATCCTATAATGCTGCTTCATCTAGTTCTCAACAGAGAAATAGTGGGGTAATGGAAGATGTGCTTGGATCCTTCTTTGCTGATTATGATCCTCAGCAGCAACTTGCATATGAGGATTTCGATCAGGTAGATCCGCTGGAGATGGAAGAGATGAAGTTAAAGTGGCAGGTGGCTATGCTTTCTATGGACATCAAGAAATTTGAAAGAAAGGCAGGAAGGAAGTTCGGCTTTCAGGGGAAAGATCCAGCTAGGTTTGACAAAAAGAAGGTCAAGTGCTTTACATGTCATCAAATGGGTCACTTCTCCAGAGAGTGCAAGGACAGGAAAGCTGGTGATGAGGTGAAATACTCTTCCTATCAGCAGAATCAAAGGGATGCTGGAAAGACCTCAGCTGCTTTGGTCACTCTTGATAAAACTGTGGACTGGACGCAACATGAGCAGGAGAATGATGAGGGTCTTGGTGGTGACAATACTGGATTGTTTGCAAGCTGTACTTCAGAGGATAGGCATGATCAGATTGCCTTAATGGGCATCTCTCAGGTACAAAACTGTTTGTTTGGTTGTAGTGAGCGTTATAATGAACTCAAAGAAGCTTATGATATTTTGAAACCTAAATATAATGAATGCTATGTTGAGGTTGAAGCTTATAAACAAGCTTTAAAAACATTAGAAAGACAAAAGGTTTGGTTTCAAAAGAATCAAATAGCTTATGATGAAAAAATTAGGATATTAAAGAGTGATCTTGAATGTTCTAATAATGAGTTTAAAAGATCTGAGAAGTTAAGAGCAGATGTAATGTCAGAGAATCTAGAGTTGAAACAGAAACTAGATGAGGAGATTGCTAGGCATAAAGAATGGTTACTAAATGGAAACAAGTTAGCTAGTCACATCTATGCTAGTCAAACTCCGAATACATCTATAGGTTTAGGATTTAAGAAGTATGTAGGATTAGAAGCTAGGGAGGACACACGCAAATCTACACCAGCAGGCCTAGCTAATTTTGTGAAAGAAGGTGACCTACATGCTGTCCGTGGACCTATTAGAGGTGAACACATGCCCATTGACCTTTCTATTTCTGTTGACTTTGATGGATCACACCATCTATATGGCAAAAAGTCATGTGACTTGCCAGACCCTGATACTTCTTCTAATGACTTTGTCTCTTGTGTTAACAGTGACAAGTCCTCCGAGCAAGGGTCTACAGAGTGTGATTCAAATGACAAGTCTGACCTTCCCAAGTCTTCACCCCTGCCTGCACCCAAGACTACCAATAAGCATGTCAGAGTTGCTGCCAAGGAATCAACTTCCAAGACAGTTCCCTCTGAAGACCTGTTTTCTAATTCTTTGCATAATAATTCTGTTAAAAACAATTCTTTTCATGGTTTTGGTTTGAATACTTCTGCTTGTAATAGAACATCTTTTGGTTTAAATAAATCTTCTAAACAGAAGACATGTTTTGTGTGTGGAAGTAAATTTCATTTAATTAAGGATTGTGATTATCATGAGCAAAGAATGAGTAGGTGTGGTGATTCTAGGACATCTAGACCAATGTGGACCAATGTTAATGCTATACCACCTTATGTTCCACAAGCATCTTATACTGATTCTTCTTTCACTTGGAGAAGATCGTTTGCTAAACCATATGTGCAACCAACAAGTTAATATTTTAATAATGGTTTTTGGCCTGGATATGTTGACTCTATGAATACTGGGAAAGGGTATAGGGATACTGCTGTCAAGTCCTCAGCAGGTTGTTTTTGGAATCAAAGGGGACCTAAATTTCAATGGAAACCCAAGAACAATAGTGGATCTTTTACATCTGCTTGGCATAACTCTAATGATCCACAAGGCAGGTTCAAGTCAGCAATGACTTGAGCCTCAATAGTGTACTAATATTTTGTATATTTTTGTTGTTGTTGTAGGATCATCCCCTTAAGCATAAGGATATTGGAATTGTTGACAGTGGTTGTTCAAGGAGTATGTCTGGAAACAGGGATTTGATGCATAACTTTGTACCTATTGAAGGAGGAGGCAATGTGACCTTTGGTGGAAGTGATGGGAGAATTACTGGGAAAGGGACCATCAAAACACCTCAACTGGATTTTGAGAATGTATATTATGTCAAGGAACTCCAACACTTCAATTTGTTCTCAGTCTCACAAATCTGTGACACCAAGAACAAAGTACTCTTCTCAGAGGATGAAAATCTTGTGCTGTCTAAAGACTTCAAACTCCCAGAAGAAACCTCAATTCTGCTGAGAGTTCCTCGAAATCACAATCTTTATACATTCAACTTAACTGATGTTAAACCAGAAGGTGACTTAACTTGTTTGGTGGCCAAAGCATCCCTGGATGAGTCTACCAAATGGCATAGGAGGATGGCCCATGTGAACTACAAGACCATAATCAAGCTCTCTAAACTGAGTCTTGTTGAAGGTCTTCCTTCCAAAGTTTTCACCAATGATCATAATTGTGTTGCATGCAACAAAGGAAAGCAACACAGAGCCTCATACAAAGCTATTACAACTGTGAGCAATATTTCTGAACCTCTTCAGCTGCTTCATATGGATCTTTTTGGTCCAACTAAATTAAGAAGCATAGATCACAAGTATTTTTGTTTGGTTATCACTGATGGCTATAGTAGATTTTGTTGGGTATTCTTTCTGAGGACTAAAGATGAAACATCTCAAGTGCTGAAAGACTTCATTACCCTTGTGGAAAATCAGTTGAACAAGAAGGTTAAAGGAATCCGGTGTGATAATGGGACAGAGTTCAAGAATGCTGTACTTATAGAACTCTGCAGGTCTAAATGTATTAAAAGGGACTATAGCACTCCAAGAACCCCACAACAAAATGGGGTGGTTGAAAGGAAGAATAGGACCTTGATAGAGGCTGCAAGATCAATGCTAGCAGACTCTAAGTTACCCACTATGTTTTGGAATGAAGCTGTTGGCACAACTTGTTATGTGCTGAACAGGGTATCCATTACTAGACCTCACGTGAAAAAACCATATGAACTTTTGTTTGGGAAAGTTCCTGCTATACATTACCTCAAACCTTTTGGCTGTCAAGTAACAATTCTTAATACTAGTGATCCACTTGGTAAATTTGATGAGAAGGCTGATGATGGTTATATTGTGGGCTATTCAGCTCATAGTAAGGCTTACAGGGTGTACAACTTGTCTGCTAGGAAGATAGAGGAGACTTTGAACCTGAGATTTCTTGAAGATAAGCCTAATGTTCAAGGACAGGGTCATGTGTGGTCTTTTGACCTTGATTACTTAACTGATTACTTGGGTTATTCTAGACATCTGGCTAACCAAAATGCAGGTACTCAAGAGTCTCCTACTAACAATGCAGGTACATTGGATGCTGATTCTGACAGTGAGCTTGAATATGGTGAACAACCTATTACTGTGCCTTCTTTCTCCACTAACAATTTTGCAGGAGATACTACTAAAGATGGTGCTGATGAGAGTGATGATGATTCACACTATGCTGAAGACCTTGCTAGGCTAAAGAAACAGGAGTATGCAGCTAACCTAGAAGCTGAGAGAAATGCTGAGGAGAGTGCAAGAGAAGCCATCAGTGGAAACATTCATTCTGCTGAAAGTGATCCTGTTTCTCCTATCATCACCAAATCTACTGAAAGACATGCTGTTTCTACTCCTATTTCTACTAGAGAGTCAACAGACCTTGGAGAACCTTATACACGTTTTCCAAGACCTTCTGACCTTGGTCATCATCAACCAAAAGCTGGCATCTTCACCTCACCTTCCTATGACACTGATTTTGAACCCATAGTGACTAATCTTGATACCTCCATTGATGTCAACACCACTGCTACTAAAAGGATCAACAATGCTCATCCACAGTCCAATATTATTGGTGATCCTAATGCACCTGTTAGAACTAGGGGCACTGTGACAAGTTCTAAATATGGTCAAGTGGCTTTTATCTCTTATGTCTCCAATCAACAAAGAGACAATCATACAGACTATGAACATTGTCTGTTTTCCTGTTTTCTCTCACAAGTGGAACCAACCAGTGTTACTCAAGTCCTTTAAGATTCCAGTTGGCTTGAAGCAATGCAGGAAGAAATGCAACAATTTCAACATCAGCAGGTTTGGATCTTGGTACCAATACCTGATGGCAAGTATGCAATTGGGACTAAATGGATTTTGAAGAATAAGAGAGATGCAAGAGGTGTTGTGATAAAAAAAAACAAAGCTAGATTAGTTGCTCAGGGTTATAGAAAAGAGGAGGGGATTGACTATGATGAGGTGTTTGCACCTGTTGCTAGAGTTGAAGCCATTCGGATATTTTTGGCTTATGCATCCTACATGGGTTTTGTGGTATATCAGATGGATGTTAAAGGTGCTTTCCTGTATGGAAAAATAGAAGAGGAAGTTTATGTCACTCAACCTAAAGGATTGGAAGACCCATATCATCCTAATCATGTTTACAAAGTAGTCAAAGCTCTCTATGGACTTCATCAGGAACCCAGAGCTTGGTATGCTAGGCTTTCATCATTTCTGCTGAAGCATGGCTATAGACGAGGTGCAATTGATAAGACACTTTTCCTTAAGAAGAATTCCACAGACATCATTCTTGTTCAAGTGTATGTGGATGATATTATTTTTGAATCCACAAAAAAAGCTTGGTGCAGAGAGTTTGAGGAGCTTATGAAGGGAGAGTTTCAGATGAGTGCTATGAGGGAGTTGACTTTCTTTTTGGGTCTCCAAGTTCAGCAGAAACCTGATGGTATCTTTATCAGTCAGGACAAATATGTGAGGGACATCTTGAAGAAGTTTGGTATGGGGAGTGTAAGGACTGTCACTACACCTTATAAAGCTCCGAAGACAAAGACCATTAATGAAGCAGACCCACCTGTGAATGTTCATTTACACAAGTCTATGATTGGCTCTTTGATGTATTTAACAGCTTCAAGGCCTGATATTACTTTTGCTGTGAGTGTTTGTTCGAGACATCAAGTTACTCCACTTACTTCCTATCTCAATGCTGTTAAGAAGATCTTTAAGTACCTCAAAGGCCAACCTCATCTAGGCCTTTGGTACCCAAAAGAGTCTCCATTTAAGCTGGAAGCATATAGTGATAGTGACTATGCTGGTGCAAATCTAGATAGGAGGTCCACCACTGGAGGTTGCCAATTCCTTGGAAAGAGATTGATTTCTTGGAAATGCAAGAAACAGACTATAGTGGCTACCTCATCTACTGAAGCAAAGTACGTTGCTGCTGCTAATTGCTGTGGACAGGTTCTTTGGATACAAAATCAAACGTTGGATTATGGGTATAACTTCATGAACACAACAATTTTTATTGATAATCAAAGTACCATATGCATTGTTAAAAATCCAGTTTTTCATAGTAGAACAAAACATATTGAAATCAGGCACCACTTTATAAGAGATGCATATGACAAACATTTGATAAAAGTGGTTAAAATTCACACTGATGATAATGTGGCAGATTTGTTAACAAAGGCTTTTGATGGACCAAGGTTTCAACACCTTGTGGTCCATATCGATATGCTTAACCCTTAACTGCAAAGTTGAAGGGGAGGCATATGCCTCAGGGGAGGATTTGTGTACACTTTGCATGTTTTTATGTAATTTTGTACGTTTTTATGTATACTTTTGTTTGCTTTTCTCTAACACTAACCAGCTAATGTAATCTTAGTTTTTTTTCTTTGTTGGTTTGTGTGTCTCTCTGTGTTTGTTCTGTTTTGCAGATTGGTTATTCAAATTGGAATTTAACATGGTTGTTAATTTGGAAAATGGTCAAGAAAGCTCTAAAGCTTGTTTCTACTGAATTCAAAGTGCTGAAGTGAGCAATTTGATTCCACTGAAGCTAAAGTACTGAAGAAAAGAAATTGAAGTCAAATTGTTCTTTCATTCATTTAAGAAACAGTTTACAGCTTACAAAATTCAATCAACTTCAAATGCAACTACAAGAAAAGAGCTATACATGATCTACTAATCCTAATCTAGTTCATATCATCTATTCCAACATCTAACAGGCTGTTGGATATGCATGATCGCTCACATCTTGGATGAGTGTCTAAATACTCATCATTTTTGTACAATCTAAACTGCAAAATCATCTAAAAACACTCAAAAATGAATCAAAATGATGAAAATATCACAAATCAGTGTTTTATGTGTTTTAAATGCAAAAATATCAAAATCAGATGAAAAACGTATCAAGTTTGCAAAATTGGCAGTTTTAATCCCCCAAGATTCAAAAGTTGTCAAAAACAGTCCCTGGTATATCAAAATAAAGAAAAATGTCATTTAAGGTCCATGGGATTCAAAAGTTGTCAAAACAAACCCTTGAAGTGTAAAATTTGCAAAACTACAACTTTGGTCCCTCAAGTTTGAAAAATGTCATAAATGGTCCCTGGAAATTGGAAAATGGCAAGTTTGGTCCTTGTAGTTTTTGAGATTGTCACTTTTAGTCCTTGGAGTAGCTTTTCAGAATTGGCAGCCTTGGCCCTTGATTTTTCAGAAATTACATAACAAGTCCTTGCCAATTAAACCTTTAATACCCAAGTGACCCCTTGTCACTAGCCAATTGGACCCTGCCACCCATATGACCCCCCTGTCATATTACCTTTTGGACCCCCTGGCTTATTAATAACCTCTGGTCAATCCCATGGTTAAACAAAGCACCCCATGGCGCCAAAAGTCTCATCTTCTCAGCTGCTTCCCTGCTACACTCAAGCCACCATTCCCCCAGCTCACTCTTTCCACACCTTTGTCCCCTCCACCTCCACCACAAAACAAGAACCATTAAATGATCCCTCCCCCTTAACACTCAATCCTTCCACCTGGCTAAAACCACTTTGGCGCCAAAATGCATCAAACGGCCAAAATCCACTAAAGTCATCCAACGGCCCCAATTCCAAGTGGGATTCAATCAGAGGACTAGTGGGAAGCTTTTGAAGTATAAATAAAGAAGAAAGAGGAGATGAGAAGAGAGTAGTTAGTTTTAAGTTTTTCTTTAATGTCGTTTTTTAAAATTAATGTTTTAGTTTAAAGCAAATGTTGTAATTTTAGTTTTTATGTATCAACATTAAGTTAACAAACCTTTGTAATGTGTTGTTGAGTTCTCAATCCAAGTTTTTAAATAAAATCCATGTTTCCTGTTACTGTTGCATATTTCAGTCTCAAATTTTTATGTTTAAGCTTCTATTAGCTTCTTTTTAAGCTCAAACAAGTTCACTCCATCATCTGAATCAGTTTTGACACACCATTGAGTCTCCGTGGGACTAAACGACCCGGGAATTCATTCTATTCTCCAGGACTTCATTGTATTTGTGTTTTAAGCAGTTTTAAGTCTATTACGGTTAGCCATTCACAAGTGGCTAGCTTGTGTGATTAGACTTGACGGTTTAGCACATATCAATCTTTCACACTAGATGCTGGATATGCGTTCGTGAAGTCTTGCATAACCACCCATTCCTTCTATCTTGATGGCTGGAGATGCACGACCGGTACGACGAAGATGCTAAGGATCAAAATGGGAAGAATGGATTGATGAAAACGATGATGATGAAGATGACCACGCGTGTCCTTTTTGCTTCATCTACTAGGTTTCACCAAAAAGCTATCCTTCCACCATCCTTAAGCATTTGCCCTATACGTTGTGTGTTGGTGCACCAAAACCTAGTGCAGAAAGACCAAGAACCACCTCTCTGTCTTTTGGAAGTGGCGGATTTCTGGCTCGTGGCCTTCGTTGAGGCTGAGGTTCTGGAGGTTGGGAGTAAGATGTTCTCTCCTTATAGGAGTCATCAGAATCATCAGCAGATTCACTTGGATTCACCACACTATCATCTTCTGAAGAAGGGAGAAAGGGTGATTTACTTGGTCGTGGAATATAATGAAGCCATGGGTTTGAATCATCACTTGATGATGATGATGAGGATGATTTTGTGAGATCTATGATTTCTGGTTTAGTACTCATGGTTGATTGTGGTTAAGTTTGGAGCATTGATGAAATTAGGGTTTGTGATGATATTTGGGGATTTTTGATGAAGAGTTATGTGTGCATTGGGATTGTTTTATAGACAGTTTCAAGACTTAATGAGATTTAATGCGTATGGGTGAAACAGTAAAAAGATATTTACTGAAGCTTCTTGAATACATGATCTATTTCTGCTGATTGACATTCTTCAGCAGAATGACTAGTGTTTCTACCGAAGTTGAAAGTTAAATTGGGTAAAAGGAGTAGTACACGTTAGCACTGGTCAACAATTTGACCAAAATTGGGAAACTACTACTTATTCTCTATTCGCATATCTTCGTCTCAAATTAAACGATTCCCTCTTTACTCACGTTCAAAACACTTCCACTTGTGTGAATCTTAACCCTAACTTACGATTTTTCTCATGGCGCTTCAATTCAAGCATGATCATAATAAAGTCACTTTTCTGGGAACAGCTAAGGGTGATGAGTTGTATAGACCAATGGTAGAATTCTTACAGAGGTCCAAGATTCATTATGCTTTAACACATTCTCCGAATGCAATATATGAATCGTTGGTTACTCAATTTTGGGCGACTGCTACAAAACGGAGTGATACAGAGATTGTTGCAATGATTGACGGAACAGAGCATGTGGTGACAGAGGAGCTGATAAGAAGACAACTTCGTTTGGATGATGAGAATGGGGTTTATCATTCTAATGCTGCTGTGGTACTTGATGGGCTAAGAGCAATTGGATATCAAGGTACAAGGACTGACATGTGGTTAAAGAATCAGCTTTGTCCTATGTGGAGGTTTTTGGTTCATACATTGCTTCAGAGTTTAAGCAATAAATCAGGAGGATGGGATCAATTTTCTACTCAATTGGGATGTGGTATTATATGTCTATCTCAGGGTTTAACTTATAATTTTTCTAAGTTTATTTTCGATAATATGGTTGAGAATATAACTAGGAAAAAGAGCAAGTTTTTGATGTACCCTAGGTTTTTACAAATGATCTTAAATGTTACTACCCAAACCCAAGCTTTTTATCCCATAGGATCTTTATCTTCTAAGCTATTTGCTTCAATGAGAAATAAGTATGAGGGGACACATCATCCTTTGCTAGCAGCTATGTTGCCTCAAAACAATGAAGCTGCTGATGAGGATAATGTTGTTGGTGATCCATCTTCTACCAATACTACTGATGGTAATCCTTTAGTTGCTATTGATGAGGGTCCTTTTACTGCTGCTGAAGCATCTAATGTTTCTCCTGACCTACCTCCACCTATATCTTCACCTAGACCTAGTCCTAGTCCACCACCTACTCAAGTTTCTCTTGATGAAGTTGAGCATGAAACTGATAGACTGCCCACACCTAGTCCTATTAGGAATCAATTTGATGAAGGATTTCCTAATTTTGAGCATGTTCATATTTCACCTGTAAGGCCCAATGAAGCTCTCATTACCACTGAGCAATCAGCTGGTGGAGCTGAGGACCCTATTACACTTACATCTATATATGCTCTAGTGAACATGTATGCATGTGAGGTGGCTGATCTCAAGAAGGAGCTTACAGAGACCAAGTCTACTCTTGGTGGTAAGATTGTGGAGTTGCAGAATAAAGTTAAGAACTTGGAGGAACAACTTGGAAAAAGAGGCAAAAGGAGAATTTTGGTTTCTTCTGATGAGGGGCAAGAAGAGAATCAGCTTGCATCACTAGGAATCTTGGCTGATGCAGCTCTAACAACTCATGTTTCTTCTCCTATTGCTGCTGAATCTTCAAAGAAAAAGGAACCTATTCGATACACTAGCAAAAGGAAAAGACTATATTTGAATAAGGAATCTACTGAAGCTTCAAAAGGACAACTTGCTGCAAGTGTGTCTGCTGATGTTCAAATGGAGGATGTTGCTACTGAACATGGTTAAGCCTCATTTGTACAAGAACAACCAAATTCTCCACCTTCAGCAGATAATGATGTAGTTTTTGTTGCTGGGAGAAGTTTTAAGTTGAATTCTACTTCTGAAGTCTATTCTACACCTGTTGAGGCATTTTCTCAACATGTTTCTTCTGATGTTGATATGGGTGTTTCTTCTGATGTTCCTTCTGTGCATATTTCTCCAATTGGTTCTGCTGTGGAACCTTATGAAAAAGGAAAGAAAGCTGTGTTGATGAAGTATTTGGTTCAGATCTGGTGTCTGAAGAAGAAAAGCAAGCTCAAGCTAGGATGTTTACTGATTATGAAAATATGCAGAAGAGTCGTGCAGTGGTTGAATTTCTTCATGCTTAGTCTGATTCTACTTTGCCTACTGAGAGAAAATGAGAGCTTGATGCATTATTTCCTAAGATCACTGATGCTCAATGGGATGCCTATACTAATCAAGGTGCATCTGATCCTAATCTTGCTAAACGCATTTTAGGTGCAGCTTTTGATAGTGAGAATTTTGTGGCACAAATGGTGGCTCTTGGAAAACAAAAAAAGCAAGAAGCAGCTGCAAAGAGGAATGCTATTGTTGCTCAAAGTAATAAAGTAAAAAGGGAAAAACCAATGACTGTAGCTCAGAAGAGAGCTCATATGAGGAGGATTGTGAAGAATCATAGTACTACTGTATACAATGCTGGCATGTCAATGAAGCAAATCTTAGCTCTATCTGATGATGCTTTGATCAGAAAGTATAATATGATTATGAAGTTTTCTTCATCTAGTTCTACTTCTTCTTCTACATTGGAAAGGATTGCTAATACGTCTGATGTTCCTAAAACAAAGAGACCCAACACAGTTGAGATTGTAGATAATTTTGATGATGTGGCACCAAAATAAGTTCTCCTGTTGTTACTACTGAAGCAGTTGTTGAGGAGAGAAGTTCAACTGATAAGGTTTCTTCTGCTGAACCTTCTCTTGTTTCTCCTGAAGCATTGCCTAGTATTTCTTATGTTGATAATTTGGGAGATATATTGAGGAAGAAAAGGATGACTAAAGGAAACTTAGTTCCTTAAGAAGATCTGTGAGACTAGCTAGGAAACATCTTTCCAAGAGTATCTCTTTAGATCTCAAGGCTGCTGAGTCAACTTTTATTAAAGAAGGCACTGTTGATGTTTTTCCTGAAGGAACACATGCTGTATTGATTAATTGGACAGCTGGGAAGCTTAAAACTGTTTATCGACTGGATAATTCTACTATACAATTCAACTTCTTGAAGGAAATATTTCATTTGGTGGATAGACATGATTTGAAGATGCTGTATGAACATGTCACTCATCATTATACTATTCATTCACCACAGGGTTTTGGTTTATATTTATTGGGTGATCTTCAAGTCTTGTTTGATTCTCATTCTCCAGATGGTAAAGGGTATTCTATTTGGAAGAATTCACATAAGTGGGAGATTGAGAGTTGGAGATTCTATCCTATGCCATGTGTTCATGTGGTTCAGACAAAATGTGGCATGATTTTGCGTATGTTCTCGGATAAAACTTATCCTTTGTCTGTTTCATTAATGGAAAGAATGCTGAGACAGAAGTTGGAAGTACCTCCTAATCCAGTTGGAAATGATGACCTTCATGCAGAACAATGTGTTGGATTGATTAAAACTCAGCTTCTGCAACCTAAAGGTTCATCTTGTTTGTGGTATTTTGTAATATTTGTTTTCTTTATTTCTTAGTTAAAGAAAAAATTCATGTATATATTTGAGTTTGTCTAACTTTTATTGCAGGTTTGTTGTATATTCTTGATGGTTATTGACTCACCAGATATACCTTGTGTATGTCAAAGAGTTAGCTAGTCCAAGGGGTACAGCTTTGGTAAAGACATCTCAAATCTGTTGATAGCTGTAATGGTTTGCTCAAAATCATAGGGACTGCAACCACCCATGCTTAATTGCTGAGGGTTGTATGGTCATCAATTCACCATGGTTTATTCCTTTTTGGAATCCAAGAATTGACTAGCCCACCTGTATATGGCTTGTGGTAAAGGCATTGGAATACCATATTTGGTTATCAATTCACCAATTCTAAGAATTGACTAGTCCTGAGCAAACGGCTACAGGTAAAGATATTTCAAATCCGTTTATATGGTTGCTGATTTGCTAATAAATCAGATGGTTATCAGTGTACCATGGTTTTCGAACTGAAACATTTGGCTACTCCATTAGTAATGGCTATTGGTAAAAATACATCAAATCCATTATTTTCAATGATTCACCTCTCACAGGAGTTAACACACCTGGATGTGATGAGAATCGTATGAAACTAATATGTTTTGATGTACATGTTTTCATTTGTTGCTGCAAAGATATGGTGTTTCAAAGTTCTGTCATCATAGAGATGTTATTGTTTTATTTCTTTGCTGCTGATGTTCGTGTACAATCCTCTGGTGCTGCCTAGTTAAAGATCTATCAAGAAACTGGAACTTAACCTAGTCAAATTCCAGTTTAGGGGAGGATTGTTGGGAATTATATGAAGTATGGATTATGCTAAACTTACTGCTGAAGGGATTCTGCTGAAGTAGTGTGGATTCTACTGAAGACATAATTCTGCTGAAGATTATAGTGAATAGTTTGTTTCTGCGGAAGTTCTTATTCCGTGTTTAGTATATTTAGTTTGGATATACATGAGCTTTATTAGGAAGTGATTGTGTATATCTTATTTAGTTTTATGTTTATACGTTTCTTGGGAAACGGTTTAGGGTTTTGTTTAGGGTTCCTTGTCTATAAAAGGAACACAATAGTATGAGTTATGTACCAATTGGAAAAACAAAGTTTTAGTTAATATAACGATCCATAGAGGATCACAGAGTTCTTAGTTATTTGTGTTACTTGTGTTTATATTCCGCTACTAAATACAAGTTGTAGAGATTGTCTTTTACTGTGCTTGTGATTACATAGGCATAGCTAACGATCCACGAGCTCAAGATCTATCAAGGTCTGCTAGTTTCAACACTAACCGTGTTTTCAGCCATACTATCAGTTGTTATTTTCTGCACTTCTTCAACATTCTTCAATTGTTCAAGAACAACCTCATTCCCATCTTTATCAGATACCAAAAACACTTGATCCCCACTATCAACATCTTCATTTATAGATACATCAACAAATACATCCACAGCCTCCCCTGAATTCATGCCATCACTCCACCCCTGTTTGGATACATCCTCCACATTCAGAGCTGGAGAGGAGACCACCTTTTTCTTTCTTCTCATAGATCTCAACACAGCAACCCCAGGTCTTTTCACTTTCTCCAAAACCAATACTCTGTGCTTCAATCTTCGAATATCCTTACCCTGAAACACAACTATCTCCTGTAGAACCTGAAATTGTATTCTCCATTTTGGTACATTTAGCCGTCAATTCATTAAATCGTTCAAGAATATCCTCCCCACTTCGACCTGTGTTAACTGGTCCGAGAGGTGGTTCATTGAAAACGTCATCATGTACCTGTGTAGGATCCGTCAATTCATGTTCATGTTCCAAACTATCCTTATCACTTCGAGATGTGTAACCTGCTCTGAGAGGTGAATCCTTGGATAAAGAAAACATAGCATCAGACCTTGCCTGAACATCCATGTACCCTGTAGCAGCCAGTTGGCTAGGGATTCCTCCACCTGTATCGAGTTCCAAGGAACTCTCCACATTAGAAGTTGCCAAAGGTTGGGTCTTATTGATGTTCCCACTATCCTGACCAGCATCTAAGCATGACCCAGTAGTGGAAGCCCTTCCAATCATGTCACCTTCACTCCTTGTGACAGCCTCATGTACAACACTACTAACACTAGCCTGAGGAAGCTTAGTGTCCTTTTGTCTCCTATTACAATAGGTTTAACAGTGGTTTGGGTTTGACTAGAAGTGGTTACTATGGTACTGTTAGTGGTTTGAGTTGTAGTGACAAGTGGTTGAGACTCAAGACCTTCATCAAACTCAGAACTAGTAGGCAAAGTAAGCATGCGAGGAAATAAAGGAACATCTATAATATCTACATTCTGTGGTTGATTCCTCATATGTGCAAAAACCTTAGGAAGCATATGATATACTTCATACTCTCTAGTATGCTCAACAGGCTCATGGATTTGGCTTTCCACAATAAGTTGAACAAACCTAGGATATAAATAGTATTTACCCTTCTTCCTAATGTTTTGAACTAACCCCTCATATATCATTCGAGACCAATTGAACTTCCTTCCATCAGATAAACAAATAATAGCAGTTGCAATTTTGGAAGGAAAGTCATTAAAGCCTGTGGTCTTATTACTCATACACATCAACAAGGTGTGAATTAAAAACTTCCATTGTTTTGAAAACAAACTCTTAAAGAATTGTACCTTTTCACCCCGATGTGTAAGATTATCAACCCCATCAGCATCATCAAACTTCAAAACCTCCCTAATGATCTCCTTAGTAACAGAAATAGCATGCTCATCCACAACAGTGCGAAACACCTCCATGCCCTCAACCTCTTCAATTGTAGCATTCCTCCAGAATTTATGTATGTAGGATTTAAGAATGGTGGGTTTAACAGTTAAAGCATAGTGAATGGGACTACGAATTAGGAAATCAATCATTTGATGAAACCCTTCAGATCGAGAATCTTTGGTGAGAATAGCAACAAGGTTATGTGTAGTGGAATACTTTTCCGCCATTGTGAGTAATGATTGGTATGATATGGGTTTTGTGATTTATGCCAAGAAAGTGATTAGGGTTAAGGTCTAGCGCCAATTGGAAGTGGTTTGAAGATCATATAAATGATCTATCCGTGATTTTGGGGAGAGTAATAAACTTTTGCCAATGTTACCAAACAGCCCCTGTAGTATCCAAAACTAAGCACCATGCTAACCGCGGTTGTAGAACAGCTATCCGCTGTTGAAACATATCATCAGTGGATACATTGTACTACTCCTTCCAACTGTCCAAGATAAAGCAAGTAAATCTGTGCCAAATTAAGAATGATCTCACAAAAATATGAAGGATTACACAATATATATATATATATATATATATATATATATATATATATATATATATATATATTTTTTAAACACAAGCAGCTTAACACAGCAACTCCTATGTACACAAATCCTTCACACCTGCAAGACAAACACAAAACAAACACAGAGAAGAAGATTATAGTTATCAGTGGTCAGAAAGAGCCAGAAGTGGTTCCAAAAGACCTATCCACGGTTAGAACAGTTAAGTCAATATGGTCAACTTCTAGAACTGTTATTAGTCCAACGCCCAAGAATCTCATTAACTCCTCAACCACATTTAACCTGCCCCTCATTTACTTGCATAACCCATATCTTTGCTTATAAAAAGAACCATAATATCACATAACACACACACCAATCAAAAGTTAAAACCCTGATTGCTCCAAAATCATCTCCATCACCATGTGGAACCCTAGTTGGAATAAACCAGAGGTAGTTGATCTATCATCCTCCTCATCCTCATCATCATCTTCATCATCCAGTGAAGATGATAACCCATGGCAGTTCTACATTCCTCCTCAAGATCCAAGACCATTAAAATCCCCATTTCTCCCATCATCTGAAGCCGATAGTGTGGTGGATCCAAGTGATGCTTCTGAAGACTCTGATGACTCTTCCAAGAAGAGGACTGCAAACCCCAAACCTTCATCATCCAACCCCCAACCAAGACCACGAGCAAGAAACTCACCACTCCCAAAGGACAGAGAGGTGGTTCTTGGTCTTTGTGCACCAAGTCGTGGTGCTTCTTCACACATCGTAATGGGGAAGGGAAAAAGAAAGATGGAATGATGCTTTTTGGTGAAACCAGCTTGATGATAGTATGATGTGACAATGTCCTTTATGCTTCATCTGCTGTATTCATCTTCATCATCATCGTTTTCATCAATCCATCCTTCCCATTTTGATCCTTAGCAGCTTCGTCATACTGGTCATGCATATCACAAAAGCATATCCAGCATTTGAACGATAGAAGCAAGGATAGTAGTAGAAATATTAGTAGAAAATCATGTATAGAAGTAGTCTTTAATTAGCACTTGAAGTTGCATTGTAAGCTGTAAGCTGTAAACTATTTTTATGAATGAATGAACAATTTAACTTCAGTACTTCTTGAATCTCTATAATGACTTGTCTTTTATCTGCAAAACGATTAGTGGAAACACAAAACAACTAGCAGTGGTTTGAACAAAACTATCAGTGGTTAGGAACAAGAATAGCAAGACTAAGTTTACATAATAACAGTCCAACACTTATACAAACTAATACAAAACAATTTGAGAGTTTAGAGATTAATCATTCCAATACTAACAACAAGGTACTGAAACCTTCCCACATCAAAAGCTTTAGTGAGAAGATCAGCCACATTGAAATCAGTATGGATTTTTACCATTTGAATCAGCCTTTTCTCATAACAATCTCTAATAAAGTGATGCCTTATCTCAATATGTTTAGTTCTAGAATGTAAAACAGGATTTTTAATGATGCAAATTGTACTGTTATTATCAATGTAAATCTTAGTATGCATAAAATTGTACCCAAAATCCAGCAATTGATTCTGAATCCAAAGAACTTAACCACAGCAACTAGCAGCCACCACATATTTGGCTTCAGTTGTAGAATTAGCCACAATAGTTTGTTTTTTACACTGCCAAGAAATTAGTCTGCTTCCCAAAAACTGACATCCTCCAGTGGTAGACTTTCTATCGAAACTAGCTCCAGCATAGTCACTATCTGTGTAGGCCACCAAGTCAAAAGGGGAATCCTTAGAGTACCAAAGGCCCAATTTAGGATGACCTTTAAGATATCTAAAGATCCTCTTAACAGCATTCATGTGTGAGGTATTTGGTGTGACTTGGAATCTTGCACATACACATACTGAGAACATGATATCTGGCCTAGATGCAGTAAGATACATCAAAGATCCAATCATGGATCTATACAACTTCAAGTCAACTTTGGGACTTCCATCATCTGGTAGCAGTGGTTTCTGTGTCTCCATAGGTATACTTGCACTCTTTACATCTTGAAACCCAAACTTCTTCAAAACATCTGCTACATACTTGTCTTGACTAATGAAGATACCATCAGTCCTTTGTTGAACCTGCAGCCCCAAAAAGAAAGTGAGTTCTCCCATAGAACTCATCTAAAACTTATCATGCATAAGTTTCTCAAAATCCTTGCATAGCTCCTTGTTTGTAGATCCAAAGATGATGTCATCTACATAAACCTGAACCAATAGAATATCATCCTTGTGCTTTCTTATGAACAAAGTTTTATCAATCAGACCTCTTTTAAACTCATTGTCCATTAAATAAGTAGAAAGGAAATCATACCATGCCCTAGGAGCTTGATGCAAACCATACATAGCCTTCCTCACCCTATAAACCTTGTCAGGGTGATCAGGATCCTCAAAACCAGGAGGTTGACAAACATAGACCTCCTCATCAATTGTGCCATACGAAAAGGCACTTTTAACATCCATCTGATACACAACAAAATTCTTGAATGAAGCACAAGCCAAAAACAATCTAATAGCCTCTATCCTTGCAACTGGTGCAAACACTTCATCATAGTCCAAACCTTCAGTTTGTGAGTATCCTTGAGCAACCAACCTTGATTTGTTTCTCACCACAATCCCTTTTTCATCCCTCTTGTTTCTGAACACCCATTTAGTCCCAATTGCCCTTTTCCCATTTGGAAGATCAACTAATGTCCAAACCTCTTGTAACTTAAACTATAGAAGCTCCTCTTGCATTGATTCTACCCAGCCTTCTTCAGTTAAAGCTTCTTCCACTCTTTTAGGCTCCTTTTGAGACAGAAAACAAGCAAACAGGCAGTTTTGCAGATCTTTATGACTGTTTCTTTTTTGAAGAGATCTTGCAAAGAACCCATGTTCAGGAAAGGGTTCAGTGTTCTTAACCTTGCTTCTTGTTTGAACTGGGGTATTCAAATTTCCAAGTATTTGTTCCTTGGGATGAATCTTATGAATCCTTGTAGTGGTGATTGGACTTTCATTGATGACAATTTCCAAGTTAGTCAAATCAGCATTGAAGAAATCATCCATGTCCTCATCATCAGTAGGAGTATCAATCTCAATCAAAGCAGGCATGTTGGGATCATGTGGATACTCCATATCATCAAATAGTGGCTTTGCATGTGGTCCAAAGAAAGTACTATCACCAGTACTTGCAGCCGGGGTTTCACTTGGTCTGTCAGTGGTAGAAGATGGCTTGTCAGCGGTTACAGTTGGCTTAGCAGTGCTTTTAGTAGGATTAGCAGTGCTTGCAGACTGCTTTTTCTTCTTTTCAATTTCTTCTATCGACACTGAGTTATCTTTCAACAACTCATCCTTATCCTGATGATGATCAACATTTTCTCCATCTTTCAGTACTTCATCATCAGAGGGACCTTGCTTATTAATGATGGAAGGAACAAAACCAGCTTTCCACTTTTCAACCAAATAAAACTCCTTTGGAGAATCAGCTTCTTTAGAAGTTGTTTCAGCATCAGAGTCCTTTTGTGTACCTGCATTAACATTAGTGGAAGCACCTGCAATGATAGGCTCATAATTCATAAATATGGTTAGCATATCAATGTTAAATAGCCAGTCTGGTCCTTTGGTCTCAACACTAGGAGTCTTTTCACTGAATTGAACATGTAAGTTCTCTTCAACAATTCTAGTTCTCCTATTGTATACTCTAAAGGCTTTGCTATTGGTAGAATAGCCTAAAAAGTATCCATCATCAGCTTTTTCTTGAAACTTGCCTAGGTAGTCTATGGTATTCAAGATAGTAACAGGACACCCAAAAGGTTTTAGGAATGCAATCATTGGCTTCCTATCATGTAACAGCTCATAAGGGGTCTTGGTGTGGGGCTTAACTACCTTACTTCTATTCTGCACATAACATGTAGTTCCTACAGCTTCAGCCCAAAAGGTAGTTGGTAACTTAGACTCTAACAACATGGTCCTAGCAGCCTCAATTAGTGTTCCATTTTTCCTTTCAGCTACACCATTTTGTTTTGGTGTTCTAGCAACACTAAACTGTCTTTCTATACCCTTAGCTACACAGAACTGATTCATCACATCATTCTTAAATTCAGTTCCATTATCACATCTGATTACCTTGACCTTATGATTTACTAGATTTTCTATCTTAGTAATGAAACTCTTGAGGATCTCACTAGTTTCACTCTTAGCAGCCAAAAAGTATACCCAAGAAAATCTAATATAATCATCAGTGATAACTAGGCAATACTGCTTATGGTTCAAACTTTTAACAAAGGTAGGTCCAAATAAGTCCATATGAAGCATAAACAGTGGTTGTGTTATGGTGTTTACAGTTTTGGTCTTACAAGAAGCTCTATGTTGTTTTCCTTTTTGACAGGCCACACACAGTTCCTTACACTCAAAAACCTTAGAAGGTAACCCTCTCACTAAGTTTCCTTTTACCAGTTTATTGATTGTTTTGTAATTGAGGTGACCTAGCCTTCTATGCCACAATTTAGACTCATCAACAGATGCTTTAGCAAACAAGCATAAGGACCTATTAGGAAGAACATCTTTAAGATCAAAACAATAGATATTTTCCTTCCTAGGTACCCTAAGTTGTATGAACTTCTCATCAGGCATCTTAAACTCAGGAGATAATACCACACACTCATCTTTACCAAAAAGTACCCAGTTTTTCTTATCACACATTTGAGAAACACTGAATAAATTGTACTTCAGTCCCTGAACTAAATAGACCTTTTAAAAGTCTAAATTCCCTGTCCTGATTGTTCCTCTGCCAAATATCTTTCCTCCCTTTGGATCATTGCCAAATGCCACATATCCTCCATCAAAAGCTTCAAACTCATCCACGTTGCTCCCATCCCAAGTCTTGTGCCCAGAGCAACCACTATCAAAAACTCCTTTGTCTTTTAGCTCATCTTGTAGATTTCCCTGCACATGAAATTAAACAAGTTAGTTCCTTTTGTGGACCCAAGCCAGCACTGACTTGGGTCTGCCCTGTACATCAAAATATTCAAATTTCTTTAGGTCCATTGATGCACAGTTGACATGATGTAAAAACTTGGTCTTAGGCTTCCATTGCCAACTTGCTAAGGCCTTAACAGCATAAAAGTGATTTCCAACCACTGTGTCAGTTATCACCTTTGGAATCTTTAAAACTTCTTTTGTTTCAGTGGTGATATTTTGCTTGTCAGTGGTTTGACTTTGCTTAGCCGTGTTTACATTTTGCTTAGCAGTGGTTGGAACCCATTTAGGTGCAGCAATGACTATTGATTTAGTATTCCCATTCCTCATCAACACTGCCCTAGGAATCATGTTACTATTAGGATGAGGGTTTGTTTTCTTTGAAAAGTTTTGATAGTGACTATTGATTTAGTATTCCCATTCCTCATCAACACTGCCCTAGGAATCATGTTACTATTAGGATGAGGGTTTGTTTTCTTTGAAAAGTTTTGATGATTTACCCTCCTCCATTGATTCCAAATTGGTGGTCTGTTTTTATGACAATTTCTCTGTAAGTGCTCAAAACTACCACATGCATAACAAGCCTTTTTAACACATTGAAACTCATCACCTAATCTGCTAGAAATTAGGCCATTTAAGCTTCTCTGATTACCTCTAGGTTTATATTGTCTCATCTGTTCCCTAGGTATTTCCCTGTACTCAACTACTTTCTTGGTAACTTTAGCTCCAAATCTAGGTACAAGGTTGGCTTGTTTAGAATCAACTTTCTTAACATGTTCTATCTTTTCAGATTGAGTTGATTCAGTTCTATCTCCCTCAGAATCTGATTCCCAGTCTTCAATTGTGGGAGCATCAAATGACTTAACAAAATCTATCTTAGTTGTTTCAGTATTACTTGACCCTTCTACAGGTTTGTTAAAGCTGAATTCACTACTAAATGACAGTTCTTTAGCTGGTGGTGCATGTTTCATTAAAGAGGGTGGTGGCATATTATTGTATCCTAGACCAGTACCATCTTTAAACAGTTTTTGACCTATTGGTTTATTTACTAGATCAGAAGCATATTGTGTTTTAGCAACCCTAACAACATGTTTTTCTTTTTCTTCTAGGGTCTTTTGTTTTACAGTCTCTGCCTCTGCTAGTTGTTCTTTAAGCATCTTAATCTCTCTATCTTTAAGATCAATTTCACCACCTAGTATATTGATCTTATCTACATACTCAAACTCACATTTAATACAGTATTAAGCTTCTCTTCAACACTCTCTAAACCAACTCTATAACCTAAGTTGTCCATAGTCAGTCTTTCTACTTCTTTCCTCATACTCTCAATGATTGCTTTTTGAGATTCTAAGTTA
This sequence comes from Chrysanthemum seticuspe, assembly GCA_019973895.1. Classification (NCBI taxonomy): domain Eukaryota; kingdom Viridiplantae; phylum Streptophyta; class Magnoliopsida; order Asterales; family Asteraceae; genus Chrysanthemum; species Chrysanthemum seticuspe. The sequence continues at coordinate 325,629,602 of BPTQ01000001.1, read as the reverse complement.
TCATAACATGATTTAAAAGAACAAGTAGATGTTGTAGAATCATTAGATACCTCAGAATCTGAACCAGAAGATGAAGCATAGGCCATTAGAGCAAAGTTATGCTCTTTTGAAGCTTCACTAGCAAGAAAAGCTGCATTGGGACCTTCATCAATTTGATCACTCCAGTCATAATCACCAATCCCATCTTGAGTAACCAAAGCTGAAGAGGCAGCAGGCTCTTCTGTAGTCTTCTTAGGACCTTCAATTCTCTTAGGAGATCGACATTCCCTAGCAAAGTGACCTTTCTTCTTGCACTTAAAGCACTCCATCTTGCTTATGTCGAACCCAACTCTCCTTTGACCATCATACTTAACCTGTCTTCCAGTCCTCCTCAGAAACTTCCTAGCTTGGAGAGTCAACATTGCCATTTGCCATTGAAGATTAATCTCTTCAAGATCATCAGGATCAATTTGATCCAGATCTTGATTCAACACAGTAACACTGGTAGTTAAATCAGCCAGAAAAGCACAAATTGCCCCATCACTGACATTATCACTAACAGTGGTATTGTTTGCAATAGCCATGGTTATCCCATAGGCAGCAGTGGTACATCTTGTGGGATCTTGTGATTAGTGGATACAAAAGCAATGTTTTGATTAGCAGAAGATGTATTAGCAAAGTTATTCTCAGACTCATAGACTTTTAAGTTGTTATAAAGATTGTCCAGAGTCATCTTATCAAAGTCCACCTTATTCCTCCATACAATGGTATGAATAGCCCATTCAGATGATAAAATTCGAATGAATTTCAAATTAATATCTTCTTGATTAACCTTGTAATCCACAGACTTCAGTTGGCTAATAAGTTTTTGAAGTCTATTATATGTGCCATCAAGTTTTTCTCCACTAAGAGCAGTGAAGGTTTCAAATTGATGCTTGAGCATATTCATCCTTGACTTCTTTGTAGCTTCATTACCAGCAAACCTTGTTTCAAGAGCATCCAGTAAATCTTTTGCAGACTCATATTGTTCAAAGTCCAAAGCATACTCATTAGGTATTCCCATGGAGAGAATACTGTGAGCTTTGATCTCCATTTTCCTCTTAGCTTTATCAACTTCACTAACAATATCAATCACTTTACCATTAGCACCCTTCTTAGGAAGAGTATCACCCTTTTCAACTACATCCGAGAGAGAATAGTCAATCATACGAATGTATTGCCTCATTCGCATTCTCCAGATTTGATATTCACCATGCTTGAGCATGGGACCCTTTGAAGCAGTCACCATGTGAGTTTCGTCAGACATCTTTACTTTCTCGAATAAAACAGAACTTCTTCTTGGTTACAGTTTCTAGATCACAAGCTCTGATACCACTTGTTGATCCCAGTTGAGCAAATGATCTAATATAGAAACTGACTTGTAACAAAAGCTTATTAAGTATTACGCGGAATTTAACACTTAATCTTAAGAATAAGAACAATAAACATTCAACACCTCAATATTATTGATAATACGAATACTCTTACAGTATTAGGGTTTTGCAACCTTGAAGTGTATGGACCTTAGATATAAAACTTAAGTATATCTAAACTAACCTAGAACCTCCTTTTATAGACTAAGGAGTCCTATACATTATACAATACGTAACCTACAAGATAAATATCTTTTCCATATTTATTTAATACAATAAACTAACCGACTATACAAGACTAGCAGTGGTTACAAAATATTATCCGTGGTTACACAATACTACTAGCCGCGGTTGTCTTCATCCGTGATTACACACTTCTGTCCGTGGTTATATCAAACCTGTCCGTGGTTCCAGTACTTAGAGTAATTCATGATTCAAGGAACTTAAAACCCAACATTGTGCCATACCGCTTCCACTAGGATCCACATCTGGAGTTTCAGAGTTAGTATTGCTACAACTCGGATTGTCCAGGTATGTAGCATAAGTAGGTGCGAATGTCACAGAATGCTGTTCGTTATGAGTAAACACATCAAATATGACATTGTTATAGCATGGATCAATGATTGGTACCTCAGATACTGCATTGGCGTCATAGACAGGAGGTCCGTCAGAGTCAGTGTCGTACGTAGCTTCCTGAAGATTTGCCATGAATATGCACTTTGTATTGATGTCTTCTCGTTCTTCCAAATCATCCATAATAGCCATAAAGTCATGTTCCTCAGCATTTAACCGAAGTCCTGCTTCTTCCTTTTGTGCCAACATGATAGCTTTCTGAAGATACGCAAGATCCTTCTTTTTCGGCTTGGTAGGAAAATTCCTTGCCATGTGACCCACTCCTTGACAGTTGTAACACTTAACCTGATTACCCTGATTCACATTTCAATAATTCCCAATGACTGGAGCTGCAACAATCCCATTATGATTACCCACTGCTCTATTCCCAACATTCTGTCCCATCTGATTTCCAACATTCTGACCCAACTGATTTCCCTGATACGGAACCGCCTGATTACCCATGCGAAATCCAGTAGCATATCCCTGCTGATTCCCAATAACTCCAACCATTTGTCCTGGATGACCTATATTCAAACCCGGCTGTGCAATTTGCCTGTTGCGAGTGTTTGATGAAATCCTTTGGTTGTTGTTAGTTGGTGTGGAATAGCGATTTCTAAATGCTTTACCCAAGAATGCAAATACAAGTGACACAGCTTCTGCTTGTTCAGTTTCAGGATCAGTGATTCCTTGTTCCTGGTATTGTGGATACTGTTGTTGTTGAATGACTTGTTGTTCTGGTGGATAGAGTTGTTGTTGAGGGATAACAACTTGTGGTTGTGGAATGTAGTGTTTCAAGTTGTTGTTAGTGGAAGATGATGAAGCTTGTTGTTGTGAGTTCACTAGAGTTGGAGTCTTTGCAATTAGTGCCAAGGGATCATGATTCTTTGCCAATCTTCTTTCCTAACTTCATTGACTTCAGCTTGGTTTTGTTTCAGAAAATTGTTTAGTTGATCAAAATTCACCTGATGTAAGTCCTTTGTTTGGTTGACAATAGTGACATATCGTCCCCATTCTTCTGGAAGATTGTTGAGAAATTTGATATTTTGTACGATAGTTCTGGATGCCAACTTGTTTCTAATTAGCTCATTCATCAAAGTGCAAAACCTTCCATAGTAGGATTCAATGGATTCTCCTGGAGTTGATGTGAACTTCTCCCATTCAGTTAGCAGCTTGTTCTCCATGTCTTGTTTACCAATTTCTGTTCCATAACATAGCCTTCTAACACGTTCCCACATATCAAAAGCAGTTTCACAACTGTCAACAGCAGCAAAGATGTCTCTTGGAAATCCTAGTTGGACAATGTGAATTACCATGTGATCTGCATCGACTTGCATCTTATCCTCTTCAGTGTATTCTGATTCATACTGAACACGAAATGATGGTAGGACGGGAGGTGTTGCATCAGGATTTCCAGGGATTTGGACTTGTTGAGGCTTGAAGGGTCCATTCGTAATTGATTGAATCATGAGTTTTCCATTAGGTTTGGTCTTAATGTAGCGGAGCATACGACTTGTCCATTAAAGATAACAACATTTTTCCAACATAGGAGGACGGTTTTCGGCACCGGCTGCATGAATGTCTTGTTGAGTAGCCATTGATGAAGGTATTTGATGATAAAGTTGATGTAGGATCGATTCAATGATAAAGGAGTTGTGTTTGATGAAGATTAAACTTGGTTGTTGTAGTGAAAATTAGGTCTAAAAACATAAAAACCTCAATAACTTCTGTTCGGAGCGTTTTTAGGACTTGAAGGTTGACCTTAGTTCATTCGGCATGCCAATATCCTCGTTCTCATGGTCGACTTGATGGGTAGAACGCTAAAAACGGAGTTACGGTTCAAAAATTATAGCCGTTTGAAGTTTTGCTCAAAATCTTACTAGTAAACCTGTTCTTAAGCATATAAATTAGTGCTTATGTGTAGACTCTTATGCTTAGGATTCCTTAGGCGTAGGATGCTTATGCGTAGACTGCTTATGCGTAGGATTCCTTATGCGTAGAAAGCTTAGGCGTAGGATTCCTTATGCGTAAAACCCAACTTACGCGTAAACTTAAGGTTAAACGTAAGTCTAATGCGTAAACTTTATACTTAGAAGTAGAGTACCTTACGCGTAAGATATAACTTATGCGTAGAGTGATTACTCGTAAGCTTTCTGCTTATGCATAAGATTAGGTTTAAAACCAAAATCCTTCACACTTGTCCAAGCATGAAAGATATCCACAAGTCGAAGTGTTCCACAAACTTATCCAAGTGAGGGAAGCACTGAGTAACCGTTGAAGCACGAGGAATCTGCACCAAAAGCTTATGCGTAGAAAATCACTTCTTACGCGTAGAAAACTAGGGTTTTGACTTTTCTTATGCGTAAAAAGAGGGTTTTGACCAAAAGTTGCTTACGCGTAAAAAATGGCCAGAAATGCAAAAACACGAATTTTTCACCCAAAAACACGTTCCAAATGATTTCATTTGCACAAACTTCTTTCAAAACACTTAAAGATCAATAAAGTCTACAACTTTAACCTTAAAACCACGTAAAAGTCAAAACTTTATGCAAAAAGCCTACGTTTTATAGGAAAAAACGCAACTTTTCTTGTAATGATTTAACAAAAAACGAACACACACACTCCTAAACCATTGTTAGGCGATTGATACCAATTGTAGGACCTTAAATATCTCAACCTTATCACGTATAGCACTTATCACACAAGTTACACGAACCAAACACAAACACACGTATGCCTAGAACACGTGAAACACAAACTGTTATGCGTAGAAAGAGAGAAGAAAGATTAAGAGAAAGATGGTGACTTGATGATGTTACTCGTGTATGTGTAGAGAAAGATGAAAACAAGAACTTGTTATATTGCCTAAAGAAAACACACACACACACACACACACACACTCAAGCACACCCCTCTAATGAGAATTTGAGGGGTATTTATAGTACAAGAAAAAACGCCCTAAAGGGCTTTCCATGGGCCTCATGGATGGACTTGGATTGGATTAGGTTAAGAGAACTTATACAAGGCTAGCTTAACTAAATGTTTAACCATTTAGCTTAGCCCAATCCACGAGCCCGTTGACTATTCTACAACGATATCCAACACACGTTACAAAGTTCCTAAACGTGAATGACCATCACTTTTATTAATAACTATTAAGGCTAACAATATTTTAGTCAGATTTTTTGGCAATATTATTCTGATTCTGATGGTCGTTATGTAAAATAAGATTAAATATTTATAATTTTTACAAAAGAGAATTTATCATTTATTGCTTACATTCTATATTTTAATTTGATTGTATGTATCTGATTTCTGATTAAATGATGTATATAACTGATTTCCCGAAACATTGTTACATCCTATATTTTATTCAATATTTTCCTTGCAATATAATTCTGATTCTGATGGCCGTTATTTAAAATATTATTAAATACTTATAAGTTTTACAAAAACGACTTTACCATTTATCACAAACGATAAGTTAAAAATGTTTAATCCAAAACTCAAAAATCAAAGCATGTGTAACTACGTGTATTGCACAATGTGTTCCGAATTTTCAGGAATAATTGAATTGACAGCAACCACAATCATCGACCAAACAAGTAAGTTATAATTTAAATTTTTTATTTTATATATATATATATATATATATATATATATATATATATATATATATATATATTCCGGTTCTAGAGAAAAATGTAATTAGATAGAAAAGTGAGAAAAAAAAGTTACAGGGTAGATTTTGCAAACATCTCAAACTTTAGGAAAAATTTTGAAACAAAGCAAAAGAATACGGAGTAACCATCAGATGCAAATACGGAGTCATTATTCCTCTCATTCATCATCTCCATCTGACCATGTCCATCGCTACCACCACACAGCCACCGCACCGCCACCAATCAACATCGCACCACAACGGTATCAACACAATTCCTCCACCACAACATCATACCATCAATTCTCAATCCTGGTTGTTTTCTTTACGAATTGATCTTCCCATTCATTTGTTTAACTTGATGTTTCTGGTTCATATTATTGGTTTAAACATAATATAATTATCAATTTCAGCAATTAGAATAAGTTTTTAATTAGGTAACTTTTAGTTGTACATAATCTGTAAGTTTTTAACTATATGATGTAATGACTTTTTAAGTTTTGTTGAAAGTTTATAATCATATCATCATGCTTTCTACAAGATTTGGAAAAAATTTGACAAAAAAATGCATATAAAATGTGTTTTTTAAAGTTGCACACCAGATGTTTGATAAAATGTCTGAATAAGAATTTAAAGCTGTGATGCACTAACTTTCAATATACGAGCTTAATATTGAATTATATGACATCTAAGGGAATCTGTGTGTATATTTGCAGTTTCAGAATTACAAGTTAGGGCATAAGATTGTATTAGTGCATCTGTGTTTGTGGTTGCTGGAAATACTTCAGCATCTATTTGTATGTTTAGTGCATTCTTGGAAATACTTGGGCATATATCTGTATATTTAGTGCATCGATGGACATATTAGGGTATCAATAAGTATGATTACTGCATCATTGAACATCTTAGAGCATCAGTGAGTATGATTGCATTAGTGAGTAAGATTAGTGCATCATCAAACATATTAAGGTATTAATGTGTATGTTTAGTGCGTCGTTATTCATAGTAGGGCATCCATTTGTATGTTTAGTACATCACTGGAAATACTTTAGCATATATGATAACGCTCAGATTGTACATGTTTCTTTGTAGCGTTATGTGTGCTTTTGTATATGTTATTTGGTTATATTTGCGTGATTTCAGTGCTTAATCGCATCAAAAGATGTTTGTCTAGTGTTTATAACCAAGTGCAGGGAAACGGAAGGAAAAGTAAAGTAATGTTCAACAAATAGGATATTCCCGTTTCAGTGAAGCATGTCAAGCAAAAATAAGTATCTCAAGTACCTTTGAAGGCCATAGTGATTGAAGAACCAAGTTCTACAAGACAAAGAAGTAAAGATCAATTTTCCGTAACTCAGATAATCCAACCAGATCGGTTGCCATTGCAACCGGATCGGTTGGAAAATGACCAAAAAGTGCCAAAACACCATCCCAACCGTTCGGTTGCCACCCGCAACCGGAAACGGTTGGCCCCTTTTGTAGAAGACCAACCAGATCGGTTGGTCATGTAACCGATCCGGTTGAAGGACATGTATCTGCCAAATCTTCATCACTAAGTTTCCCCTTTGCATCCAAACGATTCTAGGTCCTTCTCTTGATGTATTCTAGTCCCTTCCTTACTCCTTGGAGGCCAAGTTCAGCAATTAGTACCCTAGGCTTTGGAACTAGTATAAATAGAGGCCTTTTGTTAGCATATGAGACACACACTTCATTATAAATCTCTCTACTCATCAAAAAAAGCTCTTAAGCTCTCAAATTCATCCTTAGAAGTTTGGGAAAGTTTGGAGTTCCAGAAGTTCCACATTTGGAGGCCAAATCACCAAGAAGTCTACCCCAATACTTTGGGAATCATTACTTCACCATTTGTAATCTTATTCCAAGCATTTTAAGACTTTTAATCATGTTATCTGATGTTCAGAGTTCTGAGTTTATGTTTATGTTTGCTATTAGTGGCTAGTTTATTTATACACTTGCTTAAATGATGTTGACTATCATATGATTAGTTAGTGATTGTGTTATCATGTTTTAATTCAATTACAAGTTAATTTTAAGATCCAATTGTGCTAAAGTTTCATAGTGACATTTGTTAATCACGTTTGACTAGTTGATAGTAATCGTAGAGGTCAAAAGAACTTATTGTCATTCAACTAGTTATAATCATTTTGTCTATGCATGATTGTTTTTACCCATTATTCTTGATTATACAAAGGAACTAAGGTGTGGTTGTAATAAAAACACTTTTTGGTTAACAAATTGGATTGGTTGGAAACATCTAAAAGGTCGTAAGATTAGTTTTTGAGAATCAATTGTAGCCTTTTGTCTATGATCGGTTACCTTTTGTATTGATCATTTCTTAAGCAATTTGATGAAACAAGTGGATGTTTTTGTGTTTAAGTTTATGAAAGTGAACTTATGAAACTTGAATTGATTGGTTAAACGTAATGCTTGTTTTTATGAACTAAAATCTTGACGAAGGTTTAACTTGTAAGAACAAAAGATTAGTGCACCAACTAATTATCACAGCCAACATGTTAAGAGGTTAACACAATCACATTAATCTAGGATATGAAACTAATTTAAGCAAGTGTAGTTTTTAATCATCTGAATTTCATTATATCTATTTGCGTTGCTATATGTTTTGGATAGACTCTGTTGATGCAAACTTGTTCTTAGATTCACTCAAATCCCTGCGAACGATCTCGACTTACCTTCATAATATTGCTATAACGGACGAGTATACTTGCTCGTATGTGTTATTGGTAACTTTGGTAATTCACCTTTTATAAATTTAAAACTTGTACACACGTAGCACATCAATATACTTGTATGTTTAGTGCGTCTATGAACATATTAGGGCATCAGTGAGTATGATTAGTGCATCTTCAAAGATATTAAGGCACCTGTGTATTTTTATAGTGTATTCGTTTGTATGTTTAGTGCGTCGGTTGTCATAGTAGGGCATCCATTTGAATGTTTAGTGCGTAATTGGAAATACTTGGGCGTTTATTTGTATGCTTGGTGGGATTCCTCTTGATGCGTCTGAATATGTTCTAAAAGAGTTTGGTGAATCTATTGGTGAAGTCACCGAGGTAACCTTCTCTCTCTCTCCCCCCTCCCTCTCTCTTTATTTTATAGAAAATTATGTTGCTATATATGTATTTTAATGTTATTTAACGTGTAATAGGTCCAGATAAGGAAAGGTAAATACTTACGTGATAATAAAGGCTATGCTTTTGTGACCTTCAGGTTTCAAAATTTGGCTGCTATTGCCGCAATTAAAGAGCTTAGCAATAAAGAGTTAAAGGTATTGCAACACTTTTAAATCTTTATAGAGTTATAAAAAGTTGTGGGTTCGATATACTGCCTCAACAACTATATTGACATATGCATCTTATGGTCTTTGTGTGAGTTTCTATTTATGTTACTTATTTTTCATTTTTGTAGCAAGATTTTGTTTGGCTCTAATTTTTCTTCAAAACTTGTGTAGGTATATAATGCAGAATACGACATTGATGCTCTTTATGTTGGCCCATGGTTCGCCATTTTAACAGTGACTCGTCATCTCATCTGTTTAATTCATTTATTGGCATACACTTAGGAAAGAAAACATGGAAATGCAACATTCTGATAACAATTATTATTTTATGTTATGCAGGAGGATTTTTTCATAAGTCTGCACAACATGCTTGCAAATAGTGTAGAGGTGTCGGGTATACACTCTGTTAAGGACGCAAAGGTTCCATTGATGAGATTTAAATTTGAATGGATTTCAATTGACTTGCCGCATGCTCAAATTCAAGTTACAACTATTCTTGAGGTATCTTGACATGCTCTTTTATTTTTACTAAGACTATAATGCTCACGTTATAGTCTTTAACAATAGGCATTGGTGGACTCACATCAAGACTGTCAAAGGGTAGTATCTTATTGCATCTGTGTTATACATTAGTGCATCAACATTATACGTTACAATTTTTTAATAATGCATAAGGATTATCCAGTGATGTAGTAAACATTAGGGTGTTCTGCAATATAATAATTTTTATACAATTTTAGTGCATCTGTATTAGAAAAATAAGGCATATGTATGAAATATTGCATGATGATTATTAAGCGGTGTTTGACAATATACTAATTTGTGTACATTTTAGGGCATATGCATTAAAAAAAATAAGGCATCTGTATGGAATATTACATAATGATTGTTCAACTAAATCAAGTTCTATTTTGAAATAAACATTTGACCTTTCCCCATCTGCAACTTCCTGGAATGGATAAATTTAGTGACGAAGATGATTTTGTCAGACGAGAATATGACATTTCTTCTTGGTTGAACGCTGATGATTTGTTACAACGTGACGACTTTATAGGCATCGAAAGGTAAATGGGTTGAGAGGCTTCTTTGGATGTTTCAGAATTTACAAGAATTTGAAGATAGTCATTGCTTAGCCTGTAAAAATATTATTTGCCAGTTTTTGTTTAGCTTACTATATCTTAGGAGATGTTGTATTCTTATTGTAGCAGCACTCATCAATGCAAAATGCATCTTTTGTATTCTGATTGGCAAGTTAAGTTTATAATAACATTTATTCGTTCATAACATGACTACTTATTTATTTGTATGTTTATTAATATTTTTGTTCAACTATATTTTTCGTTTGAGATTTTTTACTCCCAATCGCACAAGAAATATATTATTTTTAATATGCATCTTTATCCCTTCATCTCCATTACAATTAGTGCATTCTTTTATTATTTACATTAATGGATGTGTTCATTCTCATATATTACTTTAGTGCATCTGTTTGAGGCACTTTAGTGCATCTATTTTAGTAACTTTAGTGCATCCGTTTGATGTAATTAGATCATCCATTTGTATCATAAAAGCAAAAAAAGTGCAATGCTTTTAGGTTTATGAAATTGAAGAAAAGGCGGCTCCAAACAATGATAAGACAAACATGGTTAACGACCAAGCAAAGATTCAAGTTGACGAGCCTTCAAAGAAAGACTCTATGGAGATACCACATGTTACATCATCAACTGATAAGAACATTCCAAAGCAATGAATGTGATAAAGAAACATAAGTTATATTAAAAACACAAATATGTAATATGGAACTTTATTATAATGAAATCTTGAATCTGAAGTCAATTCATATTTCTGAACACGATACTAATATATACAAGATCTATACAGATTTTATATCTTCTTTACTATAGGGATTTTACCATACAATATGTAAGTGGTATTATTTATTGATCCTGTTACACTTATTCAAAACCAATGCCTTTACGCTAGTTTCAAAAGTGGGATAACTTTTATGTATGAACGTTCCATGTTGTTCGGTAGTAGGTTATTGATCCGCGCAAAACAGTCAAGCTAAATCACTCAAGCCTGCCACTTGTGAATGGCATACCGTAATCAGCTTAAAACTGCTCAAACACGAATGCAATGAAGATCAGGAGAGTATAGTGTTTCCCCAGGTCGTTAAGTCCCAACGAGCTGTGCGAGAATAGTCAAACGTGTAGTGATCGAGGGATTTGAACGGGAAAGGATTTTTGATTTATTATAACTACAGAAAAAGCCCATAAACTACAGGGGCTTAAATGCAAATTAAAGAAAGTTAAAAAGATAAAATCTATTAAATAAACGCTATCACTATATTTAAAATGATGTTTTTGTTTTTACGTTTTTATAAAACTGAATTTAAAAACTACGCGACGTACAAATAAAAACGTGAAACTTATAAAATATAAATCCTAAAAATATGAAAAAATACATTTTTACAAACCTAATGATAAAAGAAACTTTTTAGAAAAAGAAAATTATTTTTATAACTATTTATCTAATTATTATTAATTAAAAACTATTTCTAACTATTTAATAATAACCTAAAATACAAGAAATTAGGAAATAAAGCTAGGAAAATAAAATTAAGACTTAGAAAAGTCTAAAATAACAAACTAGAATTTTCAAAACTATTTTTGTATTTTTCTGATTATTTTTCTATTTTTTATGAATTAAATACTATTAAAAACTAATTAAATTATTTAAAAATACAAATTTAACTAAGAAAAATATGGAAAAATATTTTTTTTGTCTTTTTATATTTATCTTAACTTAAGAAAATTGAAAAATTATTTTTTTGAACCTTTTCTTAATTTTTTGTATTTAAAGCTAATTAAAAATGCTTAAAAACTAAATAAAATGAAGGAAAATAGCAAATCAACTTGAAAAATTTTGAAAATTTCAGGAAAACTCTAAAATAATATTAGGAAGCTATGAAAAATAGAAAAACAAGGGCTTGTGTAGAGAAATATGAAACTGTTATGGAAGTGCTTATTGAAATAAGCACTTGATTAAGCAAAAGAGCACCAAAGGCTACCAAACTGATAATGAAGCTCTAATAAGCTAAATTAACCAAAATGCAATGAGTTTCAACAAGCTAAACCCTCTGAAACAACAAGCTCAACAGATTTGATGTTGTGAGCTTATATGCTAAATCAGTAACTGGGGGTCTACTTTAAGCTACTACATAGGATTCAAAATAAGCTGGAAATGAAAAGCACTAGTTGGAACATGAAGAGGACCTGGTTGAGTATCTATAAGCCAAAAATTAGCTCAACACAAGCTCTCATGAGCTTACTGTGAGCTCTGCAAATCCTGCATAAAACATGTGCAGGCAACAGTGCCCTGCACAGGGGATTTAATACCACATTCACAAGCTCTTTAAGAGCTTAAAGAAAATTTGAAAAAATCTAGAAAATTGGTAATAATAAAATAGACCAAGAGAGCTTTTCAAAACCACAAGTCTCATAGAATTTGACTCAAAAATGAGCCCAATAAAAATCACCTTAGAGTAGCCAAAACTGAGATTTAAGCAATTTTGACTTTTTGAGCAAAACTGAAAGATTAACTTATCTGGATTTTGATCATGATTTATGAACTAAAAATAGACTTAATAGATTAAATAAGCCTAATGCTAGCTTAATCTAGGTATTTAGAACACAAAACAAGAATTGGATATGCAAAAGCTTCAACAGGTAGCTAAGTAAGACAGATGATTTCTGATTTTGACTTTTACATGTTACAAGTGCAAAAGTAAGACAGATATGGACTAAGCTATGCTAAACAAGCATGAGACAACATATTCCAATTAATGAACCAGCCTCTAATGCAGATTAATCAACTAATCCAAACATCACTGTTATAACTGATATGTAATTTCCAATAAGCTAACTGATGAACAGACTTGAGTTAATGATCACACTGATCATAAATCTCCTAAATACAACTAAATAAACATATCTGAACTATTTATAAACACAGATACAAGTGCAAACAGAAAATGCAATTTGACTAGAAATTGGAAAATGAGAAACTTACTTACAACTATCCAATTGGTGTTGTAAGCTAAACCAAACCCCAAACCTGCATTACCCTAACCTATTTCAACCAATCATCACCACTGCATCCACCTAAGATCACCATTGTCCATTTTAGCTTCCCAGTTGACTTTCATTGACCATATACCACATTTGCTTAGAAATGAATTGTGAGCTTATCAAAAGCTTTAAATAGCTCAAATAAGCTTATTGAAACTTAAGAATAAGCTGTCAAAGGCCTGGAGATGAGATTTTGAAAATGGATTTTGCAACAGTACATTTGAAATTATGAAACTGAAGTGAAACTTTGAATTGATACTCAAAATTGAATTACAATCATTAAGTAGCTAAGGTTTAATACATAAAAGCTTGAAATTACATTTTAAAAACTAATTAGAACAGTTTAGGGAAAAACGACATACATTGAAAATTTAAAAAACTAACTACTACGTTTTTCTTCTTCTCTCTTCCTTTTTATAGCTTCAAAAGCTTCCACGTGTCCTTCTGATTGAATCCCACCAATCCTCTGAGCCAATGGATGAGTTTTGCTCAGTTTGGCTTCTTATCCAATTTTGGCGGGAAATGTGCAATTTGACTTTTGGCCTTCTGAGCTAGCAACTAGGGGGGGGGGGGTTTGTAGGGGTGATGATGAGTGGTGAGAAAGGTGTGGAAGAGATAAGGGTGCAGGGATAAGTGTTGGGAGAAGGAATTGCAGGCAAACAAGTGGGGGGGGGGGGGGAAGAAAGGTGTACAGTGTATGGTGGGAAAGGGGCTAGTTTGACTGAAGATTTGACCAGGGGTCCAAAATGGTTTGTGACAGGGGGTCCAAAAAGGTTAAAGGCAGGGGGTCATTTCATTTTGACAAGGCTTATGTTTAGGTTAATATGACAAGGACTTGCTTTGTAAACCTGCCAAACTAGAGGGACCAAAATTGTAATTTTCCAAACTTGTTTTAAGGGACCAAAATTGACAAGCTTTGAAAGTTTAGGGACCTATCTTGTCATTATTGAAAGTTAAGGGACCTAAGTTGTCATTTTTGAAAGTTAAAGGACCAAAGTTGTAAATTTGTAAATTTAAATCTCAAGGACCAGTTTTGACAACTTAAGAATCCCTAGGGACTTTAAAATGATATTTCTCTTTATTTAGATTTACCAGGGACTGTTTTTGACAACTTTTGAAACTTAGGGGACTAAAACTGCCAATTATGCAAACTTGATACGTTTTTCACCAGATTTTGACATTTTTGCATTTAAAACACATAAAACACTTATTTGTGATATTTTTATCATTTTGATGCATTTCTGAGTGTTTTCAGATGTTTTTGCAGTTTAAATGATACAAAAATGATGAGTATTTAGACACTCATCAGTTATGCACTTTGCGATATTATCTATAAATTTAATGAATAACAAGTAAAAAAAATTCCTTCAATTGATTTCAGAAAAATACAATTAAATTCTAGTATAGTCTGAACCTATTTTTTTTACATGGTTAACTAAAATCTGTATACCTCATGCAAGATCCATTCAGCGTTCGAACTCCAAGCAAACTTGTTTGCATACTTATTAGCCGTCTTTCTCTTCTCCAATTACCGTATCTAACAATAAGCACAAGGAACAAGATCAGAAAATCATGCACATCTCATTTTCTAGAAAAAATAAAGATATCTAGAATGAAAAATATGAATTTTGTAGGTTTACATAAATCAATAATCTCGATTAACAATTAAGGATATAAAAGTAATAACAAAATGGGTTTAATCTAATAGCTTCTGAACCAGATTTTAACACATACATTAAATTCAACAACTGAATTTGTTTATCCTTTGCATTAATGGATGTGTTCATTTTTAGCTAAAACTTTAGTGCATCTGTTTCAGGCAATTTAGTGCATCTGTTTGATGCACTTAATCAAGTTAATGAATTTCAAACATAAATGAAAAGAAAAACAAGGTTAATATATTAGAGACAAAAAGAAAAACATGGTTAAGATATCAGATATGTATCCAATTCTCGGTTTGTACCTACTCACACATCATACAACTAAACTTACCTTTGTATGTTACAATATTGGTAACTTCTTGCTATTGTATGTATATAATTGCTAAAACCTGTAACCTAATGCTGTATCACATGTTATGATGACGTGGTGATACATACAATAGCAATAAAATTGAAGTCGATACAATAGTCTTAGTGAGTGTTTTCATCAAAATCTAAAATCCTCTTGACTAAATTAGTTAGGGCATCACGGTGTATTAGGGCATCACAATGTAACTAAAATTAAGGAAAATAAAATATGAAGGTATATCAAAGATGGTTAGTTAAGAGTCGAATAAAACTTGCAGACTAAATGCTATAATTTCTAGTTTATATGATTTCGGCATTGCATCATGGTGTAACTAATTAGGGCATCACAATGTAACTAAAATTAATGTGTATTATATAGTAAAACAACCTTCCTAAGTCCTATCTTTATTCTAACTGTTAGACCTGTTTGAATAAAAAAATGAATCCACCAACTCATAAGCAAAGGAGTGAATATCATGTTAGTTAATCAAACAGTTAAAGAAACTTTGAGTGCAACATGAGCTTACCGATTATGAGGTGAGTGTGTCTTAAATTTCAGACTTAGCTAATGCTGATTCTGCTAATAGTGATCCATTACTTTTACTAGCTCCGGCGCAATGTCTCAAGCGGTAACCAAATCATTTGCAGCTTGAATACATGATAATGCTAGTGTGGCTACACCTTTTGCAATCTTTGGGTTCGTTACAACAATAGTTTCACACATATGTATCGCCCACATTCCAATAATGCTACACCCACTCATCGTTGAAATATCGCACATGATCGGATAAAAAAGTAGCATATAAGTCTAAACAAAATCTACAAGTAAAACAGTGTAATTCTTGAATGGGCACAAAAGATAACACAAACGTTAACAGATTGTCAGGTCACTAAGTTTACAACTCAAGCATCAATAGAAAGTATAGAAAAGAGATAGAGAGGCGGATGAACAATATTCAAATACACACACACGAAATACTTATCCGGTTATGCGTAGAGTGTAATGGAGAGAATAAATTGAACAACCAACCTTCAAGTGAAGGTTTATAAGAGTATTTATAGGAGGGAAGCTAGGGCAACACTCCTAGTTCCCATCCTTTTCCTTATTGGGCTAGGCCTAGGCTTATGGGCCTTTTACATAAGCCTAAGGCTAATTACTAACATAAAGGCCATATTAAGCTAACTATTACATATGAATTACAAATACTTGAATTAATGTTTAGGAGTGATTCCAACAATCTCCCCCTCAAGTATTGGTGATGCATGAATGTAAACGGTGAAGGTGCTGATGTAATAGTAGCTTTGACGTCTTCTGACATTCTTCTTTCTTGTGAGAAGAATTGCATTGATTTGAATAATCTCCCCAGTGTAGAGAAATTGTTTTTTTAAACACTTCTGCTTTGACGTCATCTTTATCTTTGTTCTTTGATTATTGTTCTTTGTGAAGGTAGTGATAGTATGTTGCATCAAGTCTGCCTCAGGCCTGCTTCGCTGCTCCAGTGTCTCCACGTCATTCTTCAACATGCTCATACGCTCTTTGACGTTGGATATCAATATTGATGAAGTTCTTTAAGTCTTTAACTTTGTAGATTCTTTGGCTTGACGAAGTATGATTCTGACTTTTGTGTTGCTTTTAGATAGAACTTCCATTAGTGATGATGTTGGAATGAGCATGTGAAGAATCTACACGATCATTCCGCTCCAGAGCTTTCATAAGAAGAAAGCATTAAAACGGTTAGTAATAAGCGGATTCTGGCACTTACAAGTTTGAACTTCGAGAGTGTTTACAACATAGTGTGAAAATACAACTCTAATTCTCACAAAGGCCATTCCTGAACTGGAGTCCCACAAGTGAGATAACACGATGTACCGAAGTACACCTACAGTTCAGATGAGTCACTGAGGTACACCGAAGCATCACCTCACGACTGTAGACCGTTTGAGACACACTAAGCGTAATCCACGGGGAGTTACCGAAGTGACCTGCTGTCAGGGCTGTTTGATGTTGACCCTGGCAGGAGTTTCCATTTAATCACTGAGGATCACAATTGTGAACCTCTCATAAATGTTCTCGACAGATTGCTAAGATCTGTGAAGGACTCGATAATGTATCACTGATGTTCTTATTGTTGAACACCAAGTGATGAAATGTCAAGTGTACCTAAGAGATCTTTTGATGAATCTCGTGGCTCTGGACTCAATTGTGCGTTTTGGTTTTCCTGAGCGGAGACTAGGGAGAGGGTCTACTTCTTCATTATCAGCAATCTCTAAGAGAAAGCCAATAGATTATGTAGAGTTCCCTGTGAGAATGAAACAAGCTTCTGTTGAGAGAAACTTGAGTGGCTAAGAAGGTTTAGTGCATGCGTCACTGGGTCCATGACGACTTTTAATCTTCAATATCGGCGTCATCAAGTGACAACCAGTAGCATATGAATTGAACCCGGTGCCTGCCCTAAGTTGAATAAACTGGAGGGCTATTTCTTTTCACCCTTTACTTTGCATTTCTTTTTTATTCTTCAACTCCTTCTTTCTCCAATTTTCATTTTCTCCTTTTTATAATCATACCTAAGGACTTCTAAATTCTAACTATTTGTGGTGTCCTTTGGTAGATCCCTCCGGCTCTGGCGGATCATAGGATGGTTATTCCTGACCTTAATCACCTTATAACTCCATTGCCATAAAATCATTTTTCATGAAAATCTCTCAAAGTGTTTGTGAATGAAAAACATTTTGTACCGCTGCGAGAGTTTTGAGATTTTGAATAAATACTCCCCCTCCACACATGCTTAAGTGTTTAGATAGAAATTTGCATGGTGAGAGAAGAGCACGCACTTTATGAATTGATCGACTCGAGATAGACAATTCCTTGCGAGACACGATTACGTTGCATAGTTAAAGAGATACATTGTCAGCTTTTAGGTGACAACCGGCTCTAATAACTACCTTGAAGATGTGGACAACCCCGAAAGGTTGTCAAACCCGTCAAAGGTCATGTCTATTAAGAGCTTCTCGAATGGGTACAATTTACTTGGAAAAGTCTTGGAAGATAAATCTTTTCAATGTATAACTGTTCAGTTCTCGTCAATTCATGGGTTAAAGTCTTTTCATGCGAGAGTTCATATAGCAAAACATAAAATATTTCTTATCACATATTTTTCTCCCCCCTAAATAATGGCATATAAGTGTTATTTTTGAAGAAATGTTGAGAATAAATATGACCATTTTGAGTTTTATAGGAAGATTACACAAAGAACATTTTGGTGAACAAAGACTTTGATCAAATACTCCCCCTCAACAAGTGATATAAACGGTTGAGGTTTTGAAATCATGAGGGGAAGTACTTGTTCTTTTGAGCAAAACCTTGGAAAATGAAAGGTTTGATAGGTTTTACTCAAAAGTAAGAAGCTTTTGCTCCTTTTATAGGATTGTGGCACTGAAGCGTACCACAGGGTCCTTTCTTGACAAGTAAGGGTTGTACACTGATATGTGTGCACAAGCCATAGACATATATAATCACACATCCAAGATATTATGAAATAGAAGCAGTTCAAGGGGTACCAGGAAGTCCATCAATCTTTCTAGGAATGCGTACTGGGCGTTGATAGCTGGCAAGAGCAATCCTGGGATGACCACCTACAAAGCTCTCCAGAGTTCTGAACTGGTCCCTTCGATACAACCTTTCATCTATCTTTCTGATGATCCTCCTCACATCCCGTCTTTCCTTAGAATTCCATCATTTTGTGACCCAATTCCTTCATGAATATCCTTCAACCTATAAGCCAATCCGTCCCTAACCTTCTTCAATGTGTGATCCCCAAACTTGTGAAGATCTCTACACGCCATCAAGCAGTTGCGTTGTGTTTCACTAAGGTAAACCACTCCGAATGGTTGGCTGATGAGTGTCTATTGTGAAAGCTGGTTGATTTCGGGAAGATCAAGCTGAGGTGGAGTGAAGTTGACGCGGGTCTGATATGATTCAACTGCAAGCTGGAGATCTTCTACACATTCTTTGATTACTATTCTTCTGATGATGATAAGCAAGGACTTTATGTATTCACGTTGCACTTCAGTCGAGAATTGGCTCATGCGACCCTGTACTTTGGCAAGGTACATGTCTTAAATGTTGTTGATAGACAAATTCTCAAAGTCTGCTTCAGAGAAAGCATAATCCCTTTCGTCTTGCCTTTTGACCACGATATTCTTGAGGAAAGTGTAGTCTCATTTAGACGAAAGATCAACATGTTTGATGGCAACGATACTCTTAGTACTGAACACTTCATGTTGAGACTTCTGAACCTGGCAGCTTCTATAGTAGATTCTTCGGCGTTCTGGCCAATGGTGAATCCCATACATTGCATCACGGTTATGCAGTTAGAGTATATGGCTGCTGGGAACGGAAGTATCAGTAATGTAGCGTATTTCCTTGAACCATCGCCACCGTGTAGAAGAAATTCCAAGTCTTTGTTGAAGAAATATCGGAATGGAATCCTAGGCTGATCTGGTGGGCCAATTGTTGGTAGAGGTTTATACTAGTCGGTGTAGTATGGAGGGTTATCCCGTTTGGTGAAGTCGATATTTGCTTCGGGGTTGAGCCAATCCATGTTGTTAGACATAGCTCGTGCAATATTATCAAGGTTATACTCAACTTCAATAGCACTTTCCATGCTGTCTTTTAGCAGTTGAAATGCTTCATTCTTGATTCGCTTCAACTCGGATTTCGTCATCTTTTTCACACGGAATTTTTCTTGCATTAGTTTTGCATGCTCCAATGTACTACATTCTGTAACCTCTTGATCTTCAGATGGGTAAGGAATGGAATCAACAAGCTTCGAGAACTACTCAAATTCATTATCATCCTCGTCCAGCCATGATAAGACGTCAGTCATAGGCGCCTTCTTCTTCTTCTTCTTTGGCCTCAGATACTTCCTCATCGTCACCACCCGTATACTCAAAATGATCACCAGCTTTCTGAGTCTGGGGTGGTAACTCAGAAGAATCCTGAGGTTTTTCAGTAGAAGAACGAGGAGGAGACCTTTGTTGAGCTGGAGTCCGTTGGGGTGGAGGTTGCAAAGAAGATGGTTCACCATACTTCTTCGGGCATTTAGGCTCTTTCTCCTTATCTTTATCTTTGTCTTCATCGTCTCTTAGATGTTTTGGCCTTTCAGCTTCTTCTCTGCATGCTGACTTGAGTTGGTATTCCATCAATGCTTCAAACAATTTACCTTCGTAGGAGGTAAATGTTGCAGAGCGTTTTGACATTTGAGCTACCAACCGGTTGACCAATTCAGCATCTGAGAAGATTATGGGTTCAACTGGATTGATGTTCACATGCATGGGAGTTGATTTCATAGTCTGCTTGGCCAGATGTAAGAGATTCGGATAAAGTTGTTTAGTAAACAGCTCCTTTGTAACTTTAGGAACAATGTCAAGAAGGTACTAATGAGTGTAACCTTTGATCATTTCGTTCATTTTCCCTTGAAGATCATCTTGCATGAGCTTCTGGACGTATTCCCTTTCAACTTGCATCTTGTCCTTCTCATCGTGAAGATATTGTACTTGGTCAGCAAGGAAATTCAGTTTTCTGTAGAGAATGTCTTTCTTTCTGACCCGTTTGACAGCTTTGACGATTCGATTCTTAGCTTGAGACATCCAAGATGCAGTTGGCTTCTTCACTGATCTGGATGTTGATTTGGTTGATCTTTTTGATGGTGGTGGTGAAGAATGAGATGATGAATCCGACGATGAAGAGGCATGAGGAGACTCGGGGTCCTTCGGTGGTTTAGAAGTTTCCTCCTTAGAACGAGCGGGACTGTCTAGAAGAAGTTGATCATAAGCGGTTTCTTCTTCATTTACAGGTTTAGCTTTATCATCAGTCTTAGGATCATCAGCAGGAGTCTTCTCAGTCTTATCAGTTTCTGGTTCCTCAATATGAAAGTTGATGGATTCCTCAGTCTGCCATTGTTGTTGTTCGTGGGTGATGGTTGTACCAGTTCCCTTATCGGGTTGATTAACCGCATCAAGAACTGGTGTTGCATGAATACCACCACTTGAACCTCCTGGGCCACGAGTTTGATCTTTTACGAATGCTTCGGCAAAATGTTTATGTCTGAGTTCTTTCAACTTCCTTTGATATTCCTTTTGCTCATCTATTGGTTCTTCTTCAGAGCTCTCCTTATCATCCTCAATCACAGGAGTTTTCCCTTTTCCTTTGTCTGCTGGTGGACTGGGAGGTCTAGCTACTGATGGAGTAATATCGGTTGCAGTCTCAGAGTAGAAGATCTCATCGTCTGATTCTGTTTCTTCAGAGCTTTCGTCCACAAGCTTTCTTGGCGGTTCAGGCTTAGGAATGGGAATAGGAATAGCTTCCTTAAAGGGAACTTTCTTCTTAGGAGCAGCTTCCTTAGAGGGAACTTTCCTTTTGTGTCCAGGTCTCCTCTTTGGGAACTTCCTTTGACTCTCTGTGCTTGCAGTACTTCCAGCACTTCCTCTTCTGGTTCTCCTGGTAGGTGTACCAGAAGATTTTTCATCGAGAAACCCAACTTTCTTTTCTACCACAACCAAACATCTTTTGTAAGAGTAGAGCTATTTGAGTTCCTCTGAGAGAAGGAGATCTGGCAACACAGCACCTTGTTTCTTTGTCGCTGACTCCTTAAATCTGACAGTTAGAGTGGGTTCAGACAACACGTCGAGATTGTCGGGTCATTGATTCTCTTGGGGATATCTGGGTTGTACCCAAGTGCTCTTTGGATCAATAGCTTTGTGTATCGGATATAGGGAATCTTTGAGCCAAGCTTTTTGAGGAATGTCATCATGCCATCCCATATCAGAACTTCAACTTCGATGTGCTTCATGTTGATCAAAGCCCAAAAGATTTGCAATTCTACGAGCTTGGGATGCTCATAGCCACTGTCACGACCAGAAATAGATTTTGTGATGATGATATAAAGGGTTCTCCAAGGCTGAGGAATTTTTTTAAGATCCACATGGGAATGCTTAGTGATAACTCCTGAAGCTTCATCATACCCAATATCAATCAAAAATTGCAGAACGGTTTCTTTAGTTGGTGCAACAGAGTATTCAGTTGGTACGATTTCAGGAATGAGGAGGACATCTCTTAAATCTACAGGTGTGATGGTGACTTGTTTATGGTTAAGAGTCACAGTCACAGCATTCTGTCCTTTGATCTTTTGCATTGAAGTCCAGAACTGTTGGATGTAGATCTCAGGAACAGTAGCAGAATGAGAGAGCATGTTCTGATAAGGATGATTCTTGAGAATGTCCACAGCAATCAAGCAGGAAGATTTAGTGCAGGTGAGGGTTTCAAAGTCAACACGAAGGTTGTTCTTTCCAATCTTCATTGGATAGCTAGTTGGGAAGATATTAGCAATGGTGAGAACGTTTGGTGCATCCACATTCATTTGAGCGGCCATGTCGTGATCTGAAATAATATTAGCCAAAAGAACCAACATATCGAAAGACATTGTGTTAGTCAACAGATGGTTTTATTGTCTAAGTATTGAATGAGATATGTCTATGATTGTTACGAGTCCAAAGTCACTTGTTTGTCTAATAGTCCAATGACGTCGTGAAAAGTTTCGTGTGTTAGTTAACTTTAAGTTTTAAAGTTTATGTTATCACCTATTTTTCACAACATATAACCGTTTAAGTTTATTAGTGACATTATTGGATTCGTGATGTTATGATTTGTTTATTTACAAGTTTGAACGCGTAACAATTCATAATGAAGGTTTGATCAAGGCTTAGGCGTAGAAATGGTAGCTTATGCGTAAACAGGAGAAGTATACGTGTAGACGCAAGCTTATGCGTAGGATCCTTACTTACGCGTAAGAAATATTACGCGTAGGAAAATGAGACCTTATGCGTAAAGCTTACGCGTAGGCGTATATAAAACCTTACGCGTAAGGCTTACTCGTAAGAGTAGACCTTATGCGTAGAGGTCACTGTTTACGCATATCCTTCACAGGATACGCGTAGTCCCTTTGTAGAACCTTACGCGTAGTTATCTAACAACCTTGATTCTGATTTTTTACGGGTAGCAAACCTGAAATAAGATCATCATAACATCAATATTTACACATTCATTCATTCTAAAACAGATCATGGCATGAAAAACTCATCAAACGGTTTACGCGTAAGATAACTTATGCGTAGACTTAAACCCTAGAGCTCAAAGATTACGCGTATGAAATCTAACCATAGGGATTGAACCAAAGTTTTTCTGGTAGTTCTAAGATGTCATGTGAGTGTAATGACCAAGTTTTAACATTCAATTCGCAGTGAATCAAAAATACCCAAATGTGAAGAACATTAAACCCTAAAGTTCAATTCTTAATCAATTAGTGTTTCTAGGTAATTTCTGGGTTAAAATATGATCAATTCATGTTGAAAACAACTTCATACAACAATCTTTATCACCAAAAACGTTCAAAAATGAAAACGTCCAAACCCACGCATAAACCCTAATTTCCTAAATCCATCAATTCGTGTATCTGGGTGCATTTTGAGGATAAAAATGATATCATTGATCTTATAGAAACATTTTGACACTATCTTTTTAACCATAAACACACAATCTTGATCATGTGTTCATACGCATATGCGTAGAACACAAAATCAATCATATACAAAAATTTGACCATTGGATTCGTATAAAAATCAAAACCAATGTTTGTAAACACGTTAAGATTATGAAACAACTTACAAATTGATGATCCAAAACACGGATTTGTTGAACGAATTTTAAGCGTAGGATATGTTTGGTGAGAATTTAATGTGATGAAATAAATGAGGTAGGAGGGATGTTTTATTAAAAATAGTTTAAGCTTTTGACACTTTCAGTCCCTCCACCTTTACCATTTACATCAAAAGCCTTTAACATCCATTTTGGTTACCAAACGAAGAATACTTGGAAATAACTTTGACGAAACTCTCCCTCGACTTTTGAAATAATGAAAGGTTATGAATTTTAGTCCGAGGAGTGTCATTGAACCAGAAAATTTACCACCATTGATAGAAGAAACAACCGGGATTAGGTAACATGCAAGTACACGGATGTTTTTGAAATAGTTAAGTATATATTTTCTCCCCCTCAACACTTGATCGGAAAAATACTGAATTTTGAAAGATTTGAGTGTTGACGGAAGAGATGTACTTGCCATGTTTGAAGAAATATAGATAGAAGAATATTTTTGTTGTTTTATCTGATTTTATATTTTTGTATTTTGTTTTTTAAAAAATTAATTACAAAAGACATTTTGGTGTTTGACAGGTTTTTAAGACTGTTTTAAGAGGTCATCCAGTTCCTCTTGGGTCAAACACCGCATACCAATCCGGTGGACCAACTCATTAAACCTAGCGGGAGGCAAGGCTTTGGTGAGTAGATATGCCAATTGGTATTCTGTACCCACGAAGTATAATTCAACTGTACCTTGTTCTACGTGGTCCTTGATGAAATGATAGCGAAGATTGATGTGTTTTGATTTCGAGTGCTGAACTGAGTTGCACGAGATCGCAATAGCACTCCGATTGTTGTAGTACATCAGGATTCTGTAAAATACGTAACCATAGTCTTTGAGTTGTGTTCTCATCCAGATGACTTGAGCACAACACGCCGACATGGCTACATATTCTGCTTCGGTTGATGACAGAGATGTACAATCCTGCTTCTTTGATTGCCAGGACACCAGTTTATCACCAAGAAATTGTAGTGCTCCTGAAGTACTTTTCCGTGAATCTAAACATCCTGCGTGATCAGCATCTGAAAAAGCAATTAGTTCTAAACCAGAATCCTTCGGATACCAGATCCCCAACTTTAATGGTTCCCTTGATGTATCGGAGGATTCTTTTAGCCTCAGAGAGGTGGGTTTCAGTTGGTCTCGACTGATAATGGGAGCATAGATAAACGGCAAAGAAAATATCAGGTCTGCTAGCTGTTAGATACATGAGAGACCCAATGATACTGCGGTATTTTGTAGGGTCTACCAATTTCCCATGTAAATCAGCGTCTAGCTTCTTGGTGTGGCATAAGTGTCATAGGTTTTCATTCCAAATTTGTTTAACAATTCAAGGGCATATTTGGACTGACTCAAGAAAAAACCACGGGGTGATTGATGAACTTGCAGTCTTAGAAAGAACGTAAGTTCACCCATCATTGACATTTCAAAAATTTTCTTCATTAGTTTTGCAAAAGCGATTGAGTACTTTTTATGTGTAGACCCAAAAATGATGTCATCCACGTAAATTTGAACAATTAAGATATGTGCCCCGTGATATTGTATGAAAAGAGTAGGGTCGACCAAACCTTTGGTGAAATTATTGGCAATAAGGAAAGATGATAGCTTGTCGTACCATGCCCGAGGAGGTTGTTTGAGACCATACAGTGCTTTGTTCAGTTTGTAGACATGGTTCGAAAACTCGGTATCAACGAATCCATCTGGTTGGCTGACATAAACCGTTTCTTTAAGTTTTCCATTGAGAAACGCAGTTTTGACATCCATCTGATAGACCGTCATATTCATATGAGCCACGAACGCAAGAAATATCCGAACAGCCTCAAGACGAGCAACCGGAGCAAATGATTCTTCAAAATCAATCCCCTCTTCTTGTCGATAACCCTTAGCCACCAGACGTGACTTGTTTCGGATTACGTTCCCTTCAGCATCCAATTTGTTCTTCCAAATCCATTTGAGACCAATGACGTAAACCCCTGTTGGTCTTTCAACCAGTTCCCATACTACAAGAAGTTTTAATTGGTTGAGTTCTTCTTGCATAGATTCAATCCAGGTGTCATTTGTCATTGCGTCTTTAATGTTTTTAGGCTTAGATTGGCAGACAGTGAGTGCATAAATGCAATGTTCACCATCTGAGTGAAGACGTTGTCTCGTAACAACTGATTGATTCGGGTTGCCAATAATATTTTACAGAGGATGGTCGTTAGTCCATCGATGTGTAGAGGGTCGATGTTGGTATACATTGTGCAGATTTTGAGGATTCAAATGGCTTGTTGAAGATTCCGCGACATCAGGTGCAGCAGTCTCATTAGCAAACGGGTTAAAGAATGCATTTGGATCAAAATCTGCTAGTGGGGGTACTTCATTAAGAACATCATCAGCTGGTTCATCATTGTTGGAAGCGGTTTGTTCAACTGTTGTGTTGGAGTCAACTGGCGGTGCTTCTTCAACCGTAGTTGTTGTCGCAGGTGTATCAGGTATAAGAGTATTATCAGGTTGAGCAGCGGAAACATCAGATACACCTGGAGCACGTTCATCAATATCATCACTGAACAACGGAGCAAATAGCCTTTCCATTTGTTGACGAGTGAGCTGGGGGCTTCGTTCAGCTGATGATGGGGTTTGGGGGAAGTTTAAGCGGTTGTGACCGGGTTCCAAGCTGTTATACTCAGAAGCCATTTCCGTAAGTTCATCAAAGTGAGCATGAATCGTTTCCATAACCTCCTTTGTTCGACGATTCCAAATTCGGAAACCTTTAGAATTATCACAATATCCAATAAAGACTCTAATGTCAGCTTTGGCTTTGAGGTTTCCAAAGTCATCACGATCATTATTCGGATAGCAAAGAGATCCAAAGACATGAAAGTGTTTGAGATTCAGTTTTCTATTGTGGACAAGCTCGAAAGGTGTTTTGTTGTGGCGTTTTTTAATTATAGAACGGTTTTGAGTATAGCATGCAGTAGAGACAGCTTCTGCCCACATGTAATCTAGGAGTTTAGCATTGATTAACATTTTTCTTGCAGCTTCAACTAACGTTCGGTTTCGTCTTTCAACAACTCCGTTTTGTTCTGGTGTCCGTGCTATAGATGTTTGATGCTGAATTCCCACTTTCTCATAAAATTCACGAAGAGTTTGGTTAACAAATTCAGTTCCTTTGTCTGTTCTGATTTGTCGGACGGTGTTTCGGTGCTGAACCTGTATTTTCGTGAGAAAGGTGATGATCATCTGTGGAGCTTGGTCTTTGCTTTGAAGAAAGTAGACCCAAGTCCAGTGTGAATAGTCATCAACAATTACTAAGATGTAGCGTTTGCCATTGATCGTTTGCACGCGCATCGGGCCACACAAATCCATGTGAAGAAGATGAAGCACATGCTGAGAGCTGTGTTCCACCTTTGAAGGAAAATGAGCATGAGTGCTTTTCCCTTGTTCACAAGCTGAGCAAAGGTAATCTTTAGAATACCGGAATCGTGGGAGACCTTCAACTAGTTTGTGACGAGCAAGATTGGTTATAGTTTGAAAGTTTAAATGTGAGAGACGATGGTGCTATAGCCAGGGTTTGGTTGATGTTGCCTTTGAAAGTAAGCAGATGGGAGATGAAGCAACCATGTCTTGCATAGATATAGTGTAAAGACTTGAATTACGCGAGCCAGACATAAGGTCGTTTCCTTGTAGATCACGAATGAAACAAGATTTCTCCCTGAAAGCAACCTCCAAATCTCCATCACAGAACTGACCTACTGAAAACAGGTTGTGACCGGCGCCTTCCACATAATAAACCCTGCTAATTTTGATGTTCCAATTGATATAGTCTTCGTAGCCCATGATAGCTGCGAAGTGATCATTCCCGAATCTGACAGTGCCAATGAACTTTGCAATAAAGTTTGATAACAGTTTAAGGTTGCCTGTCATGTGTCGGGAACATCCGCTATCAACAATCCAGAGAATGGTCTGTATCACCTGCATTACACATAGACGACACAGATGAAATAGAAGTAGATGTGGAACCCGAAATGTTAGAGGGTTCCGAAGCAGTTATAGTAGAAATACACACATCAATGACTTTAGGCATCCATTTAAATCCTAGTGTGTTATATATCCATTTCTTCCATCTCCAAGTAGTATTAGCTTTAGTCTTAGTGAATGCACTAGGTGGTACTACATTCCTAGGAGGTGAATCTGGAGCTACTGGAACAGTAATGCGTTTCTTAGAATCTAAAGAAGGCGGTCTACCAAGCACATACTTAGAATGATTAGTGGGCCTAGAGGTATTCCGATTCTTAGGATTCCGTAAACGAGAGATTATAGCTTTAGCAACACATTTGTCATGACAATCAGAATTCATACTTTTACGACAAATAACACAAGGTGCATCAGACTGAATATCAAAAGTACTTAAAGGTTTAGCATTCGTTACATCACTATTTCTATTACATTTTCCAGACGCAATATCTATAGTGGAAGCAACGTGAGTCTTATTCATATTCCTGGGGTGTTCTTCTACTTCAGCATTCTTTATTGTTCTTTTCTTAGGTCGCAACTTCCTATTCTTCCTTGTATTGCTCCTAGGCTGTGAAGGGCGGACGTTTGGAAAAGAGGCAACTATTCCTGTTTCAGTAGAAGGAAGCACCTTAGCAGCTTGTGATTTGGCAGTAGGGATTCTAGGTTCACGATTACTAAATGTTACTGGTGCTATTCTCTTAATCATGGTAGGCGGAAGTTGTTCAAACTTTCCTAACATTTCTCTTAACTTAAAGATAGTGTGTACCAATTCTTGATTTTCAGAACGAAGATTTCCCGAAAAATTCATGACTTCCTTAGTGTGTGCAAGAAAATGATTAAGCTTGTTTGATGCTTCCTCACGAGTCTTTTTAAGTAAATCGAATATGACACCATATTCCTATTTAACTTTTACAAGTTCTTGTTCATATTTTGAGATTTGACATTTCAAAGACACGTTTTGATCTTCCAGTTGCTCAATTTTTTGATTAAACGTTTTGGATTGCAACTGTTTGATTTTGTTTTGCAAAGCAAGTTCACGATTTTGACAATCTTTTTGACACCATTGAAGACGACGTTTTTCAGCTTTTAAAGACTCGATCTGATGCACATTATCAGTATTCTCAACAGTTACAACATTATCAACAGTATCAGCAGATATATAATCAGATGCATGTGGCAAAGAATTCAATAACACAGCATTATGGACATCATCAGATATAACATTTTCCAAGAGTCGATCAACATCTTTTCTCAACATTTTATTTTTACGTTTAGTATTAGAAATAGATTTTTCTGTTTTCTCGGAAACGACCTTCATCAATCCAAGTTCCTTATGAAAGTCCCGTTCCCAAGACAATGCACAATTTTTCAAATTTTTAACATTTGGTAAAAGATTTTTCTGAAAAATGTCTCTTTGTTCTCGCGCCAGAGGCGATTGAAAATGTTGAACTTTGATTTCAGAATGATATTCTATCTCATGTTGTAAAGTTTTGAGGTCAGCCATGAAAAGGTCAAAAATATCTAAGAATTTTGCGATTTTCAGGTTTTGAATTTACTTCACTGATGGAAGGTAAAGGACCATAAGTGTGTGCATAATCTGGTCGGGGATTAACATTAGAAGACTCAGACGTTTTTATGATGACACTTGGTGTGTTAGAAGAATCCTTTGGTGGGACGAAAGTGACCGCTTGTGAATAAGTAAAAGGTTTTTTGTAAACAACTTTTTCTAATTTTGATCGACTCTCGTCTTCAGCATCTAATTCCTCTTGACGATGATATTCAACAACAGTCATAATAGAATCATCAATTTTATACTCTGTACTGGAAACTTCAGGATTTGGTTTGAATGCTTTGGGAGACATCTTAGGTTTATAATCAGCAAGATTCAGTCCATATCCATCTGGATTAGGTTTTAAAGTAAACTTTTGAATAGCTGTGACTGATTCACCATGTTTGTAAACAACATTTTTAAACTCTTTAAGTTTTTTTAGCAAACCGACAATTTCTTCCAGATAGTCATCTATTCGGTTCGTTGAATGCTTTTTGTATGCAGAGAACTGTTTTTGACAATTTAACAACTCAGCCTTAGCTTTTTGATTTTCCAAGGTGAGAGCGTTAATTTGCTTTTTATGTTCATGTTTCAGTTGTTCTATTTCAGACAACAAAGCATTCTTCGAAGCGGCTAGATCACACATCTGTCGCTCTAAATATTTTTCGTTTTGATGACATTTAGCAAAAGCGGTTTCAAAACCTTTTTCACGTTTTTCTTGAGTTTTGAAAAAGTTGAGTTGCATTTTTAAACATTCAAAATCCTTGGTTAACCGTGCATTTTTACTTTTTAAGTCCTGATTCACTGCACGACATTCTTCCACTATGGATTGTTGGTTTTTAAGCAACAGATCAACATTTGGATGAGGCACAAGTTCGGCGTGTTCAACGTGAGTCACAACATGACCATTATTTAGATCCTCAAGTATAACCACGGAGTCAATTTAGTTATCAAAGGAAACCATAAGGTCATCTTGATCGTCAAATGTAACTACGGGGTCTAGTTGAAAATCGTCGAAATGATATGTGGACGACTCATTTTGAAAATTTGGAGCCGTGTCGGATTCAGATATTGGTGGAGATATTAGATCAAAGATAAATATGGTTTGTTTGGGTACCTGAGACAAGCCATCAATGTCATACACTGGGCCTGTGTCACTCATGTGTAGCTCACGCATATTAGCCATCAACATAACAGCTGAGTTGGTCTGCAAGTCCTCCATATCATCATCTGAGTCTGCATCTACCGTAAAGCTCTGTTCTTTGTCTGTGAGAGTTCCACCAGCTTCATCCTTAAGAGCCAAAAGTAAAGCCTCTTTGTGATAAGCACTGCCCCTAGTCCTCGGCTTTAGGCATGCATTAGCCAGGTGTCCCTTCTCATTACAGTTGTAGCATCGAAGACCATTCAACCCATTCTGAGCATTTCCCTGTTCCACCACTTGAGCTCTGTTGTTATTCTTACCCATAGCATTAAACCATTGACCACCCCCCATCTGACGACCATAACCACGATTCTGAACCTCAACTCGTCCATTGTTCACAACAACCTGATTTTTTGTGTTAGATGAGGAACGAATACGATTGTTAGATTTGTTGGTATAACGGCCAAACGCATTAGCAATCATAACAAATCCTTGTTGCAATGCTTCGAATGGATCGGATTCCTCATTAGCTTGACTATAAAGTGCTTGATCATTGTTGTTGTTGTAAGGAACCAATTGAGTTTGTTGAGATTGCTGTGATTGATCAGTTGGTGTGATAGTGGCAGTTGGTTGAGTTGCTGGTTGAGGAGGATAACTATTTTGAGCATACAAGGCAAGTTGTTGATTTTCCGGATGTGAAGGTGAAGCAAATTGAGCACGGAGAATCCTTTCCTTATCAACTTCCTTTTCATGAGGCTTCAAGTAATCGTACAACAATCCGTATGTAGAATGATGCATGTTCTTTGCTTGACGGAGAAAAATGACATACTTCTCCCATTCAGGACCAAGACTACTCAGGAACTTAGTATTAACTGCAATTCTTGGCATGATGATGTTGTGTTTATCCAAATCATTTATGATGTCTGAAAAACGATGATGATAAGACTCTAGTGTCTCTCCAGGTTCAATCATGAAGTGTTCATAAGCCAAGTAAAATTTGGATTCCATATCCTCCTGATTGAGTGCAGATCCTTCCATAAGAAGATGAATATGTTCCCATATCGCCTTTGCAGTCTTTTGAGCATCAACACTTCAAAGAATTGGGTTTGGTAATCCTAAAAGGATATATTGCATTGCAAGCTCATCAGCTTCATAGTGTAGAAGTTCTTCTGCATTCAAGTCTGCAACAGTAGCAATGTTTGATTGTTCATCTCTTGGTGGATTAGCATTTGGATCTCCGGGTACAATGACAGTAGGCATATGAAATGGACCGTCCAAGATGACCTTCTTTAAGAACTTTCCATGTGGCTTCTTCAGATCACAAAATCTAAAGAACCTAATTACCCATTGATCGTAGTTTCCTGGAGTGAGCATTGGAGGTCTATCAATTGATCCAGCCTCATGAATTGATTGTTGGCTGCTTAAAGCTTCACACATCTTTGCAAACCAAGTGGGTTCCTTCATAGTGTTCCTTGATGGATGTTGATTGAATTCGTTTCTGTAGGGTTGTACTTGAAGACTTGGTGGTGGTTGAACCATTTGAGGTTGTGGAATTGCAGCAAGTTATGGAGTATGTTGTTGATTAAATTGTTGTTGATAAATTGCTTGTTGTTGATTCCATTGTTGATGTTGTGGACTTAATTGTTGTTGACGTTGAGTATAAGTGTAAGGGAAATAGTTAGAGTATGGTGGTTGTGACATGTTGAAACACTTGTGTTATAAAATGGATCTTTGTAGTCGAATGAACCTTTGTTGATGAAGTATCCTTAGGCGTAGAAATCACAATAAACCAAGTAGCATTTATGCGTAAAAACACCAAAGTTACGCGTAACAGCAAGAGTTACGCGTAGGTTTATCTTACGCGTAAGAAAGGAAAAAAAACACTAAAGTTATGCGTAAAACAGGAAGTTAGGCGTAGAAAACTTAGGCGTAGGATTACCTTATGCGTAAGACAAAGCTTAGGCGTAAGATAAATCTTATGCGTAGAAGTTTCTACTCGTAAGCTTATGCTTATGCGTAATTTTAGGGTTTTGCCCAAATGATCTTTTACACTATCACAGTGCAAAAGCTATCCAAAGTCGACGTATTTTCAGGCTTATCCAAGCAATAAAACATGGAGTAAACCACGAAAACTGAAGATCAAACCACGGAATTCTTATGCGTAAGATTAGGGTTTCGTTAGGCGTAGAACTACTCGTAAAATTGACTTTTGCCCAAAGATGTTTCTAAACCAGATTTTTGTGATGAAATAGCTTCAATATCACCAAAATAACACAAAAGTGTTAAACTTGATGATCCAAAGCATCAAAAACTATTATGCGTAGAACTCAAACCACGAATAAAACCAAGCTAGAAAATGATGATCCACACGTAAAGGTTGAAACTTTTTGCCAAAAACAGTTATTTTAACACCTTAAAACGTTGAAAGGACAAGAATCTTGTATTCAAAAGTGTAAAAAATACGTTTTTAAGCGAACCAAAGTATCAACAACGAACCGTATGTTCTACGCGTAGGACCAAAACCTACTTCAAGAACAATACGTTCACCCAACTAGTAGGTGATTGATACCACTGTCAGGTCACTAAGTTTACAACACAAGCATCAATAGAAAGTATAGAGAAGAGATAGAGAGGCGGATGAACAATATTCAAACACACACACACGAAATACTTAGCCGGTTATGCGTAGAGTGTAATGGAGAGAATAAATTTAGCAATCAACCTTCAAGTGAAGGTTTACAAGAGTATTTATAGGAGGGAAGCTAGGACAACACTCCTAGTTTCCATCCTTTTCCTTATTGGGCTAGGCCTAGGCTTATGGGTCTTCTACATAAGCCTAAGGCTAATTACTAACATAAAGGCCATATTAAGCTAACTATTACATATGAATTACAAATACTTGAATTAATATTTAGGAGTGATTCCAACACAGATTATAAATCAATTCAAAAAATTTAAGGCATCACAGTGTAAAATTAGTGCATCACAATTATAAAACCTCATTCAGATATTTTATCAAACACTTGGTGTGCAGTCTTTTGTAAACATGTTTTTCTTGTATTTATTTCTCAATTTCATTTCAAAATAACTATCCTATACAATGAATCATGTCAATAAACTCTTCAAATTGGAACATCTATAAACAAAGATGATGATTAACTAATCAAAGTTCACTAAAACAAAAACCTGACTCAGTATGAATATAAATCTGTAAAGATGAAACAACAACAATCACATACAAGCTTTATAATTGCTGTTAAGTAGCAAAAATAACAAAATTATAGTCAAAATCGGTTACATACCTTAATTTGATCTTCAATTTGATAAATTATGATGAGATGATATTGTGAATCTAATAACACGATATGATTTCGTGTGTTAATTTGATCATCGATTTGACATGTGTTAATAAATTTGATAACACAACTGAGTATAAAAATATGTCAGGTCGTTGAATGAGAGAAAGAAGAAAAAGAAAAAAAAAAGAAAAAATATGAATTATATATGATAGGTTCGAATTTACAAAACCTTCCCTTTAAGAATGAAAGAAAATACAATTACGTCCTTGTAGTTTGGTGTGAAAAAAGGGATGGGAAGATGGGTGATCTAATGGTTGAGATCACTTCTCTCACTTTTCTCTTGATATCAACTTTTAAATGATCCAATGTATATATATATATATATATATATATATATATATATATATATATATATATATATATATATATATATATATATATATAGGGTTATTATAAAAAAAAGTCACTAAAGTTTGCGGGAAATTTGTCCTAAGTCACTAAAGCTTAAAAGTTGTCATGTAGGTTACTCAACTTATGAAAGTTGTCAACCACGTTACTGAACTTATGAAAGTTGTCATGTTGGTTACGAAACTTGTAAAGACATGACATTTTTGTTACTTAACATATAAAAAGAATAAACGTAAAAATCACTGAAATTATAGACATGTTTGCTTTTTAACGTTGAGTAACATGAATGGCAACTTTTAAACTTTAGTAACTTAGGACAAATTTCCAGCAAACTTTAGTGACTTTTTTGTATAATAACCCATATATATATATATATATATATATATATATATATATATATATATATATATATATATATATATATATATATATATATATATATATATATATATATACTAGCTTCATAACCCGCCCGATGGGCGGGTTCAGTTCATAATATTGTGTGAGAAAAGTTGCTTGCATGTAAATAAATAATGAATAACGGAAAAAATGTTGAACAAAAATAATTGGAAACAAAAATAATGTGTTCATGTCATGTATACGTAGTAAGAGAACAAATTAATTACATTTTTCCTATTCATATATGAAATAAAATTTCTTTATATACAATGTTTATCAAGGAGTTTTTGTATTCGCCATTCGTAGCTTGCAGCCCTTAGCAGTGTCTGTTGAAGGGAAGGATCAAATTCATGACCTGCAACATCAACACACGCTTCAACAACCTTAGGCGGCGATGAGCTTATCAAAAACTGAACTTACTGGGTGAGATGCATTTTTTGTGATTAAATGTGTGAATTGCATAATCAGTTAGAGGCACACATACCACTGTAATGTCACAATCAGTTTGACCACCCCTATGCACTTCTCAGCGCTTTCTACATCCACATGTGCAGCATTAATGGCAGTTTGAGCCTCTTCAGCAGTAGTAGTGTCAAAACCAAATGACTTATCAGTTACCTGGTGTAAACATGAAATAGATATCGAAGGGTGAAACAAATGAAATATTCAAAAATCTACATAAGGTGTCACATTTGTCTAACTACAAATTATGGAAAAGAATTGTCCCGTCTATTTTACCATGAAGGGGGCTGACAACATCGGTAGGCCATGCTGGGTTAACCCATCAACACTTTTTTATCCATTTATTGATAAATTTAGAAAAACTATACTATTAACTTTATAATATTATTTTTAAACTTTTTTTTATCCATTTATTGATAAATTTAGAAAAACTATACTATTAACTTTATAATATTTTTTTTAATAAAACGATTTAGCAGGTAGTAAACATTGGAACACTTTCATTATCATTTTAGACCCAATACATTTTCAACAAAACGGACATACTAACGTTGGATCAAAAATTCAAAATTAACACGTGTCATCCAACCTTGATTAACCTGTTGACATAAAAACTAAATACTTATTAACATACTTAATTGATAGGTCGCTGATCATACGTACGACTATGAGAATAAGAATCAAGGTAATTTACATTGATGGAAACAATGCTAGCAGACTTCTCTGTTTTGATACGAACGTCGAAATAGAACTCGAGTTCACCATCGTCATTTGAATGAAGTTGGAAGAGGACCTCTTCTCTTTCAAATTCCGTGAATTCTAAGGTATTCCCATCAAACGGATAAAGAACTTTATCCTCTCGAAATTTAGAAAAATTATTTTTGAGGTGACAGACACGCATTCAATTAAGCAACAAACCATAATCTCCCAAAATTACCTGCTCACTCACATATATAGTTGTGTAAGTAACAGGTAACATGCAACACATATAGTCTTTCAATTCGGTAGAATACCAAGATATTGATGTTCTACCTTAGTTTCACAAGAAGTAATATTGTAACGAAAAAGCCATCTCTTAACATGATCATGCCACTGTATAAAAGGCTAACGATGATTAAAAACAGATTACAAATGATAATGTTTGGACATTTTGAGGCTTTAGCTTATCTTATTGTTTAAGAACTTATTTTGTTAATTTTTTGTCGTCAGCCCATTTTTCGGCTTTGACTTTATTTTCCAACTTTAAGTGATGATAAGCTCATAAGTAAAAAAAGGTAAAACATGGACTTATGAAAAATAAGCAAAAGACAATAAGTTCACAGACCAGAAATAAGTTAAAACAAACACCCTCTAAATTACCCAAAATGATCAATTAGGGTTACTTACTCTTTTGATAAGTCCTACGGTTCCGTTGCATGTTCTCATGAAGCCCCCCCCCCCCCCTTTAGAAATAGAATTGAGGTATTCCAAATTACCAGCTACATTTATATATCGGTACCTTGGTAAAGTGAAGGCCGCTGAACCCATATGTGATTCTGAGCCATATGTGGCCCAATATCAATCTTCAGTTCCATTAGCCACCTTAATTTCCAGTAACTCACCACTCGTAATTCTTGCTTATATTTTTTATACAAAATTAGTTTTTGAAAATTTTGGAACAAATAAATCCAAAATTGTTCAAACTTATTATGAAAACCCTTTCTTTGGCAGTGCATATTTTTTTATACCTTAAGGGGCCGATACGTAAAAGCAGCAACACCAGTAAGCTTATCAATCCAGCCTTCTTAGCAAGGATAAATTTTAACGCTTTGATTAAAATAGAAACCGCTGATGGTAGAATATAGAACACGAAATTATAAAATGACATGAACTCATCTGACCTAATTTAATATAGGTAGCCCGCAAGGGTGGATATAATAAGTAATAGATATGCTGGAGTATATTCGTCGTTTTCTAAACACCTTTGATCTGGTCTTATGGGCGAATATTCAAATTACCAATATTGTTTAACATACCCCTAAAAGTCTGCACATATGTTTGAGAGAGTAACTATTTTCCATCGTACCAAAAAAAATGAAACTAAAATCGCTGGTCATGTATGATAAAGCATGTTATTTGGAAATCATATGAGAAGATAAACAATTTACCTTCGTGGGCTATACCTCTCAACAAAATGATCCGCATAGCTCAGGAGGCCTATACCATCTTGTCGCAACATAATTCTGCAATATTTTAAAGGAAACAAAGGGAGATGTGTTACTTTAATGTGTAGTGTAGAATACATGAAGCGCATGAGATATTAGCCTAACTATCCAAGATCTACCAGATAGTCATTAAATAACGAATTTATTCAGTTTTGGTAATAATAGGGTAGACATATGTTGAATGTTTTGGTATGATCATACTAACTGTCATCTCTAATTCCAAACAAAAGAAAGAACGTATATAAACCTTTGTACATGCATATGGATTGAGATGAAGCTTTGTCAAGCTCCCGTTTTTCTCAGAACCAAATTGCTGCTATTTATTTCCTTCCTCTTCTTTTTTATGTCTTTGTCTTCAATCTCTCTCACCCATTCCTGTAGAAACGTGTTTAATTGAAACGTAATAAAAATTCAGAACATATTACATAGTAGGGTTTTCAAAGGCAGATTGATGATTTGATGATTATGATTCTGAAATTCAAATACTCCGTGATTTTCTGTCATGATTTTGAAAATCATATAATCAAACCCCGGATTCACATTCAAATTGATTTGATGATTATTGTGATTTGATAAGATTTTGGAATGTGCAGTGAATGAAAAGAGGAGGTTATGAATCACATTTCACTGGGTATTAATTGGACGTGAAAAGGGGAGGTTACAAACTGAAGTATATTAGTTTGGAAGTAGAAGATAATACACAAATATTGGATTGCCTCAGTGGTTGAGGTGTGAGGCTGTGAAGGTTGAGACCCTTTTCGAATCTTGGCTGCTACAAATTTTTTTTTTATAATGTAACCGGATGTAGTGCCATGGTGGCATTTCCACCTCATCATAGCGGCGCCATGTCAACATTTAAATGCCTAGTAAGCATTATACATGTGGCATATGTAGTCCCATATATATGTGTATATATATACATATATATATATATATATATACATATATATATATATATATATATATATATATATATATATATATATATATATATATATATATATATATATATATATATATATATATATATATATATACTAGCTTCATAGCCCGCCCGAATGGGCGGGCTAGCTTCATGGTTATATACATGCCATATTCTAAAAATGTATGTATGATAAAGCAATTAGTCAACTAATGTTATATAGTGAAACGAAATTGTAAATACATTGAGAAGTTAGTTATTATTGTATTGTGTGTTTTCCAGTTAAGTAGTAAGTGCCTACAATTCGAGCACAAATACATGACACAACTTGTTAACAAAGCTAACAAACTAATTAAGATAACTTTCCTCTAGAATATCTAAATTTTGTTATCAGCAACTCTGCTTTGGTGATGAAGGGTTAAGAGTTTGTGTAAGATTCTTTGTGACTTTGATGAACATGCTTCAACATAACATGATGAGTTGTTGAGTTGTCATATGATAATGTCAAAGATGAGGTAGAATACCATTAACCGAAGGCGGGAAAAGACTAAACGCCTTCTTAGGGTACCTGAGCTTCTTCTTGACGAAACTTCTCCTCCCTGTTTGTAAACACCATTTGTTATCTTAGATTATTAAAATAGGGATAATTCCATATTTACCAAATCTAAACATGAAAATGTCATATATTACAACTTTTGAATGCATGATGTACAATGCATTTAAAGCATGTTTTGGGTAAATATGACATTAGCATGTTTAAGTTGGGTAAATATGGAATTGCCCCATTAAAATACATTAAGAGAAATCTAAAACTTTGTTTGATGAAAATATGAAGCAACAACAATAACAATTACAGACTTCTGACGAGAGTGTGGTTGAAAATATGCCATGCCATGCCAGGGCTCTAATATTGTATCAGTATCACACATATGCAGGTAAATTCTTGTGGAGGTTCTTTAAATATACAGTAAAAAGAGAAAATTAAAAGACAATTTTTTGCAAGTGTTATCATTTAATCATGCTAGTTTGAAAGCTATGTAAATAACATTCCATAGAAGAAATAAGCAATAATCTTGGTACTAATGGGACAGATCTTTAAATGAAAAAAAAAAAAAAAAAAAAACGCACCTGCATTTGCATTTGTGGACTTTAGAAGTCCAATAGCATCTACTACAACATGTTGGTGAGATAATTTAGCGGTGAGGATTGGAGTCATAACCTGATAATAAAGATCAAATTTCGAAAGAAAAAAATCAACTCTTGATTGTAGGGGGTATAGCTATACTGCTCTGATGTGAAGCTACCTACTGTGTGATGTAAGCCACAATGTTTCTTGCGGTTCCTATAATTAAACACGTTTGGAGACCTGAGTCAAAATGGGCATAACTGTATCAAAATAGTGTAATATCTCCCAAAGTATATGTAATTAAAAGAAATGAAAGCCATAAGAATTTAGTCACCTCCGGCGCAACATCCAACTAATATCAAACCACAAGCATAATATGAGGGAACTGAACAATTTAATGACAAAAAATGCTGATAATAGAGCATAACCTGCAATTAATTTATCATTTGAGTATTTTTGATAAATACATGAAAATTTCACCTCTTTTTCACCTCAATCATCTTATATTATTGGAAAATTCATACTACTAAAAGATTTCAATATATGTAGCTATAAATATTGGTCAGGAGTTGACCCTGTCATATTAAGTATCTTTAAACTTTAAATTCGCACTAAAATCCGTTAATTAAATGCAACAAAAGTTATAAAAATCAAAACTTTTTTACACTTTCTTAATCTTTACCGTAAACCCAAAAATACCATGAAGGGATTAGAACAAATCTTGCTCAAAATAACAAAAAGCGGGAACTAAATATTTAGTAAGTTAATACTAAGGGGCTGTTTTCAGTAGGGCTATTTGTATAAGTAATTTAGCGTCAATAAAGTCTGCATAAGTATAATTATACTAAGAGGCTGTTTGTATGAGTATTTCCAAAATACGTCTTGTGTTTTGCGCCATCAAGTTCTTTATTCATGATTCATGTCAATAATCAGTTTCAAACTGAAATTACATTATATCAATAAACGATCTCTCATAAGCTATATTTTTAATTTTTGGATGCTATATTTGTATCCTGGTAGTTTAAAAAAAGGTATATTGATAAGGTTTTAAAAGGTACCTTTTTGAGGGGTCATTTAAGCCCTTATTCGATCACTTTTGTATCCGTTAATGCTTAATATCGTTCCTTTTCACTTTTTAGGTCTCTTGAAGGCAAAATGCTGGAATGATGCTTATTTGGACGAAAAGGCGCGAATATACGAAGAAAATGGCCAAAGTCAGAATCGAGACACTCAAAGCTGCTGAAACATAAGGCGACGGCGTCACTGCATATCTGCGACGCCGTCGGGAAGGAATTTTGCGACGGGTCAGAAGCGAAATTGCATGTTTTAAAGGGACGACGTCAGGTTCTAAAGGAGTAGGCCGTCGTTACTCAGACGGCCTAGATGCAGCCAAGACGGCGTCAGAGCTGAAGGGGACGGCGTCACAGTCATAAGGTGACGCCGTCGAAAGGTTTACGTGGCCAAGACGAAACCCTAATGACGGCGACACGACGGCGTCACGAAACATAAGGTGACGCCGTCGCAGATGTAATCTTATATATAGAATCCGAATTTTTCAGTTTTTGTGGGTAGTCTTTTGGAGTAAAAACCTAAAACCGAACCAAGGCTTTCTTGTGCAGTATTTTAGGGTTCTAAACCCTATTATACATCAA
This sequence comes from Chrysanthemum seticuspe, assembly GCA_019973895.1. NCBI lineage: Eukaryota > Viridiplantae > Streptophyta > Magnoliopsida > Asterales > Asteraceae > Chrysanthemum > Chrysanthemum seticuspe. Next base: position 325,588,572 of record BPTQ01000001.1, on the reverse strand, counting down.
GATAAGTATTTACTTCATTAATTTAATTATGTCTTTGATTATTTGTGTGTATGCTTGCATGTTCTCCATGTCCGGCTAATTTATTTGTGTGTTTGCTTAGGGAATATGAAACTTAATTATTGAATATTGATTGGTTGATACTTATCTTAGTTGACTAATGATCTAGAGTGCGCTAGATTATTCGTTGTGTACTTAATGCTTGACATTTCTTTGTGAACTTTAGAATATAATTATCTAGGTAATTGTAGGATAAAGTATTCAAGGACAACCGTAGAGTAGGCGTCTATAAATCACTAGAGGATTTGTAAACAAGACCCTTTGGTAATTTCAAAGAGTTAGGGAAATAAGCACGCCCTATAGCCTTAGAATCACAACGCAACTAGGAATAAGGACGTGACAAATCAACCATCAATAGGAGATAATTAAGGAGTAGTAAAACCTAAGTAAACACATCTTTAAACTATCATACGAGTACACATCAATTAGACATAGACTATCACAACCTTAGCTTAGATAATTAGATAATAGTAGAGTAATCGGTAGCAATACCAACCCCCCAAATCCAATACCCGAGATTCGTACCTTTTCATTTTCTAAAAAACATAAAAAGATAAAAAATAATCTTCCTCAACCTCAACCTTAGCGTAGTAACTTCTCACTAGCATTCCTATTCCCCTAGAGAACGATATCAATACCCGTGGCTTACCCTAATTACTACACTACAACGATTAGGTTCACTACCTAGGGTGTTATAAAACTTGCTCGAAGAAAAGGAAGTTTCCTTGACCCCGAACGACGCGTGTAGCGTTATCAAGTTTTTGGCGCCGCTGCCGGGGAATAGAATAGCTAGTTAGTAGTCCACCTCGTTTAGGTTTCTTTGCTTGATTCCTATCAAGTAAACTTTTTTCTCATTTTTAGCTTTCTCTTAGTCTATCCCCCTTCTTCGTGACCTTTGTTCGTAACACCCATCACTTTTCACCATGGAAGGTGACAACCAACCACCACTCATCAACCCACCACCAAACGACCCGCCAAGAGCCCGTACTCTTGGTGAGTACTCGAGACCAAACCACCTAGGTTATAGGAACACCATTGAGCTTCCCGACCAAGCCCAAACTACGGCCCTGCGATCCGACACCATCCGGTTGGTGCAAAACGGATGTGCATTCCATGGACTTCGTTCCGAAGATCCAAATCAGCATCTGAGGGATTTCCTCAAAATTGTCGATTCCATCGACCTTGATGCTACTACTCGGGAGACCACGCGCTTGCGTCTCTTCCAATTCTCTCTACGGGACCAAGCTAGTAATTGGCTTGAGCAACTTCCCGCCGGCTCCATCTCAAGTTGGGATGATCTTACTTCTCGCTTCCTTGCTCAATTTTTCCCACCGGGGAGAACCACTAAGCTTAGGAATGACATCTTGATGTTCCAACAACGTCAAGGTGAATCTCTCTACGAAGCATGGACCCGATTCAAGGACTTACTTCATAAAGTCCCTCATCACGGCATTGATCTTTGGCTCCAAGTCCAAATCTTTTATGATCATGTCAACTTTCCCACTAAGCGATCCATTGACCAAGCGGCCGGTGGAAAACTTAGTGATCTCACCGCGGAAGAATCATGGGAAATAATAGAGGACCTTGCCCTCTATGACAACGAAAGTTGGGATGACCCCCGTGAACTTCCCAAAACCGTCAAGGCAATCTCCTTGCCTCCTCCCGACCGTAGGATGATTGAACTTGAAGATCAAGTCAAATTCCTCATGAGTTCCTACAAAAATCCTAAGTCTTCACGACAAGTGAATCAAATCACTCTACCTTGTGAGTTATGCAGTGGTCCCCATGACACTCGTGATTGCTCAAGGCTCTCCGAACAAGCTTTTGCGGACTACGCCTCCATACGTACCGACGGAGCGGGAGATAAGTGGTACACTTTCAAACCCGAACAAAACAACTTAGGAAACTCATACAACCCCTCATGGAGAAATCACCCTAATCTTAAGTGGAACCAAAACTCAAGCACACCCCAAAGCTCATCTAGTTCGCCTAACAGATTCAATTCTTCTAATACCGGGAACCCCACTAATATTGAAGCAATTGCATCTAGATTTTTGTCATCCCAAGAAACTCGATTGAATAAGCTTGAAGCCGAGTTTAAGCAAAAACAGAGCGAGATGACAACCAAGCTTGATGCCCTCTTAAAAGCCTTCAATGAGCGGGAAATTGGAGCACTCCCAAGTGATACCATAAAGAACCCAAAAGTGAATTCGATTGCATCGACTTCATGTTCTAGTTCATCATGGGAGAACACACATTCATGCCCCTCTCACCCAACGGTTCACTCGGTAAATGCTATCAAAAAGGGTTCCAAGTCATCCAAGAAATACCAAGGCCCGGCACCTTTGGTAAAGCCTACTCCTGAGAAACCCGTTAGCCAAGAATCCAAACCTAGTTTAGAGGAGGAGTACAAGGAACTCTATCAAGAGAAACCAATTCTTGAAGTCTTAGCTCATGCACCTTATTATAATGCTTTAAAAGAAAAATATGAGTTAGAACTTAGGCTTGGGAAACATGGGTCCGCCTTTGTGCGAAACAACTTACCTAAGAAGTTAGATGATCCCGGGCTATTCACTCTTCCGTGTAGACTTGGAACTTCCAAGCCACTCGATGCTTTAGCCGATTTAGGATCATGCATCAATCTCGTTCCGTTGTCCCTTCATAGAAGCCTCAACCTAGGTAAAATTGAACCAACGGAAACTATCTTAGGATTAGCGGACGGTAGTATAGCACGTCCGGTTGGAATAATAAAGGACATGGTAGTACATGTAGGAGAGTTGACTCTTTTGGCCGACTTTCATGTGCTAGACATGAATAAGGACCCGACATGCCCATTACTAGTTGGAAGAGGATTTTTAGCTACCGCTAGTGCCATCATCGATTGTAAGATGTCCAAAATAGTGGTAGGAGAGGGGAGTGCTAGGTCGGTTTACGATGTCAAAAGGCATTCATACTACAAGGATGAGGAAATCCCACAAGAGATTAGGTTGGATAGAGAGCCTTCTCGATATGGACCTTGGATTGAGAAGAACATCATAGGCCCCCAAAGACCTTTTTACCTAGATAAGGCCTTTGCTAGTGTAGCAACTTTCCAAGAACAAGAATTGGCTAGGGATATAGAAGTGAACCCGTTCGAGGACGCCTTAGTATTTAGGAAGATGACCGAGTTCCTAGGATGCTTGCCCGTTAACCTTGTCATGAATAAATGGATAGTTGAGAAATCCGAACACATGTGGAATTGGAATAGAACGCCTAGCGATGGTAATGGAAGGTGGCACATTAGGATACAAATCTATGATCCCGATGGTGAGATGTTTGAAAAGGCATATTTAACCGAACGTACTACTAGGAACTTGAATGATAAGTTTGATCCCTACGACATTGTTGAGGATAGACTTACTTATATCGGTACGTAGGGGTAGGACTACGAGTCTAGCTACAAGACTCTTAAATAAAGAAAAGCGCTTCGTGGGAGGCAACCCATGCTTAATTGTTTGCTTGTTAGTGTCATATATCTTTTATTAATTGTTTGTCCTCATGTTTAAATTTGTAAAAATGCTTTATTTTGTTTTTAACCTCGTCTTAATTACATATAAAGGTATTTTACATAAAGGATAAGTGTAGGGAGGATTACACACGTTTTCATAAGAAACGTGAACATGAGAATAACAATTAACTAAAAGATATATATGTTTGTTTGTTCGAGTCAAATGCTTGTATCGAGTCATAATGGATGTTTTTGCAGAAGTTTTTCCAGATTCTAAAGATGTAAATTTTCCAGAATTTTTTCCAGAAAATCGCAGACCAGTTTTTGTCAGGCTAACCTGACGGCGTCAGGATTGCAACCTGACGGCGTCAGGAAGGAATAAAAACTTTAGCTTACTTTTTCTCGTTTTCTGAGCTACTTGTAAAATTTTGGAATTTTCCAGATCTTAACTTTCAAAACAAATTCTGTAAACATCCATTCCACAAGCATTATATCCTAGTTTAAATCGAGTCTTATGTATATTATTACCGCCGATTTTACGCGAAGGTTTCGTTTGTTTTCTTCTAGTGTGCAGGTTTAGTTTGTCAAGAAGAAGTTACACAAGTTAAGAAGGAGCCTTTCACGCAAAAATTCTTCTTGGAAAAGATTTAACCACCACTTTTTACGGATCCTACCGAGCTAATCAGGGGAGTATTAGTTTCTTTCGTTTTTAATTACCTTCTATTATCATAACTTTGATACTTTCGGGGAACATTGGGGACAATGTTCAGTTTAAGTGTAGGGAGGGAAAATAAACGGGAACTTTGAAACTATGCTTATCCTTGACTGTTTGCTTTGTCCAAGTGTATTTGTGTAATAAACCATGAGAAAATGTAGGTTAGGGTAATTTTAGCCAAATTTAAATTTTTTTTCATGACGTATAAGAGTGGGCCATTAGTCTTAACAAAAGCGTCTCATGGATAGGAAGTTGCATGACTAGCACAAAAAACCCTTACCACCTAAATTCCACCCAAAATGTGAGGATCGCCCTTAGATTAGTAGGAATTAAATCATTCATCTTTAATGCTTAGAGTGTGAACCGGTAGTATATTAGATTCTAGAACTTGTTTTGTGATGCATTCCGAGATCGCAAGTGAGGCTACACTTGTGTAGTTAGGAATAACTAAATGATAAGAGGCATTAGGATAACCCTTGTTTAATACCTGTAATATAATTACTTCTTCCATATCGGTTGAGTAATTCCCCCACACCCTTTGCGTTGTACTCATCTTTAGTACACGATACCCCTAGTTAACCCCTCAGAGCCTATCCTTTTCGCGGTTCTCGTGATGTTTCGGTTTTTCCGGAATATCAATGAAGAGCATTGTTTACACCCCACCCCCAAATATACACCCAAATCGCCTTAGCCTACCTTTATTGCACTCACTTTTAGTGCAAATTTATGTTATCACCCAAAACCCTTAGTTCAATTATCTGGTTGCTTGCATGAGTTGCTAAGTCGAGTCATATCCCTTGTATACAGTTTTGGGATGATTGGGATTCATGGGAAAAGTTAAAGTTTATGAAACATAGGAAAGAGAACGTTAAACTCAAATTCCCTTTGTTTGCATAATAATGTACTCCAAGTGTTTTGATCTTTTCAATTCGGGTCAAATTAGTGTTAGAGTAATAAAAACTCAAGTGTAGGGATGTGTCTATAAATCCCTATCATTTTGATGTACCGTAGAGGATGGTAGAGTAAAAGTGTATGCACAAAAAAAAAAAAAAAAAAAAAAAAAAAAAAAAAAAAAAAAAAAAAAAAAAAAAATATAGAAAAAGAAAAAAAAAAAAAAAAAAAAAGTGAAAAAAAAAAAAAAAAAAAAAAAAAAAAAAACCATACGGGCTACCATCCTACATCTATCTTTTAAATTATGTTTGTTTATTTTCGTTGCCTAGAGTTTTAGAGTGTCGAGTCTTGGCTTAGCAACGCCATTCTTCGTATACTTGCAACATAGAGATTTTTGACTATCCACCAATATATAGCCTATCCCACCAAACCCTTATTTCCCTACCGTAAGCCTAACGTTACAACCCTTTAAAGACCTCTTTGATAGTCTTTCCTAGGTGCTTACGCCAAAGCGATGGAGGTTTGATCTATTCTCAAGCCTATGGTAATCTATGTACTAGGACCGGTTAATGAGTGTTTATCTTCCATTTCCGATTTGTTATATTTCATATATACACCCGAGAGAGATGTGAGTATCCAAACACCCCATGTGAGGTGCTAGTATGTAATTTCCGTGCTTGTTATGACTTTTGCGGGGCTTATATGTGTTGTGGACCGTTTTGAATGGATGCTTCATGACCCCTAACTTATAAATTAATTGGCTAAAAGCACATTTGCTTGAGGACAAGCAAATACCAAGTGTAGGGATATTTGATAAGGTTTTAAAAGGTACCTTTTTGAGGGGTCATTTAAGCCCTTATTCGATCACTTTTGTATCCGTTATTGCTTAATATCGTTCCTTTTCACTTTTTAGGTCTCTTGAAGGCAAAATGCTGGAATGATGCTTATTTGGACGAAAATGCGCGAATATACGAAGAAAATGGCCAAAGTCAGAATCGAGACACTCAAAGCTGCTGAAACATAAGGCGACGGCGTCACTGCATATCTGCGACGCCGTCGGGAAGGAATTTTGCGACGGGTCAGAAGCGAAATTGCATGTTTTCAAGGGACGACGTCAGGTTCTAAAGGAGTAGGCCGTCGTTACTCAGACGGCCTAGATGCAGCCAAGACGGCGTCAGAGCTGAAGGGGACGGCGTCACAGTCATAAGGTGACGCCGTCGAAAGGTTTACGTGGCCAAGACGAAACCCTAATGACGGCGACACGACGGCGTCACGAAACATAAGGTGACGCCGTCGCAGATGTAATCTTATATACAGAATCCGAATTTTTCAGTTTTTGTGGGTAGTCTTTTGGAGTAAAAACCTAAAACCGAACCAAGGCTTTCTTGTGCAGTATTTTAGGGTTCTAAACCCTATTATACATCAAGATAAGTATTTACTTCATTAATTTAATTATGTCTTTGATTATTTGTGTGTATGCTTGCATGTTCTCCATGTCCGGCTAATTTATTTGTGTGTTTGCTTAGGGAATATGAAACTTAATTATTGAATATTGATTGGTTGATACTTATCTTAGTTGACTAATGATCTAGAGTGCGCTAGATTATTCGTTGTGTACTTAATGCTTGACATTTCTTTGTGAACTTTAGAATATAATTATCTAGGTAATTGTAGGATAAAGTATTCAAGGACAACCGTAGAGTAGGCGTCTATAAATCACTAGAGGATTTGTAAACAAGACCCTTTGGTAATTTCAAAGAGTTAGGGAAATAAGCACGCCCTATAGCCTTAGAATCACAACGCAACTAGGAATAAGGACGTGACAAATCAACCATCAATAGGAGATAATTAAGGAGTAGTAAAACCTAAGTAAACACATCTTTAAACTATCATACGAGTACACATCAATTAGACATAGACTATCACAACCTTAGCTTAGATAATTAGATAATAGTAGAGTAATCGGTAGCAATACCAACCCCCCAAATCCAATACCCGAGATTCGTACCTTTTCATTTTCTAAAAAACATAAAAAGATAAAAAATAATCTTCCTCAACCTCAACCTTAGCGTAGTAACTTCTCACTAGCATTCCTATTCCCCTAGAGAACGATATCAATACCCGTGGCTTACCCTAATTACTACACTACAACGATTAGGTTCACTGCCTAGGGTGTTATAAAACTTGCTCGAAGAAAAGGAAGTTTCCTTGACCCCGAACGACGCGTGTAGCGTTATCATATATCCAAACACAAAGTCCACGGACCAAAACATGTATGTGTAAGAACATGTTGTGTTTTATTTGTTTTCAGTGAATTCTATAATACTAAGTTGGTGTTTAAAGGAGGTAGAAGGTTATACCTGCAAATAGCTTCTTCATTTCTTAACGCCTAGAACGCGAACTCCAAAACTGATGCCACAAGATAAGTAAGATCTTAAGCAAAAAAGGAAACATACGTTGTTAGACTATTAAGGGGGTGTTTGTGTTTGATTATCACGTTTGCAAACATGGAAAACAAAACCACAAGATAAGTAAGATCTTAAGCAAAAAAGGAAACAGACCCATTCAACCTGGGCTAAGTTTAATTTAGTGATAATCTATCAATGAAAACTTTCAACATGTAAAAAAGACGTTTAAAGTAGTACCTCTTGGATTGAGATAATTTTCCTCATCTTGGGTGGGTTTGACATTTTTTTACCAAATGGTTAAAGTGCGTGAAAGTAGAGCTTTAGAGTGTGGGGAAAGACATCTTGCGGGTGCAAATCTTTCACAGAGTGTCCAACTTGTTATTATGATGATCTGCACAAGTTCAAAAGCTATTAGGAATAAGTGAAAGTCTGTATTTTCAGTTCATAAAAATTCTTACCAGCGAAGATATGTTCTATACAACAGTTGGATCGCCGAATCGCACCGGCTTTGTTTTTTCTTTTGCCCTGAAAAAACACAAAAGATCTACAATTAATAAATAGATGTCATAAGATTTATTTGGGAAAACAACAAAAAACAATTATGTGAAGAAGAAAATGTTTGAAAACCTTCCGTGTTTGTGTTAATTCAGTGCCAGATGATTTTAACCTGGGAGGAGCGCTGTGAAGGTTTTAGATTGATCTTTTAGGCAATGGATGATTGTAAAAGATAATGATGGTATGGATTGATGCATTACTGATTTAGGAAAAAGATCTTAATGGGAATTATGGAATGGATTGATTGGGCATTGTTGATATGGGGGAATTTGAATTTTGGAATTGACGAGTGAAATAGGGGAGGGATGGGATATTGTTTGACCAGCATTGAAGATGAATTTGATGTAGAAGCGACTGAGTAGGGATTTTGTTTGATATATAAGGGAAGATGGTAAATGTTTTGATGAATATTAATGTGGAAAATGCAATACGTAACACAAATTATTGTGTGCTCCAGCGGTTGAGGGCTATGTTTGTTGATTGATAGACCAGAGTTCGAATCCTGCACTTTACAATTTTTTTAAATATGTAGCCGGATGATGTGCCATGTAAGCATTTCCATGTCATCATTATAGTGCCATGTAAGCATTAGTGACGTGTCATGCTTAGTCCCATATGTATGAATAGATGTTGTAATTGAAAAACGGATTTAGGTAAGAAATTTTGTGACGTATTTCTTTAAAATATAAACATTGCATCGAGAATGTTAAATGTATTCATTCATTATGGTGGAAGTGTTGAACCAAATAACACTAGATCTCATTCTTTAGCTTGTATAAAGAACTAGTTATATTCGAATACTCTAACACAACTAATGATAGAAACTTTCTTGAATGTTATTAAAGATTACGCGGAATTTAGTCTCTAACCATGAGAAGAATTATTAATATAACAATAAACACAATGAACAAACGATTCAACAATCAAGCCTCAATATTATTAAGAATAATAATATGAATACTCAACAGTATTAGGGTTTACTACCTTGAAGCTAATCAAAACATACGTCTAAACTCTATGCCCTAGTACCTCTTTTTATAAACTAAGGAGTCGTATTAGGGATATAATACGTATTCTTCAAGATAAGAATACATTCCTAAGTAATAAAAATATTTGCTATAAATATTACATTCATATCAAATAAGCAGTACTAACTAAACCGACTAAACAGTACTAACTTATCAACCAGCAGCATTAACTTCTAGCAGTACTAAGTTTGTACTAGCAGTAGTAACTTTATACTAGCAGCAGTAACTTGACATAGCGTATTTTTCCTTTGAGTCTTCAACACTGGCAGTAGTAACTTGCACTGGTAGTCTTAACTTTATACTTAGCAGTCTTAACAACTTAGCATATATTTCTTGAAATCTATTAGCAGTTGTGACAATTCGTATTTTCAGGTCATTCTCAAAACATTACTCATGTTTCATTATTTATCATTTATCATGAACTAGGTTTACGAGCATCAAATTCACGTAACCGTAATGGTTTAGCGGTGAATTCATGATCATATCATCGAGGTCATTTCATATAGACTAAGTTTAGTCTACATTTCATTATCATCATTTTCATCATATTAGTTCATGCATGGTTTTGCATTTTACATTAAACGTATAATTTTTATATTAAATAAACGTTATCGCGTAATTAATTATTTTGACAATTGATCCATTACTTCCAAAAATTATTCCAATATATTCTTATACTCATATTAAGTTTATAAAATAATATTATGAGTTTACCCAATGTTTTAAATTTATCTTGTAACTTTGGATGTTTTATATAAATGTCAAACGATGTGTTTTTAAACGACACTTTAGGTCGTTCAATATAACTGTGATGATGATGCTATGACAGTCAATCCCCCAGGAATTCCAATCCGCTGCAAAACAGATAATTTGGGGGTGTGACAGATTGGTAATCAGAGCTTCAGTTATAGAGAACTAGGTTGCATCATTGACCCTAGACTATAACTACATTATCATAACATCTCATCATTTCATCACGAGTGCATATTCATTTTATATGCGGATTCATATACATTTTTATTCGAGTTATTGACTTTTATTTTACAACGGTTGTCACAGAGATGTCTTCAGATTCTGACACTATCCCTATATCATCTGACACGAACATGGAGGATGTCTCATCCGACATCAACATGAACGATGCCTTATCGAACACTATAATTGTATCTTCTATTGGCTCTACTTCAGACTTTCCACTCATATTGACTGACACTGAGACCGAACCCTTTGAGGAGGGCGAAGTCGCACCTACCCCACATGTTAGCCCTGCTCATGACCCGATACACCCACCATCACCACTAGTATCATCATCATCATCTTCATCATATTATCTTAGGGAGCCTATACCTACACCGGACTTGCCGCCCAAAAAGCGAGCACGTTTTGACATCCCCGCATCATCCTATACAGAACCCGAACCACCTGTTAGGTTCGAGATAGGCGAGAGCTCTAAGGCTGCTGCTGCTAGACAGCCTTCCACTGAGACGTTAGGGGCTCGTATAGATAGCCAGCAGGTTCAGATAGATAGGATGTTGCGGCAGTTGGAGGAACTGTCATTAGATAGAGTGGGGGCCATTGAGGAGGAGGTTGAGGGCCTCGTGATAGGTAGGATTTCGATTGATGTCTCGCACCAGGGTTTAGAGACTAGGCAGTTAGAGAACAGGGGGCATATTGTTGAGTTGAGGCAGGAAATTCCTGAGTTATATGATAGAGCCGAGATGGCCCAGGACGAGCTTCAGCGTCATACACAGGAGTTGGCACTAGCTTGTGAGAGCATGGTTACCGCACAGACTCAGATTAGCGAGTTGAGGGATTTGGTTGCGAGTTTGACTACATAGGTCCGTGATTTACAGGATCGAGCTGGAGGAGCACCAGGAGGTGCCTAGTGTAGACCTTTATCATGTATAGTTTTTATTTACTGTTATCCTAGTCACAAGGTGTGTGACGTAGTTTAAAGAACTTGTTGTCTTTTGGTTGTTGTACAAACAAAATATCAAGTATTGACTCTACTATGTAGGAATGGTTTTACTATCTATGATATCGGTCCACGAAGGCCGAAATTTTCATGTATATTATCCACGTGTGTTGTGATTTTATTTGTGATATTTCGTGGTTGTTCCGTTGTGATTTCATTTATATTATACATGTTGTGGTTGTGGATATATATGTATAATGTTTGTTTCTACTTACGAGTTCTCATAATTGTTTCATCTTATGGTTTTGAAGAATTATGGCGCCAAAGAAAGCCACACCTGAGTTGACTCAAGCTGCTATGCAGAAGTATGTGAATGATAGCATAGCTGAAGCACTAAGGATCGAGAGAGCATCGGTGGCGGCTGCTGCTGAGGCTGCGGCAACTGCCGAGGCTGCTAGACTTGCTGCTGCTGCAGGTAATGCAGGAGGTTCCGGAGTTAGGAGCTGTACGTATAAGGATTTCAAAAGTGGGGATCCTACTAAGTTCAAGGGTACTGAAGGGGCAACTGCCATGGTTAGATGGTTTGAGAAAATGGAATCCGTGTTTTTGTTATGTAATTGCCCGGAGGATAGCAAGGTTAAGTTTGCTACAAGTACACTACTGGACGGAGCGATGTCGTGGTGGAATTCGTATGCTCAGCCGATGGGAATGGAGAATGCGTATAGGACCACATGGGTGCAATTCAAGAGTTTGCTGACAAGGAAGTATTGTCCACGTACCGAGGTGAAAAAGTTGGAGACCGAATTCTATGAGTTGATAACTATTGGGTATGATATTGATGGTTACGTTCGAAGGTTTCAAGAATTAGCAGCGTTATGTCCATCTATGGTTTCAGATAACGAGAAGCTACTAGAGGCTTTCATCGGGGGACTCCCCGAAGTTATTCAAGGAGATGTGATTTCGTTTGATCCGCAAACGATTGAGGAGTCCATTCGAGTGTCACAAAAGCTCATGGCTCAAGTGGTAAAGAGAGGCAAAATCGCAAACATCAACCGAAACAACAACAATACCAACAATCGTTTCAATTACAACAATAACCGAAACAATTACAACAACAATAACAACAACAAACGAAAGTGGGACAACAACAACAATCGAGGTGGAAATGTCGCTCAACGACCACCTAAGAGACAGGAGATTGCAAAGGCCTATGTTGCAGGCCCAATGGAGAAAAAGGGTTACACTGGGATTCTACCGAAATGTGAGAAGTGTTCAAGTCATCACAAACAGGGACGTTGTCCAGATGCATGTGGAAATTGTAAAAAGACGGGACATCAAACTAGGGATTGCAAGATACCAACTACGGGGGAAATTCAGAAACAACAAGTAACATGTTTTGGTTGCGGAGAAAGGGGACATTTCAAGAGTGAATGTACAAAGGGAAGGAACCAAGGAAACAAGAATCAAGGTGGAATGGCACAGGGAAGAGCCTATGTCATAGGAGGTGGAGAAGCTAGGGAGGACCCGAATGTTTCAACGGTTACGTTCCTTATCAATAATCGTTATGCATCAGTTTTATTTGATTCGGGAGCAGATAAAAGTTTTGTTTCCACTGCATTTGCACCTTTACTCAATATCAAACCAACCACATTAGACACATCATACAACATTGAATTAGCTAATGGTAACTTAATTAGCACCAACACCATTGTCCGTGGTTGTACACTCAATTTTCTAAATCATCCCTTCAATATAGACCTTATGCCTGTAGAACTTGGTAGTTTCGACGTCATCATAGGAATGGATTGGTTATCCAAACATCGTGCGAGAATCATTTGTGATGAAAAAGTTGTTCATCTTCCTTACAATGGTGAAACTTTGATCATTCGTGGGGAACGAAGTGGAACTAGACTCAGTATTATATCGTGCATTAAAACGGAGAAGTACATAAAGAAAGGTTGTTTTGCTTTCTTAGCTCATATAACCGAGAAGAAGTCGAAGGAGAAGCGACTTGAGGATGTACCAATTGCTCGAGAGTTTCCTGAAGTCTTTCCTGAAGACTTGCCAGGATTACCACTGGCACGTCAAGTAGAATTTCATATTGACTTAGTGCCTGGAGCTGCACCAATTGCGCGAGCACCTTATCGATTAGCACCATCGGAGATGCAAGAGTTGTCTAATCAGTTGCAAGAACTTTTAGACAAAGGATTCATTAGGCCAAGTTCCTCGCCTTGGGGAGCACCGGTCTTGTTTGTGAAGAAGAAAGATGGATCTTTCAGAATGTGTATAGATTATAGAGAGCTGAACAAGTTAACGGTGAAGAATCGTTACCCACTTCCCAGAATCGACGATTTGTTTGATCAGTTGCAAGGCTCTAGTATCTATTCAAAGATTGACCTTAGATCAGGTTATCATCAACTTAGAGTGCGAGAGGAGGATATTCCGAAAACAGCGTTTAGAAAACGTTATGGTCATTATGAGTTTCAAGTAATGCCGTTCGGATTAACTAATGCACCTGCAGTATTCATGGATCTCATGAATAGAGTATGTAAACCTTATTTGGACAAGTTTGTTATAGTATTCATCGACGACATATTGATTTACTCAAAGAGCAAAGAAGAGCATGAAGGGCATTTACGAACGATTTTAGGACTACTCAAGAATGAGGAGTTGTATGCCAAATTTTCAAAGTGTGATTTTTGGAATCGTAAAGTACATGATGTGCTCCGGTTGGTGCAAGTTTTAAAAATTTATAATCACGAATTAACCGTATAACCTATTAACACATACGAGCAAGTATACTCGTCCGTAATAGCAAAGTTTGGTAAGTCGAGATCGTCCCAAGGGATTTTTGTTTTGAAATAGGTCTTATTAAAAAGTTTCTAACAAGAAAGCTTGTCAAGGCTTCCTCGAATAAGTGTTCTAGTGAAAATACGAATCAAGAATAAAAATATATACTTGTGTGAAGTCTTATAATCAACCATAGATAATGTTCATAAAGGTTTGGTGTATACTCTTAGTATGATGCACAAATCATAAGCAAATGATTCCCCAACCATGGTATTTGTTTGTAAAAATCATTCTAAGAACAAAAACATTTAGGTAATCCTTTCGGTCCTTATCCCAATGATTATCCTATAAAAGTTCCATTTGTTTGCAACATGTTCTCATTAAATTTGTTCTTACGAATCTTTCGACCCTTCGTGATGAAAACGTTCCTAGTCTTGTTTTAATAAGCAAAACATGGTGGATGTCAATCACCATATCCCCATACTAGTTTGTCACAACACTTTTTGGAATAAAACACAAGAGAAATCCTTTCGGTCCTTTTTCTTAAAACATGTTTTATTGACAAATCAATCCAAGACTAGTATTTTTCCAACAAACTCATTTAAACAAGATCATATATACATGCATCACATTTTGAGAACATTATTATGATTAATCACATTCCAACACACAAGTATATCACAAACTACTCCATGAAAACAATCATATCTAAACACAAGTCATAACAAAGTAATTCAAACAATTCAAGAGAATAGATTTCCATAACAAAGTTCATAGAATACCTAATCTTTTGTGATTACAAGAATTAGAAATCGTGGAATGTAGCAACCACGCGCCTCCAATCACCTAGGATCACCGCACAACTCCAAACTACCGAAACAATGGACAAGAATGGTTCCTTCCTTGCTTCTGGACGTTTTCCAGTAACTACTAAGCTTTTGGGTTGAAATAAATGGGTAAGTATGAGTTTTGGTGTAAACTAATACTCTTTTGGTTGTGTCACACTTAGTATACAAGTACTAGGTCCTTTAAATAGCCAAAGCACTTGCTTAACTGCCCAAAAAACGTTCTCTCCAAGTTAATATCAAGAAATGATCGGACTCCAATGATTATGGGGAGTTAAGACAACAATAAATGCGAATTGTGTAACTGCAGTGCCAGAAACCGGATCGGTTTCTATGTCGACCGAATCGGTCACAGCTTTGACCATATGCCTAGCCGGATCCGGTTGCGGGTTGCGACCGAGCGGCTGGGTTTTGCTCCTTTTGACTTTTTGCTGACTTTTCCCTTTACGCTTCATTCTTTGCTTACGTTGATGATTTCCAAAGCCAAACTTGATCTTTCCTTGCTGTAGATGCTTCGAAATCACTAAGCTTCCATATCATTGAGTCCACAAGCTTCCAATCTCAACTTCCTTCCTTTAGACGCTTCCAAATATGCATAAAAACTTCATTTCTTCATTATTCGCGATACCTGGCTACATATACATACACAATACGCATCTTTGCACTTTTGCAACAGTTATGAGTAAATATAGCCGAATATCATGCACAAAACTGACAATAACGCTACTAAAAACATGTTCATTTTAGACGTTATCAAATTCCCCCACACTTAAGCTCTACTCGCCCTCGAGTAGGTCAAACATTTGCAAAGATTGATTTCAATGGTCCATAACACCATGTTTCAGAAAATGTAACAATTACAAATAAAGATAATTATTATTTTGCTTATAATATGAGAAAATCTTCTAAAAATGAACCAAACACTTTAGATAACATAACTAGGATACCTCACAAGTGGCTTTAAGATTTCACTCAACACTCATATATTGGTAGGTATATGTATATCACTCAATGCCTAGTCATGATCAATGCTTTTTTTTTACCATAAGCTTGTACAAGTATCAAAACAAAGAAAATAAATTCATCAAAGAGGTCTTTTATTCGGGTTATAACGAAAAGGTTACGGGTTCATAATAGGTATGGATAAGGCATGGGATAGTTTATGAAATTGGTTTAAAATAAAAATAAAATCAAGTCCAAACCTCCATGGTGCTAGTCATTATACAAACCACAATCCCGAAAAATGATTATTACTCCTCTTTTCATATCGATCACCAAATATATATATATCACGTCTTAGCACATTGGCTAATCGATAACTCAAACATACTTCATCTTCCTTCATCTTCATAATATTAATATAGCACATTGGCTATAACTGTTTTTTTTTTTTTTTTTTTTTTTTTTTTTTTTTTTTTTTTTTTCACAACTCCCCCACACTTCGTATAAGCATCACCACAAAAATACAAATAAGAAGTATGCATCCTTCGTCTTTGTCGAAATGGCACACACGAATGGCAAAGTGCAGCTAACTCATAATCATCAAAAATAATCCAATCATTCCAAACAACTAGCAACAAACCAATAGACTTGATAAGGGTTGGCTAAGGTTTAAAGGTGTAAAATATTTTTGTATTTTTCTGGATTTATCAAAAACGAAAAGAATGGCTCAAAGGGTGTAACTAGGGGTATCTAGTGCTAAAAATGAGCACTAACAAAATGGGTCCATATGGGTGGTTAACTAACCGATGCGGTCAGCTAATATATCATTAGATGTAAAAATGGAAGGCCATTTGGGTTTTTCCTAAAGTGCCTCTTATCACTTGAAATTATTTAGATCACTCGAAAGTGATTTTAACCGTAATGCATAACTAGTACAAGTTCTAGAATCGACATAATCACCGACACACTCATAGCAAATATAAAACAAAAGATTGTTTTATACAAAAAGAAACCTCACAAAAATGTGGGAAAAAGGCTATTATGCATGCTAGAAAATGCTATCGAATCCAAAAATGAATTACTTCAGTAATTTGGTTCAAATCTAAAAAAAATTTCAAAAACCTCATTTTACCATTGAAATCCCAAATTATGTATTTTAATTATCAATAACGTGCGAAAACCATTAGACCATCAAGGGCGAATTTCTTCTAATCACTTGCATCCAAAAGTAAAAAATAAAAATGCGTATCATTTTCCTATTTTCTTCCCTCCCCCATACTTAAGTTTTGCATTGTCCTCAATGTAATGAAAAATTGAACTTCAAAGTAAAGAAAATGGGAAAAAGATAGTTAAAAGATACCACGGGATAAAATATGCAATAAGCACATTGGGTCATTAGCAAGCCTATGAGTTATCCAACTCGAAACATTTGACCATCAATAAGCTTCCAACATATCCATCCTGCAAACAAAAACTGCAACACGAAATGCACAATACAAACAAAACTACTAAAAACTAAGATAAAACCAAAATATACCAAAAATCCTAAAGAAAATCGATCAAAAGATAGAAATAGTTTAAAACACATCATGACCATTGTTTTTGAAACCATAATTCACGAATGTCCCATAATCACTCGTCATCCTCGCTCATTTCTTCTCCTTCTTCATCATCAAACTCATCATCATCATCACTTTCGGTTACGTAGTTTTCGTCTATGATTTCTGAACGAACTCTCCTCTTTTTCTTCTTGCCTCCAACTCCTGATGATGATCCTCCAACTTCATAACTTGTTCCTCCAGCTTCAGGCAATCGACCATATGGGGGTATTGGATCAGGAAACGGTGCGTACCCAGGATATGGATACGGATAGGGTCCAGGATAAGAAGTGTAAGGAAAAGGATATGGTGGAACATTTGGTGGATTGTAGGGTGGCAACTCATAATTGGCTTCTCGAGCCATGTGTTGAAAGATAGGCATCGAATAATCATTGATGTAGTTGTTCCTTAACATCATCGAGTCTCTCCACACATCCCTACATTGAATCTCATCTAGATGTTGGTTCCACTCTCCCCATCCTGAATCAAAACTATTGGACGTACCCATTTGCACGTTCTCCATTGGTATATTCCCTTGCTGTTGTGGTGGTTGCTGTTGTGGTCTTGGTTCAATCCATAACCCTACGGTTCCTAATCTCCTGTTCAAAGCATTACCAAAACCTTTCGCAGTCTACGTTTCACTATACTTTGGCTCTCCACACTTAGCCAATTCCTCATCAACATAATACCCAAGATTCTTCGCCAATCTTGTCACAAAATGTCCTCCACAAATGTTACTGTTGCTCTTGATTCCCGGGGCTCTCCTAGACAAATATTCGGCTATCTGCCAAATGGCATTACCGTCCTTAGTTTCTTCCAGCAACTTCATAATCCATAAGTCCGGTTTCTGACATTTGTCCCTGCTTCCAAATCTATTAAATGGCCCGGTCACAATCAACTTGTGAAGTATCCTCATCAACGGATTCCTGATGGTTGAAGCATTCCTCCTAGCACAAGTAGGATCTCCCACTTGATTCCAATAAGCGGGAATACTAGGGTAATCTTTTTCAAACCTCCGAAGTCTAGAAAAGTGAGTTTCAAATAATCGATGATTTACCTCATGTGGCTCATACAAACCAAGAGCTACACCAAAAGCTGGCAATGTGTAAGCATGATCCCTTCCACAAAGTCTAAACCAAATACAAATCTCCGACATCAAATTCCGAACATCCACCTTTCTTTCAAAATACATGGTTGAAAAGAATTCCATACACCATTCTCGATAGACTTCTTCATTAACACTGAATGCTCTTTCCCATGACAAATCATTGAACGAATCTCCATCCCCTGGATATACATAAGACGTTCGCATCATCCTTCTTAACTCATCTTCACACTCACATTCGTTAAATAAATCCCAATCAATCACCCTTGGAACCAAACATTGCCTATGTTGTAACTTCGACAATCTTTCTCGAAAAGCATGTTTCTCTCCATCGGTGAGATTTTTGAATTTTAAATTAGCATTTGCTTCCTTCTTCACACTATACTTAACCTTCTTCTTCTCGTTCCTTTCACCAAACTTCGTAACAAGCGGGTTAATTGGAATTTCCTCCCCACTCGAGCTTCCTACAATAATTCTCTGTAGAAATCACAAAAATAAGATCATATAAGAGTGTTAGAACAAACAAGAAGGGTAGAGAACCCTCTAATATACATTTCAAAATTTCACAAAAAATTCCTCACAGAAACCACAACCGGATTCGGTTGGATCACCAACCGAATCGGTTTCCTCCTATCAGGCAACAACCGTTCGGTTGCAATGCGCAACCGAATCGGTTGTGCAGACTGCATAAGGTATTTTACCTTCAAATCCTCAACATCTCGAATTTCTAACGCTCAAACCACTCTTAGATCGCATTCTATCATCCTCAATGATTTCCCACGTCCTAGAATTACTCTATCTTGCTTCCAAATCATCAAACATCTAACATCTTAGAACTCATCTCATCATTCTTAAAAATCATTAGTTCTAATAGTGTAGCATCCATTACTCTTAAAAACATATCATCCATCAAAATGAATCACCAATTGTAACTTATCTCATTTCATAAGCATAACCCAACTAATTCCGAAAAATCTTATCATCTAAAATCCATTCTATGGTGAATCAATCAATCAATCTCTTGTTGTAATGCACTCCTATATCAATCACTCACTCAATCCTAAAATATTACCACTTAATTCGAATTATAACAAAAACCCCCAAATTGGTGACCTAAAATCCAATTCGAATCAAATGTTCTAATAAAACCTTAATTGAGTTAATTGAATGTAAATGCTTACTTGCTTGGGTGCCATGATGTTATCCTACAATTCAAACAACTTCCAATCTGCTCTCTTGGATGAATTTTTGCAAAACCCACCTGGAAAATTAGTGTGTGTGTGTGTGTTTTTGGAAAAATGAAATTTTTATACTTTGGTGCAACCGGTTCAGTCAAGGACACAACCGATTCGGTATGCTTTTTGCCAAATTTGCTTTTTTACTTGTTTAACATGTTACTTAGGCATTTACCCTCCAAGCAACATATTTTTTTATTCGAAAATTCCTGCTAAAGATTCACACAACATTTATTCACCAAATGAAATTTTGAACAATCATTCAATCCAAAAACTAAACTCATCATATAAATGAACTAATCCAAACTCAACTCAAAACTCATAGTCATAATGCATTTAAACCAAATCACCTCAATCATAACATGAAAAATAAATAAGAAACAAAAATCCTAATGCATCAAATCAAAATAAAATAAAATAAAATAGCTCATGAAATTCAAGCAAATGATTGCTTGTTATTACGGTCTTTCCTTTCCTCAAAATTCCTCAAAATATTCTTGCCTAAGAATATCCTCGCTTTGAAATTTTCCGGTCAACTCACGGAACGTTTCAAAAGTTTTAAATTTCCTCATAAATCTTCGTCCGTCCGGGCATAATATATCAAACTTAACATGCCATGCTCCATCTCCGGTTTGTCTCTTGTAAGTCCCCAACCCTTCGGGTTTCCACTCCAAATTCTTAAGTTGCACCGGTAAAGATCCTAAAAAGTCGGTCAACTTCTTGTAAACCAATATGTTTTTGAATGGGTTATAGAAAGCTTCTATCGCGAATGCACGTTCCATTTCGTCCTCTATATCGAAATAAGGTGGAGTTAAAGGTCCGTACATTGGATTACCGTGGACATCACGTCCCACTTCAAAACAAGTTAAATCATCATTTGCATCCATCCATTCCAAATCTTCCATACCTTCCAAAATTGGTCCTCTTGGTCTTGGGTAGTATGTTTGCCTCGAAATCCCATCGTCAATAGTCATGGTGCCTCTTCCCATGTCTATAATTGCTCCACAAGTTCGTAAAAATGGCCTCCCCAACAATAGTGGTAAACTCTTGTCCACCGGAATATCCAAGACAAGAAAATCTGCCAAATACGGTTGGTAGCCAATTTGCACTCTTACATTCTTAACTTCTCCCATTGCCTTAGCTTGAGTGTTATCCGCCATAGTGAGCTTAGAATGATTAGGTTGCGGATTACTTAGTCCCAAAGTTTTGAACAATGGATACGGCATCACGTTAACACTCGACCCCGTATCAGCTAAAGCATAAACTGGTGTAGTTCCATTTACTTTGATTGGCAACACAAAATTACCCGGATCCTTTTCTTTCCTTGGCATGCCTTTAAACAAAATTCGATCTTGATCCTCATCCGTGAGATTCTTATCTTCCAACCTAGCCCTCGCTAGCATCAATGCATCCAACTTCTTTCGGTAAAGCACATAATCTTGGAGAACTTCAATAACCGGTTTCTTTTCATTGAGCTCTAGAAATTTTTGTTCTAGATTCTCTAAGATAGCTTCTTTTTGGCTTTCGGTTAAGGGTTTGATAGTAGTGGTAGGTGATGATGGTGTATAATCATTTTTGGTGGTGGAGGTTGTTGTTGGGGTTAATTTATTTGATGATGGTTTCTTTCGGTTTGCTTTCCCCATTTTAACCACTTCTACATTTTTCTCCTCCATATTTGCACAAACTTCCACTAGCATCTCGTTGATCCCTTTTCCTTCTTCCAACTCGGTTATGTTAATCCGCATTTCTCCCATACCAAAATCTACTTGACACTTGGTCGTGACAAGAAAATCTCGACCAAAACAAACATTTGGCTCATCCGCATTACCTTCCTCTAAAACAACAAAATCAGTTTCAAACATATGCCCATGAATATTGACCTTCAGATTTTTTACCATCTTTCTCCCATATGCTTCATAGTCCATACGAACATGACCGATTTCGTCAAGAACCTCTTCCAAGATATAATTCTCTCCATAAGCCATATTAAGCTGTGCATCCCAAGCACGTACTCCTTCCACTTCACAAGGTGTTCCAAATCTCATCATCGGTGAATCATACACCGTTGATGGTGCTTGTGTAAACACTACCACTCTTTTGTTTTTGGGTAGTTGAACCTTGTTTTCACATACTTCTTCCATATCACCCGTGTCAATTCCCAATTCTTTCTTGCTTTCCTCCAGAATTCCTCCAATCTTTTCTAATGAACTTCCCGTATCCTTGAACATGTCATCCAAAGTACGAAGGTATTCCGAGATTCCGCTCAAACTATCCATGTTACTAGACAACTTAACAAAGAAAAACAAAACAAATCCCGAATGATTAGCGTTAACGTTAGTAAAACAAGAACAAACTATAAAAACATATAATAAAACAACTAAGACATCTAACAAAATAAAAAAATCAAATAAAAACTCAAAACTAAAAATGATAAAACTCATCACAGAAACTCCAACCGGATTCGGTTGGATCACCAACCGAATCGGTTGGTTGAAAAATTCTAGGACAGAAACACGAACCGGATCAGGTTGCGGGTTGCGACCGATCGGTTTGATCGAAAAATATATATATATATATTTTTTAGACTAATAATAATAATTAAAGCAAATTAATGTCATTAAGGATGTACTAACTCCAGGTAATTAAATAAAACTCTTCATAAACTAATAATTAAATAACTTATTAAATCTAATTAAAACCAAAATTAAAACTAAAACTAAATAAACTACTAATAAATGCTATCATAAAATAAACTATAACTGAAAATAAAATACTCTTAACCATTACCATCAACTATAAAATTAAAATAAATAAAACTAGATTAACTAAATAACAAATGTAAAGAAAAATAAAATAAAATAAAGACAATAAATCTAAGAACTGATTAAACCACACAATTACTCTAGAAATCAAAACACAAAAAACTAAGAAGATAGATATAAAAATTCGAACCAAAAAAAAAATTTCACAGAATGTCTAACCGGATTCGGTTGGCTAACCAACCGAATCGGTTAGTTTGTAACAAAACTTTTTTTTTTTTTAAAAAAAAAAAAAACTAATTTCAAAGAAAATTACAGAAAAATCCCCGGCATCGGCGCCAAAAACTTGATGTGCTCCGGTTGGTGCAAGTTTTAAAAATTTATAATCACGAATTAACCGTATAACCTATTAACACATACGAGCAAGTATACTCGTCCGTAATAGCAAAGTTTGGTAAGTCGAGATCGTCCCAAGGGATTTTTGTTTTGAAATAGGTCTTATTAAAAAGTTTCTAATAAGAAAGCTTGTCAAGGCTTCCTCGAATAAGTGTTCTAGTGAAAATACGAATCAAGAATAAAAATATATACTTGTGTGAAGTCTCATAATCAACCATAGATAATGTTCATAAAGGTTTGGTGTATACTCTTAGTATGATGCACAAATCATAAGCAAATGATTCCCCAACCATGGTATTTGTTTGTAAAAATCATTCTAAGAACAAAAACATTTAGGTAATCCTTTCGGTCCTTATCCCAATGATTATCCTATAAAAGTTCCATTTGTTTGCAACATGTTCTCATTAAATTTGTTCTTACGAATCTTTCGACCCTTCGTGATGAAAACGTTCCTAGTCTTGTTTTAATAAGCAAAACATGGTGGATGTCAATCACCATATCCCCATACTAGTTTGTCACAACACTTTTTGGAATAAAACACAAGAGAAATCCTTTCGGTCCTTTTTCTTAAAACATGTTTTATTGACAAATCAATCCAAGACTAGTATACATGCATCACATTTTGAGAACATTATTATGATTAATCACATTCCAACACACAAGTATATCACAAACTACTCCATGAAAACAATCATATCTAAACACAAGTCATAACAAAGTAATTCAAACAATTCAAGAGAATAGATTTCCATAACAAAGTTCATAGAATACCTAATCTTTTGTGATTACAAGAATTAGAAATCGTGGAATGTAGCAACCACGCGCCTCCAATCACCTAGGATCACCGCACAACTCCAAACTACCGAAACAATGGACAAGAATGGTTCCTTCCTTGCTTCTGGACGTTTTCCAGTAACTACTAAGCTTTTGGGTTGAAATAAATGGGTAAGTATGAGTTTTGGTGTAAACTAATACTCTTTTGGTTGTGTCACACTTAGTATACAAGTACTAGGTCCTTTAAATAGCCAAAGCACTTGCTTAACTGCCCAAAAAACGTTCTCTCCAAGTTAATATCAAGAAATGATCGGACTCCAATGATTATGGGGAGTTAAGACAACAATAAATGCGAATTGTGTAACTGCAGTGCCAGAAACCGGATCGGTTTCTATGTCGACCGAATCGGTCACAGCTTTGACCATATGCCCAGCCGGATCCGGTTGCGGGTTGCGACCGAGCGGCTGAGTTTTGCTCCTTTTGACTTTTTGCTGACTTTTCCCTTTACGCTTCATTCTTTGCTTACGTTGATGATTTCCAAAGCCAAACTTGATCTTTCCTTGCTGTAGATGCTTCGAAATCACTACGCTTCCATATCATTGAGTCCACAAGCTTCCAATCTCAACTTCCTTCCTTTAGACGCTTCCAAATATGCATAAAAACTTCATTTCTTCATTATTCGCGATACCTGGCTACATATACATACACAATACGCATCTTTGCACTTTTGCAACAGTTATGAGTAAATATAGCCGAATATCATGCACAAAACTGACAATAACGCTACTAAAAACATGTTCATTTTAGACGTTATCAGTACAATTTCTTGGTCATGTCATTGATAGTCAAGGATTACAAGTAGACCCTGCAAAGATTGAAGCCGTGAAAGATTGGGCTACTCCAACAAATCCTACAGAAATCCGACAATTTCTAGGACTTGCCGGGTATTACCGAAGATTCATCGAAGGTTTTTCAAAGATAGCTAAAGCTTTGACCAAGTTGACACATAAAAACAAGAGGTACGAATGGGGAAAGAAACAAGAAGCTGCTTTTCAGTTGTTGAAGCAAAAGCTTTGCAGTGCGCCAATTTTGGCACTACCCGAAGGAATTGAGAACTTCGTTGTATACTGCGATGCTTCACATAAAGGGCTTGGAGCTGTTTTAATGCAAAACAAGAAGGTGATAGCGTATGCTTCACGACAACTTAAGGTTCATGAGAAGAATTACACCACACATGATCTTGAGTTAGGGGCCGTAGTATTTGCACTTAAGATTTGGAGACACTACCTTTATGGTACAAAGTGCACAGTGTTTACTGACCACAAGAGTTTACAATATGTTCTTGATCAGAAGGAACTTAACATGAGGCAACGACGTTGGTTGGAATTACTCAGCGATTATGATTGTGAAATCAAGTATCATCCGGGAAAAGCCAATGTTGTGGCTGATGCTCTTAGTCGGAAAGAAAGACCCAAACCTTTAAGAGTACGATCATTAGGAATGCCGATCAGTTCACCTTTACCATCACAAATACTTGAGGCACAGATAGAGGCACTCAAGGAGGAAAACCGATCAAGTGAAAAGCTTTATGGTATGCCTGAAAATGCAAATGGCTTTGTAAAGAGAGCAGATGGAGTTTTATGTTTCAAGGATAGAATGTGGGTACCATTGTATGGCGGGATACGAGAATTGATTATGCATTAGTCGCATAAGTCAAAGTATTCTATTCACCCAAGATCTGATAAGATGTATCAGGATCTCAAGAAACTCTATTGGTGGCCGAACATGAAAGCGGAAATTGCCACTTATGTTAGCAGATGTCTTACTTGCTCTAAAGTAAAAGTTGAATATCAAAAACCTTCAGGATTACTCCAACAACCTGAAATTCCACAATGGAAATGGGAACGCATTACAATGGACTTTGTTACAAAACTTCCAAAGACATCGGGAGGTTACGATGCTATATGGGTAATTGTTGATCGCCTTACCAAATCAGCCCATTTCATACCAATTAGAGAGACATATTCCATGGAACAACTCACTAGACTTTATGTCAAGGAAATAGTCTCGAGGCATGGAGCACCAATTTCCATCATTTCTGACAGAGATAGTCGATTCACTTCAAACTTCTGGAAATCATTACAAGATTCATTTGGAACAAAATTAGACATGAGCACAGCATATCATCCACAAACCGATGGCCAAAGTGAAAGGACAATTCAAACATTAGAAGATATGCTGAGAGCATGTGTGATTGATTTTGGAAATGGTTGGGCTAACCATTTGCCATTGATCGAATTCTCGTACAACAATAGTTACCACACCAGTATAAAGGCGGCACCATTCGAAGCACTTTATGGTCGAAAGTGTCGATCACCTGTTTGTTGGGCCGAGGTTGGAGACGCACAACTCACTGGTCCAAAATGGTACGGGAAACAACAGAAAAGATAGTTCAAATTTGAGATAGACTCAGAACTGCCAGAAGCCGACAGAAAAGTTACGCAGATGTTAGGCGCAAACCATTGGAATTTCAAATTGGCGACAAAGTGATGTTGAAAGTATCGCCTTGGAAAGGCGTAGTACGATTTGGAAAATGCGGGAAATTGAACCCGAGGTACATTGGACCATTCAAAATTTTGAGCAAAGTTGGTCCTGTAGCTTATCGACTTGATCTTCCATCAGAACTTAGTCATGTACACAAAACGTTTCACGTTTCAAACCTGAAGAAATGTCTTTCGGACGAATCACTCATTATTCCATTGGAAGAAATTCAACTCGACGATAAACTCAATTTCGTGGAGGAACCGGTAGAAATTATGGACCGCGAGGTCAAGCAGTTGAAACAAAGTCGTATTCCTATTGTGAAGGTTCGCTGGAATTCTCGAAGAGGTCCTGAGTTTACTTGGGAACGGGAAGACCAGATTCGCCTCAAATATCCTCATCTTTTCACCGACAACACCGTAGGACCCAACAAGGACTGAATTCAGGGACTGAATTCCTTTTTGGTTGGGCGAATGTGACAATTCGTATTTTCAGGTCATTCTCAAAACATTACTCATGTTTCATTATTTATCATTTATCGTGAACTAGGTTTACGAGCATCAAATTCACGTAACCGTAATGGTTTAGCGGTGAATTCATGATCATATCATCGAGGTCATTTCATATAGACTAAGTTTAGTCTACATTTCATTATCATCATTTTCATCATATTAGTTCATGCATGGTTTTGCATTTTACATTAAACGTATAATTTTTATATTAAATAAACGTTATCGCGTAATTAATAATTTTGACAATTGATCCATTACTTCCAAAAATTATTCCAATATATTCTTATACTCATATTAAGTTTATAAAATAATATTATGAGTTTACCCAATGTTTTAAATTTATCTTGTAACTTTGGATGTTTTATATAAATGTCAAACGATGTGTTTTTAAACGACACTTTAGGTCGTTCAATATAACTGTGATGATGATGCTATGACAGTCAATCCCCCAGGAATTCCAATCCGCTGCAAAACAGATAATTTGGGGGTGTGACAGCAGTACTTATCTTCATAGAGCAATCTAAACATACCAAGAGCAGCAGTATCAGTAGTATCTTCATGAAGCCTTTGAATCCCAATAATCCTCCCCTAAACTTGATCTTTTCTCCCAAAATTATCAAGTTTCATTCAAAGCTTTAACCACCAGGAGGATGCTTCCAAACACTTTATTTACCCTTCTTGTAGACACCAGCATGTTTCTCCATTTTTAATAAGCTGATAACACATTTCAGTCCAATATTCTGAATTAAGCTTCTTGTCTAACATTTTAATAATTGTTTTGTAATGTATGTGGATATGTCTTCTCTACTATCATGTATATCTAGTGATTTGACAGAATCACATAGTGAACTTCACATGAGTAAGAAAGCTTCCAAAGTGATACTGTAGAATCATGTTGTTCCTTCCAGACTCCTTCAATTGCATTAGGTTTAAACATGTTCTTCAAATCATACCATAATACATACTCATAATCACCTGTTGGCCTTATTGATCCATATCTAGCTTTTACCAAATTCTACAAAGCCACCAAGTCTTCTCTATCAATGCTCATGAGCATCTTATTGAAGCTGATGTACATCTGTGACTTTTCATTAGCTCTTATGATCTGATAGTGGCTAAAATTTCCTTCATTGTGTATTTTCCAGTCAACAATGCCAGGTGGTTTAATAGTTAGATGGATAACATCAATTGCTACTTCCTCTACTTCTTGATCTATATCCACCTTCATCTTCTTAGCCACTTCCTTTTCCAATTAAGGCCCTGCTCTCTTGATACTTTCCTCAATATGCTCTTCCACCTTCTCAAACACCTTATCTACACTTGCATTCTTTGCACTTTGCACTATCAACTCAATATTCATGTCCACAAATGTATTTACTCTCCTAAATGCTCTGTCATACTTCTCCTTAATCATCCCAAATGAAAGATTCTTTAAGTGTGCAGCTCTATACCCTTCCGTATTCTTGAGGTAAGTACACATGATTGGATTTTGTTGAGTCTTGGACGGTGGTTTATTTCTCTTCTCTTGAACCCTCTTTTCTGCAAAGCATTTCCTTTTCTTTTCAAAAAATTCCATGAATAATATGGCTTTTTTTGCATCAGATAATTGTGCTTTATACTCTTGTTGCAGTCTTTGTGCCAATTGCTCATCAGCTTCCATCTTTCCTTCAATGTCATCCCATTCCTCTATCAGGATAATATTTGCTTTTTCCTTCTCTGTTCTAACCCTATCTTCTTCATCAAACCCACCTTGTTCTTCTGCATGAAGTTTTTGAGCCAGTTCAGCATCATGACTTTATTTTTCTTCCCTTGAAAGCTTTTTAGTCTTAGGTTCAACAATCAGAATCCCTTTCCCCTTATCCTTTATGCCCAGAAGTTGTTGTGAATCTTTTGGTTTTGTTGTTGTTGTTGTTGTTGGCTCTTTAATTATAACCCCTTTAGGCTTGGGTTTTGACTTCTTAAAATCTGTAAGAGCTTCAACCAAAGTAAGCTCATCTTCAACAGCAGTTGTAATTGAAGAAGCAGCATCAACTTTATTACTGGCAGTAGTAAGTTTTCCACTAACAGTTCTAACTTCAATACCAGCAGTACTAACTTCAATATTCAACTCAGCAGTTTTAATTGGCTGTTCAACAATTGTTTCTTGAACCTCAACAACAACATCATTCTTTCCACTATCCAAAACTTCAGTTTCAACCATGTCAACATGCATATCATCTGCATTCCTCCCCTGTTTGGATGCACCCTCCTGCATAGCACCCAAACTAGCTTCATCATCAGATGAGATCACCCTTGCAGATAAACCAAATTTGTATAATACGTAAAGCCCAAAAGTTCTTGATCTTTCTTCTTTTCAAGTTTCTTCAATCTCTTCTTTAACCTTGTAAGTTCAGCTTTTTGTGAGGTTGTGGTTGTCTGCAAATCAAGAACCTGTTTTCGCAAAGTGGTATAAAATTTCATCAATTCCTTAAGTTGCATACTAATCTCATCAGTTAGAAGTGTGTTACCTCTTACGAGCACTAAATCACTAGGTTATTTGGATACAGTCTCATACCTAGTATGAGTAGCTGCACCCCCCATGGTTTCTTGGCACCCGGGACCATCACCTGAATCAGTTCCTTGGGAACTAGACTCATTAGATGTTGCCTTGGATTAGGTCATATGTATGTTACCACTGCCATGCTTTGTTTCTAAGATAGAAGCAGTAGTAGTAGTCCTTTCTAAACTGCCATACATCTCTTCATTGGTAGCCTCATCAGCAAAAAGTTGAATAGGTGCACTAGACTTAGGAATCTCAGTGCCCTTTTTATCTTTCCTAGGTTTATGGGTCTTTTGTGGTTAAGAGGATGATGATGCCAAAATTGTGGGTTTGTGTAGGTAGCAGTGGGAGTGCTTGAACCCTCACCCAATTTAGGTTGGTTTAGTAACACCATGTGAGGAAACAAAGGTGTTACAGTACTAAAAAAATCTTTTCCAGTTCTTCTCATATTTGTAAAAATCATTTTAGTATGAGAAACGGCAATATAAATCCTTTTATGAAGTGGTTTTTCCTCAAAATGTGTGTCCAAAAGAAGTTGTAAAAATCTTGGATAGATATAAAATTTTTCCAGAGAAATTATCCAAGTTCTTGACCATACTATCAAAAATCAGTTTGGAAAAGTTAATTTTTTTTATTTAAAGCTAGGTAGATAATAACAGAAGCCATATTGCTGCTAAATTCATTCCAAGCAGTTTTTTTTGGACTTAAACACCACAAGGCAGTATGGATAAAAAATTTCCATTATGGGGAGAAAAGAGCTTTTTGAAAAGTAAGTTTAGAATGATTCTTTTCATACCCCATCAATGCCAAATTTTCAAAAAATTTAGCAGTAGGAAGACACTAAACACCTTCAGCATCTGCTAGAGCCAAAGATTTTCTAACGGATGCCTCAGTGATATGAACCTCCATACCATCTATAATGGCATGCATTTGTTCTTCCTCATTAAGTGTTTTGACCATAGCAGAAGACCAAATTTTTTACTAGAGGAAACATATATAGTAGGATTAACAGTTAATGCATACCTAATAAATTTCGCATTAAGAAAATCAGTTATCTTTTCAAATCCTTCAGCCTCTTTGGGTTTTTTGCAAAAATGCGACCATGTTGTGAGAATCAGCAAAAGACAGGTTTGACATTGTGATTGATTTAGAAATTTTAAGTTAAAAACAATTTAGGACTGATGTTCTGAGAGAATAGTTATGTGTGAAATTGTTTGAAGCCCTTGATTGATGTACTTATACCCCCAATTGATAAAATTTCAAAGCAATACCCTGAACCGCCAAAAACAATATTTGTAACCTTTAACTACCAAGCAGTAGTAACCCATCAGCAGTAATATTGTAACACACCAACCCGAAAAGGGTCCAAATGCCACATTATGGTGTCAAATCAGAACATACTAGTCAAATGCAAGCGGAAGTCTTTTATTTCAAATCATGAAAATCATCAAAACATAAGTCATTCCAAAGTTCCAAAGCATAAACAATAACTGAAATAACATAAATAAAAGATAGTTCAAAATGCCAAAGTCCAATAATGGGGTTCACTAAGGTAGGTCTTCCACTCCTACTCTCGAAATCCCATATCCCTGCTCCCAGCTAAAAACCTGCCGCATGGATAAGAAAACGCGGCTGAGCTAACGCTCAGTGAACAGATATAAACAATATATATATATACATTATATATAAGAGGAGGCATGCCACATAAAATGCCACTTGGCATCCCATAATACCATGTCATATTTCCATGTCATCATTCTATTTAGGCGGCATTTTTTTTATTTTTTTAAATGACATGTGGCATTTTAATTAATATATGTATATTTTTTTATATAAATTTTAAAATTCGTTTTTGTTTGTTAATTTTTAATTTTAATTTTGTTTAATTAAAAGGAAGACATATATGAGCTTAACAAGAATCGAACCTGGGTCTCTTAGTCCATAAATAAACATGATAACCACTAGACCAACACATGTTTTGATTTATATATTGCAAGTCCGAATATATAAATGTATGCAACCAACCATATACATATCTTTTCCTTAAATATAGTTAACCCTAAATTGATTTAATACGTGAGGCATGTAGAAAAACATGTGACAACCATTAAAAAAAGTGTCGGCTTTCTCTCTTTTTTCTCTCAGTCCTAATATGTTTGTTAGTCCTAAGCTTTCTCTCTTTTTTCTCTAAGTCCTAATATGTTTGTTAGTCCTAATATGTTTGTTTTTACATTTATGCAGATTTGTAGTGATTTATCTTGCTTTTTCATGCACAACTGTAAGTGAACTTATTCTTATTCTGCAAAAAGGTATTTTTGGTTTTCTTTCGATTTGTTGTTAAAATTATTTTATTTGATATGTCCAGCAATAGGTAATACATGTTCTTTGATTTCAATATATGTTTTGAAGATACATTCAAGGGCAACAGAAACAGGTAATATATGTTCTTTGATTTTAATGATGTCAAAACCCTAATGATGAAAGTTGTTACTGTGCATGCATATGTTGTTTCTTTTCAGGTTTTTGCATGT
Source organism: Chrysanthemum seticuspe (assembly GCA_019973895.1). Lineage (NCBI taxonomy): Eukaryota > Viridiplantae > Streptophyta > Magnoliopsida > Asterales > Asteraceae > Chrysanthemum > Chrysanthemum seticuspe. The sequence goes on along the minus strand of BPTQ01000001.1, from coordinate 325,556,949 downwards.
TAGTAATCTTATTTGAATACATGTTCTTGTAATGAATCTTAAAACAATGACAATCAATTATGGTTAGTTTTAACAAACTGAATTCTTGGTGAGTTTTATTTAGTTTCAGTGATGCTAAATATCTAACGTTGGTTACAATGAATTTTATATTTTGGTTTATACCTTTATAGTTTCTGTCATTCGTGATTTAGTTTGTCATTGGGATAGACAAGTTGTTCTTGCTTCGTCTAATCCTTCCGATCCTTATCAGGTTTTCTACCGGGTGAGCCATGAACCCAACGGGCAGAGAGTGCAGTAAAAGAAGTACTTTTATCTTGATCTCTCTTAAAAAGGCGAAACTCACCCCGAAGGTAAATAAAAAAACATTTGGAGGTATTGCAGTTTCGATCAGCAGGCTACAGTTCTGTCTTTGTTTTTTTTTCCTATCAACAAAACAGTATGTTGGTATCAATTTGTTTTTCGATTTAGCCTAATTGTATAACAATGCAAGTTTGACCCAATTTTGCTTAGATTTCATGTCAAGGTGAGGTGGATGTTACACGAAAATCATTCAAAATAAAGGGAGTCGTGATCTCATGTGAATCTTGTCATAAAATAATAGAATTTATATGCTTGCAGTTTCGAGAGTCTGAGATCATTCGACTTGAAAATCTTAGAAGTGCTACAATGGAAAAGATTACAAGTGTGCATTCCAGGTCCTACATCTCTGCCCTTGCGCTGGTAATACTTTATTTTTAATTTTCATGAACAAAAGAATATTATCTGTAATCATCATTTTATTTGGTGTTAAATTACACTTAATAAGAAGATTATCTGTAATCATCATTTTATTTGGTGTTAAATTACACTTAATTATTTATTCATTTACTGTAAAATTCTAAGGAAAGCTATTATTATTCTTTAAATATAATGCATGTCAACGCCATTTTAACGTTGTCGCATACTGATTTTCGAGATATACCATTTAGATATAAAGGTTTTACAACTTGCGTCTCAAGGTGAACTTGGCAAGATTCTAACGTAATTTGGGCTCATGGATCTTAGTCGTTTGTGGTACCCTCATGCAATGTAGATTGGATTGGAAGTTCTTTGATCGGTAAGGCTATCTCTCTTTTGAGTTCCAAGGTGAGATTCATTGATCAAAAGCTCAGACAACATAAACACGTTCAACAATTTGGTGTGATGCTTCAACAAATTTAGAGGCCACAAATAGGGCTTCCTGAAAGCTCTGTGTACGTCAATTCTACGTGCATGGCTATTTGAGTATTAGGCTTCATACATTTTTCATAATACCTATCAAAGTATATTTGTTGCTTCAATTATATTTCTAGATGTATGTGTAGAACTTTCATTGCCATTTTCACCTAACACTGATACGCTGAATCAGCGGCTATCTAATTGGATCATTTTTTACTGTTTTTGATAATATCATATCATGAGTTCTGTCAAGTTTAGGAGAATCATGCAGACGATACTTTCTCTTGGAAACACTTTGAACCAAGATACTGCAAGAGGTGAGTCTTTATGACTTTTACGTATGTTAAGCTCATTGCCATTTGTAACTGTAAAAAACTAAAATAAGGATTTTGTAGTCGCTGTTGTTGGTTTTAAATTGGATAGCCTCCTCAAGCTTAACGAAACTCGTGCCAGGAGCAACAAACGCAAAACACTTTCTTTGTAAAGTTAAAAAATGACATTGGAAGATGGATGGACCGTACCATAAGTTTTAGTGAATGATATTTGGTGACATCTCATGCTTCTATCCTTTAGCTTTTCTTGATTATTCTAAACAAACTTGCACTCGTCAAGTATTAGTTTGGAATGGATAGTTATGTACTTAAGATTTGAAAGGCACGTTTTTCGATAATGCTTAATCATCTTAATATCTTGATGAGAATACCTCAGTTCACATGGTCTTCTCTATTTCCTGCATAGTAGTTACAGACATGCTCTACTTGCTCAGCAATATATTGGAATCACTATATTGTAGAGATTCCAATAAATGAATGGTATGTAATATGAAAATGTAATAGGTGTGACTAGAAAGCATCATGTGCTTATATAGATATGTGCATTCGAGGAAAGATACAACAAAGACTCCTGCTCTTGCTAATGATTAATAACAACATCGGGATCTTCTTAAAAGAGGATAGTGTGAGCCGTGATATCCAGACTTGATATACAAAGCATCCAGTTTACAGCCTACAAATCGTTGTGTTCTAAAAGCCCAAACGTTGGCTTGGCTATACTTATATGTCTATGTGGTATTGAATGCTACACCTTATGGTTAATTACGGCCAGCTGATGCGCTCTGAAAACCATATAACAATGTCTTTTCAAGCGATTGTTATAGTTATGATTAGTTGAATGACGTTATGATCAGAAATATACCTTGATTTCGTTCATCATACAGATAAGTGAATGGTGGAAACTGGAAGTACAGGCATGTGAAGTCACATTATGGACAATCGCCAAAGGTATATTATAATTGATTATGAATATGATATTATCGAAAATATATATTACAACATTCAGTTTCGGTACAACACAAATCCAATTGTTGATATAGTATCTATTTCCATTAACGGGATCTGCAAAATAAGAAGGAAGAAGAAGAACGACAAGTAAGTATTCTACATGCATCTTTCTGTTTTATTTCAGCTTTCTTTTTAGGTCGAAGGAGCAAAAAAGTATTTTCTGTATGATCATCTTAGTGAAAAATATCACTTATGCATGGTTCAATTTCATGGCTGATACGGGTGATGGAGGCAAGTCTTCATACTCTGCTGCTCGACTTCTTTCTCAACCCACGCTTCATACCTTCAATGATGATTCTATTCAATCATTGGAACAGCCACTCTTCATCCCATCACTATAGTGTGCTTCACTACATAAAATGTTCGCTTTTATTATTAGTATATTAACTTTATGTTTCTGCTCTATATATTACTATACTCAGTAGAATAGTAAATGATTTTATTCAAGTATGTAGAAAAAAGATAGATATATCAAGATCGAATGGTTGAATCTCATCTAAGTACAACACGACAAGAGCATGTTATGGCTTATAAACCCAACTTTAAGGCTCGATCTTAACGCACCTTCAATCAAGGTATGTAAGGCCTATTTTTATATGTATAATCATGTAGTAGGACACACCGATTTCCTTTCTCTTGCGAAAGGAAGTTTGAAAAATCTATCATGACTGTAGTTGAAAGACGAGTTTAAGGTGGATACTACTTAAACATGATCTAATATGAGCTTCCTTTTATTTAGCGACAAGCGTGGCAGCCATAACTTTAATTTTAAATATAGAAGTTGGTTCTTCCGGATGGATCAGTTCTGTATGCCCAATTGCGGAAGACCAACACTTGATTGTCTCTTTGTTGGTCAAACTTGGAGATGGAACTGGATACTTTTCTTCATTCCTACATTTTAGTCTATTATTCATGGTTAAATCCATTTGATCCCAAGACATTAGATTTTTACTCTTGTGTTTCTACAGCTACCATAAATTATGGTTAACTCTGTTTGAATCAACCGATATTTATGCCTTCTCTCAAGTGATGGTCAGGACTGACATAGGGAAACAGTTGGGTATTGCCATAGATCAGGTACCACACCCTTTTAAACTTCTTCGTAACTAATTATTTTTATTGCAGTACTAAATACTTTTTTAAGATAAGACTATTTAAAAGATCATTATTATTAAATAGATTTTGGACAGGAGTCTATTTGATTCATTACCCTTTTAGCCAAGTTTTTTTTTCCTAAAATGTATTAGAAATCGACACATATGATGATCACAGAATGGCCATGGCTTTCTCGCATGTGCAGACATCCCTGTCATGATGAAGGACCTTGGTTGATGCCAAAAAACCTTCCCTGAATACTTTGAAGTTATTAAAAGATTCCCCAAGCATTAAACCTAATTCTTTTATGATAATTTTACATTATTTAAAGACTCTTTTATGTTAGATATGTATGATTTTTAATGCATAATGCCACAATGTATGAAATTGGATATTATTTAAATAATAGTGAGTTATTTTAGCTAAGATTTCTGAAGGGGACATGAATGCTTCGTCTTGGTTGCTAATAAATGTAGCAATGAATTATAATATTATATATGATGAACGTTGACGTGAAAGTTTACGTATAAATAGCTTTTTTAAGGTTTTATAAGGTCGTCCTACTAAATCATCTACTGTTTTAAACGATAATGTTGCAGCTATCGAGGGATAAAGGCCATAATATAGCTATTAGTGAAGCAGCAAAAGCTGACTAAAAATTCTTGAATTTGAATAATTGTATAGGAATATCATGACAATATTGGTGATCTAGACGGCCCATATGAGAATGAGAAAGCACCAGCCAAGATATAAAAATTTATCATCGCTATGTAATAGTAGGGATAAGTTTAATACATTTTAACTGGTACTAATTAGCCCTGCTCCTCATCTCAAAATTTGCAATAATGAGGGCCTGTTGAATGTACATTGGATACTACTATGTCCAGTATACTTTATTGGTAAGTTCTTATTTTTTTCGTGTTACGGTAAAAATGTTTGAACAAAATCAAGATGGTGCGAGTTCGATTTGACCATTTTTGTTCGGTAAAGTTGCTGAGTAAGAGTGTGTATGGGATTTGTTAAATGTTTCGTGAATTGCTTTTTCAGTTGACGTGGAATAACAAAAATTTTTGTTTTTTGCTGATCAATAATATCTCTGCATTACATGAGATTATATGTTTACGAAATGATTATGTAATATATGATTGTGTTATTTGCTATCTGTTTTCCATTTTGTAACGAAAATACTACAGATTTTTCTAGGGATTGCGGGAAACAAATATACTTGGGTAAGTATTGTAAGCTTGCATTAAAATTAGTTTTTGACATTCCATGGCGTGAGGAGCAATCAGATGCTGAAAATACATTTTGCCCATTGTGGGACCAACTAATATCTTACCCATTTTAACAAATAGGTATAAAAAATATACTGATGACTTTAATCATCATCTGGGACATGATAATATGAGAAGGTATTGCTGAATACAAGCTTTCGAAGAATAAAAAGGATGATTTACAACAGCTTCTTGAGCCTGCACGCATGTAATTGCAGTACGTATAAGATGTACGCAAGGCAAATTTATATCTAAAATTTGATCGAGTAACTGAGAAGGCTAATTCATGTTCAATTATACACATCTATAAATGTATAATTACTTTTGAAATAAGTTTCTACCAACTTTTGCTTCTACAAATCACATTCCCATGTCCTATTTCCACATGATAAAGATGGGGAAGAGTGATGACCCGATTGCAATGGCCACAGTGGCACCAAAGGCACCGGTTGCCGTCCAACGGCATCTTAGTACTAACCTCGAGCCATCAATTCCTAAGCCATGTAAGTTATTGTAATTTCAAATTTGAAGAAATTAAGTTTTTGACTTGACTGACTTTGTAAGTGTTGTTCCAAAGACATGGCTAGAGCTATGGCTGCACCAGATATGGACATCCCGATGGCACACCACAACATGATGCTTGAGAGATGAGTGTACTCCAACAGCATGTCCCATTCTTTGATCAAGACAACAATGGCATTATGTATCCTTGGGAGACTTACAAAGGTGAATACTATACTAAACTAATCAACAAGTATTTGACATTTAAAATTTTTGATTATATTATAGAGAAGATTGTCTCGACCAGTCATGTTCCAAATTTCACGTAAATTTCTATATTGGATTTGCACATAAGACTATGGTTCTTTGGCTACAAACTCAGATTAGTCTGTATAAAAACCTGCCACCTTGATACTGTTATTTAGGCTAGGTAGATAATAACAGAAGCCATATTGCTGCTAAATTCATTCCAAGCAGTTTTTTTTGGACTTAAACACCACAAGGCAGTATGGATAAAAAATTTCCATTATGGGGAGAAAAGAGCTTTTTGAAAAGTAAGTTTAGAATGATTCTTTTCATACCCCATCAATGCCAAATTTTCAAAAAATTTAGCAGTAGGAAGACACTAAACACCTTCAGCATCTGCTAGAGCCAAAGATTTTCTAACGGATGCCTCAGTGATATGAACCTCCATACCATCTATAATGGCATGCATTTGTTCTTCCTCATTAAGTGTTTTGACCATAGCAGAAGACCAAATTTTTTACTAGAGGAAACATATATAGTAGGATTAACAGTTAATGCATACCTAATAAAGTTCGCATTAAGAAAATCAGTTATCTTTTCAAATCCTTCAGCCTCTTTGGGTTTTTTGCAAAAATGCGACCATGTTGTGAGAATCAGCAAAAGACAGGTTTGACATTGTGATTGATTTAGAAATTTTAAGTTAAAAACAATTTAGGACTGATGTTCTGAGAGAATAGTTATGTGTGAAATTGTTTGAAGCCCTTGATTGATGTACTTATACCCCCAATTGATAAAATTTCAAAGCAATACCCTGAACCGCCAAAAACAATATTTGTAACCTTTAACTACCAAGCAGTAGTAACCCATCAGCAGTAATATTGTTACACACCAACCCGAAAAGGGTCCGAATGCCACATTATGGTGTCAAATCAGAACATACTAGTCAAATGCAAGCGGAAGTCTTTTATTTCAAATCATGAAAGTCATCAAAACATAAGTCATTCAAAAGTTCCAAAGCATAAACAATAACTGAAATAACATAAATAAAAGATAGTTCAAAATGCCAAAGTCCAATAATGGGGTTCACTAAGGTAGGTCTTCCACTCCTACTCTCGAAATCCCATATCCCTGCTCCCAGCTAAAAACCTGCCGCATGGATAAGAAAACGCGGCTGAGCTAACGCTCAGTGAACAGATATAAACAATATATATATATATATACATTATATATAAGAGGAGGCATGCCACATAAAATGCCACTTGGCATCCCATAATACCATGTCATATTTCCATGTCATCATTCTATTTAGGCGGCATTTTTTTTATTTTTTTAAATGACATGTGGCATTTTAATTAATATATGTATATTTTTTTATATAAATTTTAAAATTCGTTTTTGTTTGTTAATTTTTAATTTTAATTTTGTTTAATTAAAAGGAAGACATATATGAGCTTAACAAGAATCGAACCTGGGTCTCTTAGTCCATAAATAAACATGATAACCACTAGACCAACACATGTTTTGATTTATATATTGCAAGTCCGAATATATAAATGTATGCAACCAACCATATACATATCTTTTCCTTAAATATAGTTAACCCTAAATTGATTTAATACGTGAGGCATGTAGAAAAACATGTGACAACCATTAAAAAAAGTGTCGGCTTTCTCTCTTTTTTCTCTCAGTCCTAATATGTTTGTTAGTCCTAAGCTTTCTCTCTTTTTTCTCTAAGTCCTAATATGTTTGTTAGTCCTAATATGTTTGTTTTTACATTTATGCAGATTTGTAGTGATTTATCTTGCTTTTTCATGCACAACTGTAAGTGAACTTATTCTTATTCTGCAAAAAGGTATTTTTGTTTTTCTTTCGATTTGTTGTTAAAATTATTTTATTTGATATGTCCAGCAATAGGTAATACATGTTCTTTGATTTCAATATATGTTTTGAAGATACATTCAAGGGCAACAGAAACAGGTAATATATGTTCTTTGATTTTAATGATGTCAAAACCCTAATGATGAAAGTTGTTACTGTGCATGCATATGTTGTTTCTTTTCAGGTTTTTGCATGTTAGTAATCTTATTTGAATACATGTTCTTGTAATGAATCTTAAAACAATGACAATCAATTGTGGTTAGTTTTAACAAACTGAATTCTTGGTGAGTTTTATTTAGTTTCAGTGATGCTAAATATCTAACGTTGGTTACAATGAATTTTATATTTTGATTTATACCTTTATAGTTTCTGTCATTCGTGATTTAGTTTGTCATTGGGATGGACAAGTTGTTCTTGCTTCGTCTAATCCTTCCGATCCTTATCAGGTTTTCTACCAGGTGAGCCATGAACCCAACGGGCAGAGAGTGCAGTAAAAGAAGTACTTTTATCTTGAGCTCTCTTAAAAAGGCGAAACTCACCCCGAAGGTAAATAAAAAAACATTTGGAGGTATTGCATTTTCGATCAGCAGGCTACAGTTCTGTCTTTGTTTTTTTTTTCCTATCAACAAAACAGTATGTTGGTATCAATTTGTTTTTCGATTTAGCCTAATTGTATAACAATGCAAGTTTGACCCAATTTTGCTTAGATTTCATGTCAAGGTGAGGTGGATGTTACACGAAAATCATTCAAAATAAAGGGAGTCGTGATCTCATGTGAATCTTGTCATAAAATAATAGAATTTATATGCTTGCAGTTTCGAGAGTCTGAGATCATTCGACTTGAAAATCTTAGAAGTGCTACAATGGAAAAGATTACAAGTGTGCATTCCAGGTCCTACATCTCTGCCCTTGCGCTGGTAATACTTTATTTTTAATTTTCATGAACAAAAGAATATTATCTGTAATCATCATTTTATTTGGTGTTAAATTACACTTAATAAGAAGATTATCTGTAATCATCATTTTATTTGGTGTTAAATTACACTTAATTATTTATTCATTTACTGTAAAATTCTAAGGAAAGCTATTATTATTCTTTACATATAATGCATGTCAACGCCATTTTAACGTTGTTGCATACTGATTTTCGAGATATACCATTTAGATATAAAGGTTTTACAACTTGCGTCTCAAGGTGAACTTGGCAAGATTCTAACGTAATTTGGGCTCATGGATCTTAGTCGTGTGTGGTACCCTCATGCAATGTAGATTGGATTGGAAGTTCTTTGATCGGTAAGGCTATCTCTCTTTTGAGTTCCAAGGTGAGATTCATTGATCAAAAGCTCAGACAACATAAACACGTTCAACAATTTGGTGTGATGCTTCAACAAATTTAGAGGCCACAAATAGGGCTTCCTGAAAGCTCTGTGTACGTCAATTCTACGTGCATGGCTATTTGAGTATTAGGCTTCATACATTTTTCATAATACCTATCAAAGTATATTTGTTGCTTCAATTATATTTCTAGATGTATGTGTAGAACTTTCATTGCCATTTTCACCTAACACTGATACGCTGAATCAGCGGCTATCTAATTGGATCATTTTTTACTGTTTTTGATAATATCATATCATGAGTTCTGTCAAGTTTAGGAGAATCATGCAGACGATACTTTCTCTTGGAAACACTTTGAACCAAGATACTGCAAGAGGTGAGTCTTTATGACTTTTACGTATGTTAAGCTCATTGCCATTTGTAACTGTAAAAAACTAAAATAAGGATTTTGTAGTCGCTGTTGTTGGTTTTAAATTGGATAGCCTCCTCAAGCTTAACGAAACTCGTGCCAGGAGCAACAAACGCAAAACACTTTCTTTGTAAAGTTAAAAAATGACATTGGAAGATGGATGGACCGTACCATAAGTTTTAGTGAATGATATTTGGTGACATCTCATGCTTCTATCCTTTAGCTTTTCTTGATTATTCTAAACAAACTTGCACTCGTCAAGTATTAGTTTGGAATGGATAGTTATGTACTTAAGATTTGAAAGGCACGTTTTTCGATAATGCTTAATCATCTTAATATCTTGATGAGAATACCTCAGTTCACATGGTCTTCTCTATTTCCTGCATAGTAGTTACAGACATGCTCTACTTGGTCAGCAATATATTGGAATCACTATATTGTAGAGATTCCAATAAATGAATGGTATGTAATATGAAAATGTAATAGGTGTGACTAGAAAGCATCATGTGCTTATATAGATATGTGCATTCGAGGAAAGATACAACAAAGACTCCTGCTCTTGCTAATGATTAATAACAACATCGGGATCTTCTTAAAAGAGGATAGTGTGAGCCGTGATATCCAGACTTGATATACAAAGCATCCAGTTTACAGCCTACAAATCGTTGTGTTCTAAAAGCCCAAATGTTGGCTTGGCTATACTTATATGTCTGTGGTATTGAATGCTACACCTTATGGTTAATTACGGCCAGCTGATGCGCTCTGAAAACCATATAACAATGTCTTTTCAAGCGATTGTTATAGTTATGATTAGTTGAATGACGTTATGATCAGAAATATACCTTGATTTCGTTCATCATCCAGATAAGTGAATGGTGGAAACTGGAAGTACAGGCATGTGAAGTCACATTATGGACAATCGCCAAAGGTATATTATAATTGATTATGAATATGATATTATCGAAAATATATATTACAACATTCAGTTTCGGTACAACACAAATCCAATTGTTGATATAGTATCTATTTCCATTAACGGGATCTGCAAAATCAGAAGGAAGAAGAAGAACGACAAGTAAGTATTCTACATGCATCTTTCTGTTTTATTTCAGCTTTCTTTTTAGGTCGAAGGAGCAAAAAAGTATTTTCTGTATGATCATCTTAGTGAAAAATATCACTTATGCATGGTTCAATTTCATGGCTGATACGGGTGATGGAGGCAAGTCTTCATACTCTGCTGCTCGACTTCTTTCTCAACCCACGCTTCATACCTTCAATGATGATTCTATTCAATCATTGGAACAGCCACTCTTCATCCCATCACTATAGTGTGCTTCACTACATAAAATGTTCGCTTTTATTATTAGTATATTAACTTTATGTTTCTGCTCTATATATTACTATACTCAGTAGAATAGTAAATGATTTTGTTCAAGTATGTAGAAAAAAGATAGATATATCAAGATCGAATGGTTGAATCTCATCTAAGTACAACACGACAAGAGCATGTTATGGCTTATAAACCCAACTTTAAGGCTCGATCTTAACGCACCTTCAATCAAGGTATGTAAGGCCTATTTTTATATGTATAATCATGTAGTAGGACACACCGATTTCCTTTCTCTTGCGAAAGGAAGTTTGAAAAATCTATCATGACTGTAGTTGAAAGACGAGTTTAAGGTGGATACTACTTAAACATGATCTAATATGAGCTTCCTTTTATTTAGCGACAAGCGTGGCAGCCATAACTTTAATTTTAAATATAGAAGTTGGTTCTTCCGGATGGATCAGTTCTGTATGCCCAATTGCGGAAGACCAACACTTGATTGTCTCTTTGTTGGTCAAACTTGGAGATGGAACTGGATACTTTTCTTCATTCCTACATTTTAGTCTATTATTCATGGTTAAATCCATTTGATCCCAAGACATTAGATTTTTACTCTTGTGTTTCTACAGCTACCATAAATTATGGTTAACTCTGTTTGAATCAACCGATATTTATGCCTTCTCTCAAGTGATGGTCAGGACTGACATAGGGAAACAGTTGGGTATTGCCATAGATCAGGTACCACACCCTTTTAAACTTCTTCGTAACTAATTATTTTTATTGCAGTACTAAATACTTTTTTAAGATAAGACTATTTAAAAGATCATTATTATTAAATAGATTTTGGACAGGAGTCTATTTGATTCATTACCCTTTTAGCCAAGTTTTTTTTTCCTAAAATGTATTAGAAATCGACACATATGATGATCACAGAATGGCCATGGCTTTCTCGCATGTGCAGACATCCCTGTCATGATGAAGGACCTTGGTTGATGCCAAAAAACCTTCCCTGAATACTTTGAAGTTATTAAAAGATTCCCCAAGCATTAAACCTAATTCTTTTATGATAATTTTACATTATTTAAAGACTCTTTTATGTTAGATATGTATGATTTTTAATGCATAATGCCACAATGTATGAAATTGGATATTATTTAAATAATAGTGAGTTATTTTAGCTAAGATTTCTGAAGGGGACATGAATGCTTCGTCTTGGTTGCTAATAAATGTAGCAATGAATTATAATATTATATATGATGAACGTTGACGTGAAAGTTTACGTATAAATAGCTTTTTTAAGGTTTTATAAGGTCGTCCTACTAAATCATCTACTGTTTTAAACGATAATGTTGCAGCTATCGAGGGATAAAGGCCATAATATAGCTATTAGTGAAGCAGCAAAAGCTGACTAAAAATTCTTGAATTTGAATAATTGTATAGGAATATCATGACAATATTGGTGATCTAGACGGCCCATATGAGAATGAGAAAGCACCAGCCAAGATATAAAAATTTATCATCGCTATGTAATAGTAGGGATAAGTTTAATACATTTTAACTGGTACTAATTAGCCCTGCTCCTCATCTCAAAATTTGCAATAATGAGGGCCTGTTGAATGTACATTGGATACTACTATGTCCAGTATACTTTATTGGTAAGTTCTTATTTTTTTCGTGTTACGGTAAAAATGTTTGAACAAAATCAAGATGGTGCGAGTTCGATTTGACCATTTTTGTTCGGTAAAGTTGCTGAGTAAGAGTGTGTATGGGATTTGTTAAATGTTTCGTGAATTGCTTTTTCAGTTGACGTGGAATAACAAAAATTTTTGTTTTTTGCTGATCAATAATATCTCTGCATTACATGAGATTATATGTTTACGAAATGATTATGTAATATATGATTGTGTTATTTGCTATCTGTTTTCCATTTTGTAACGAAAATACTACAGATTTTTCTAGGGATTGCGGGAAACAAATATACTTGGGTAAGTATTGTAAGCTTGCATTAAAATTAGTTTTTGACATTCCATGGCGTGAGGAGCAATCAGATGCTGAAAATACATTTTGCCCATTGTGGGACCAACTAATATCTTACCCATTTTAACAAATAGGTATAAAAAATATACTGATGACTTTAATCATCATCTGGGACATGATAATATGAGAAGGTATTGCTGAATACAAGCTTTCGAAGAATAAAAAGGATGATTTACAACAGCTTCTTGAGCCTGCACGCATGTAATTGCAGTACGTATAAGATGTACGCAAGGTAAATTTATATCTAAAATTTGATCGAGTAACTGAGAAGGCTAATTCATGTTCAATTATACACATCTATAAATGTATAATTACTTTTGAAATAAGTTTCTACCAACTTTTGCTTCTACAAATCACATTCCCATGTCCTATTTCCACATGATAAAGATGGGGAAGAGTGATGACCCGATTGCAATGGCCACAGTGGCACCAAAGGCACCGGTTGCCGTCCAACGGCATGTTAGTACTAACCTCGAGCCATCAATTCCTAAGCCATGTAAGTTATTGTAATTTCAAATTTGAAGAAATTAAGTTTTTGACTTGACTGACTTTGTAAGTATTGTTCCAAAGACATGGCTAGAGCTATGGCTGCACCAGATATGGACATCCCGATGGCACACCACAACATGATGCTCGAGAGATGAGTGTACTCCAACAGCATGTCCCATTCTTTGATCAAGACAACAATGGCATTATGTATCCTTGGGAGACTTACAAAGGTGAATACTATACTAAACTAATCAACAAGTATTTGACATTTAAAATTTTTGATTATATTATAGAGAAGATTGTCTCGACCAGTCATGTTCCAAATTTCACGTAAATTTCTATATTGGATTTGCACATAAGACTATGGTTCTTTGGCTACAAACTCAGATTAGTCTGTATAAAAACCTGCCACCTTGATACTGTTATTTAGGCTAATGGGTTGGGTAAATTTCTTGGACTAATTGATTACCATAACTAATTATTGAACTGTTAACAATTATTGGCCTGAAAATTCAGGAAGAGTACAATTAGTAGATGTTGACGCAATGGCTGATGGTGCCAAAGGAAATGAATAGAAAAGCATACTTTTTCGTCTGATGGAAGGAAATAGATCTATTTGTGGGTAAACTAATAGAAGGTACTGTTGTTGATTTCTCTGTTGTTGAGACAAAAAGTATTGGAGCTTATGGAGACAACACGATAAATGAAAATCAGGTACTTGATTTAACTTGATATTTCCTGCTTTTTTATTTGATCGACTGCACTCATGATGGTCTTTATTGTAGATCTTTTGGATATGGCAGAAGGTGGTGAAGTCAGAGGACAATGTAGATAGGGGATTCCGGCAGTTCTTGGATAATGTCCGATACAAAAGCAGTGGCATATTTCGTTATGAACGTATATTTGGATATGGATTTGTGAGCACGGGAGGAATAGGTATCAATTGCAACCCGTTTATGTGAAAATGGGTAATTTGAGCTGTACTTTATTGATAATTTATCCAATGGGTAAAACTAAAATGTGTCAGTTAATTTGTTTTTCTTTTGTGGGATAGAATTCACATTTATAATCTGTATTTATTTACCCCGTAAAATCTATATTTTATATAGGTCGAGTCTCATACACGTGCTCTTAGTAGCAAATTCATCTGGGAAGTTTACGGATAAGATCGTTCCTGCTTATACCAAGGTATACATATTTTGACTTTAATTGTCTAAACCATGGATTATATTGAAATTAATATGCTCTTCTATTGGACAAACGGATCATTCGAGTGTTTTTGAAATGGGTTTGGGTTTAAACTGGTCATTCGCTTTTAAGATGTTTTTTTGGCAAAAGACTTGGTTTATTTGTAAGTTTACCCAAACATTCCAAACACTCTCTTTTGCATTATATATGCAAGTTTGGAAAAAAAACCAACATTGAGATGACGAGTAACTGGATAGTCCTACTGCTACATATCTTCTACATGAACCTAAGAAATATACTTTTTAAAAGGTATGGTCTTATTTCTCATATTGATGTTTCATATTTCAACTTTAAAAAAGAGCTATTCGTACCAAACATGTCTCTTGCCACAAAAGTTAGATCTAGCTCATCCTTGTCATCAACTGATTCTGCAGTTGATATATCGTGGCAGCTCACACTTCAAAGAGTATGGGAGACTGTTATACTTGGGAAAAGAGGTATCATTTACACTTTACGCACACTGATCTTGATGATTTTTGGCCATAAGTGTGATTTTTGTAACTTAGCTATAGGATACGGATTACAAGGAATACCAATAATGGTGGTCATTTAGTATCTATTTAGAATAAAGATCATAATGAAACAAGTAGTAAGAGCTGTGGAAGGTTGAAAAGGAGAAATCTTGCTTTAGTAACCGCAACTAACGTATTGCAAGAGGCTATTGTAACTGAAGTTGTTTTAGGAAATTTGAGGTAACCATAAAAATTACTACTAGGCTTATGAATGCCTTTGATATGCATTTTATCTTTTCAATGCCTAAATGAAAATTTCTTGTCAGATTGCTAATAAAATGACTTAATTCATGCATTTTTTACTCATGCCCTTTATTTCCCTGTAAGCCTACAAATACAAAAAAGCATACGCAATCCCTAATGTCCCTTGGTTACCTGATTATCACAACTACAAAAAGCATAAGTACATCCAAACCAACCCGTTTTATTACTTGAGAGGTGTTTGAGATTAGTTATTTTGAAGTACTTATTTAGATTTCAAAGATGATGGTCACCTACTTATTTTTAAGTGCTTGCATATTCAAATCAAATAAATTAGTAGTTTTCAATAATTTGTTTGGGTATATTGATATGAATTTAGGGAGGTCATCTAACTTTATAGTTTTTTCAGTAAATTCACCTGACTACCGAGTGAAGTGTTTAGTATATCCAACATTACACCAGTCTTTAGTCAAATGAGTGAACTCTATTATTTAACTTTTAATTACTTTTTAGTATATATTTGTTCTACTAAAACCTAAAAATAAAAACCACAAGTCATACCCGTCCATTGGACGGGTTTTGACACTAGTATATATATATATATATATATATATATATATATATATATATATATATATATATATATATATATATATATATATATATATATATACATATAAACGATAATCAAAATCCGAATCAAATCCACGAAGCTGAAATAAATGTCATAACGAATGAAAAATCCCAACTGAAGAATAAGCATGGAAATCCGAAAGATAATCGAAGTAATCAAGTGAACCAAATATAAGAGAGAACATGGTAGTCAAACGAATCACATACGATTACTGAATGAACAAATAGTCAACCAAACAGTTGAACAAATAAGGCATTGCAACGAATAAATCAGAATATCAGATAATAATACCCAAAATCGGAATGTTGCCCCGAGCGCCTATACTAAAGGAGATACTCCAATAGCCGAATCTACAAATCATATATCATAACCAATATCATATCCAATCCGTTAAATCATATCAAAGTGTACATGGGTAGCTAGCCTAAATGTACCAAACTTCGAGGGGGTGTATTGCACACACTCACCACATCACCAAATCTAAACTGAGTACCTAGGATGCATCCATACGCTCCCTGCAAAACAAATCAAATATACATATGCCAGTTCGAGACTGTACATATGTAATCATAGTGGCCAAGTGTACACATATCATAATCATATCAAAAGGGAACGTCGGGGACTAATCACACCGCCCCAGATAGTGTCATGCCATTGGTGCATCAATGACATGGTACCTCCATGGCTAGTTAGCTCGGGCAACCAAACAAAACAAATCATATCATATTAAACCGATCATATAATGGAATCATATCAGTAAGGGATTTCAAACGGATAATCATATCAAACGAATCAATAATCGAATATCAAATCAGAGAGTCATAGTAAATGAATCATATCAAGTCATAATAAGGAGAATACGAAACGGATATCAGAATAGACAAGAGTCATGAGAGAAAAGAAGTGTCATTACTGAAATGGCGGAATATCTGTACCTTATGCAAAGCAAGCCAAAATAATCGAGAGCACACAGAAAACTGAAGCTACTCCTTCTTCACACGATCTACATGAATTAATAATCACGTATTACTTCTGAACTCATTTTAACCAGATTACATATCTGGGGTTCTTTCCATTTTTAGAAAATTTTCATTTTTAGTAACTTTCCAATTTTAGTAAGTTTCCCGAATTAATAACTTTCCAAATTACAATGACAATTTATTAAACTTAAAGCTTTATATTACTAATATCATGTTTCATAGTTGATTGTAACAATTTTCTAAAATTTAGGGTCTAATATGTCATTTAGCAAAGTATAAGGTTTAAATGTGAAAACCATTAAAGTTTAGGGTTAAGTTGTAAATTCAAGTTTACTAGTAGTATTCATGAATATGTGTTACAGATTCAATGCATGGATGACTCAAATTTAACCAACGTAGCATTTATCTTATAATCTCGTCGAACCCGAAAACGTAACGCACTCGAACCACGAAACCATACCGATACCCACCTAAACAAAGCCCCATCTCGGTATCACTAAGCATGCCGAGACCAACTAAACAAGATCAATTTTCGGTGTACATTTAGTGCTACAACACGAGTTCAAAACGTCCCAAGTTTTACACGATCCGAAACCCAAAATAAACACCAACGATCACCCTCTAATTCGAGTTCCTAGCTGCTACTCTCCTGCCTTCGGATTTCTTGAGAAAAAGATGAAACCGCTACTTTGTTTTAAATTTTTTGGGTTAGGGTGACAGAGAGTGAATCGTTATATTGTGGTTTAAGATAGAGATGTTTCAAATTTATGATTTGCCGAAGAAAAGGAGGAAAACCAGGAACACCCATTATCTTTTGTCTTTCAAAAGGTGTAAAACCAGGAACATGATATTTTGTCTTTCAAAAAGATATTCAATCACTATCCCTAGCCAAAACGTGTGAATTTATTTGGTAGGCCATGATTTTTAAAATGTAATATTTCCCATATTCAAATGTGTACAAGCCTTCATGCAATATTACTTTCGAATTTAAGTTCTAAAACTGCAATCATATATTATAATTATTCCAAGTTTTCGAATGTGCCGAATATACATGCAACGTGTGATGTAATAAAGTGGTGTCGAATTTTATTTGAGGCTTCGGTGAAATCGAAAGTAAAATAATGTGTCGCGTTATTCGTACACTTTGGTTCCAAAATAAACGTATTGAGGCACAGGGCGTACTTTATATTTTGCAACTTAATATTTTAATGTCGCGTATTTATTTAAATACTTAAGGTAAATCCGAAATAAAATGAAAAATATAAATCGAATTTTAGGGCTTTACAATTCTTCCCTTCTAAAAAGAAAATTTCGTCCTCGAAATTGGAAAGACGTAATGAAGGAGAACGTACCGAATTAAGCAAAGAAATGCGGGTAGCTAGATCGCATAGATTCCTCGGTTTCCCAAGTAGTCTCCCGCTCTGGATGGTTTCGCCACAAAATCTTAACAAATGGAATGACTTTCTTTCTCATGACTCTATCTTGGCGATCTAAAATAGCCTCAGGCTCTTCCACAAATGTCAAATCCTCTCGGATCCGATCTAACGGATAGGAGATCACTTGGAGATGATGATAATTGTATCCCCTTAGAAGAGATACATGAAACACATTATGAACGTGAGATAACTGAGAAGGTAAAGCCAAACGATACGAAACCTCGCTAATGCGATCAAGAATTTAAAAGGTTGATAAAACGCAAACTCAATTAGTCATGGTTATTACAACATAAAGGATGATCACGATAGACAGAATCAATAATTACCATGCTCACTAGTGGTGTTGTCAAAGACAAAGTGTAATCAAGTGGAGTAGATGTAAAACCAAATGTCGCGCAAATAAAATAGACACAACCGCGAGTGTAGCATCCGTATCAAATAAAGTACGTACGACATGATCAAACATAGATAAAATGCCCGTAAAAGTACCTGAAGTGTTCGCCGTATCACGACCAGAAGTCGCCGGCTTCCGATCGCCATTACTCCTTGTGCCTGAACCAGAACTATAACCATAACCCGAACGAGACCCACGATAATCCTGACGCCCCCGATGAAACTGCTGGTCGCGGTCGCGCTAGTTCCGCTGACCATTGCCACCGTGCTCACTGTTGCCCAGCCTATCATGACGTCGATAATCACTAGACCGTTGCTCAGAACCTCGCTGGTTTCCACTCTGATAACCCTGGCGTCGATAACCATTTCGGTCCCGTTTGTTGTAACCGGACTGCTGCCACGTGATCCCTATATTGCGTGCCGCATTTGCTACTTCCGACACATCTTCATACTCATTATTAACTATCTGCCCCAAAATACTATCAGGAAGTCCCCACTTGAATTGTCGTGCTTGATCTCGTGATGACCCAGCTGCCGCACCTAGATAACCCGCTAGACGAGAAAACCTCTTCATATAGTCAAAGCTATTCTCGTTCTCCCACATCTTGATCGAGCGATAATCCTGCTCACATTTCTGCCGCTCAGAGAAAGGGAAGTAATACTGTAAGAAAACCTCACGGAACTGAGCCCAAGTCATTGCCGCTACATAGGGTTCACCACCCTTCGCGAGCTTTCCACCAGCTCAATGTATCACCCTAGAACTTGTAACTCGCAAGCCGAGCTTTTAACTCATCTGTCACCCTAAGCACCTCAAATATCTTCTCAACATGGGAGATCCAGTTTTTTGCATCAATAGGAGTAGCAGCAGAAGTGAAAGGTCGCGGTTTCTGCTTAACGAACCGCTCAAGCCAAACATGAATATCAACGGGTTGACTTCCACCACCACATCCACCACTACTATTAGTAGAACCAGCACGAAGGTTTTCTAAAAGCTCATTACGAAGCTGGGGGAGAAGTTGCTAAACTTACTGAGCTACTGCTTCAGCGAAAGCATGATCAGGAGTGTTGTGACGCGTATTCACCATCTAAACGAAATCAAAACCAACAAACAAAAGGCATGAGAAACGAATAAGAAAGGGATGAGAGCAAAAAAAAGAAACCTAGTGTCTACCCATTCTCACAGGTCAGCCAAGGCCTAAGGGTCGCAAAACCAAAGCTCTGATACCATAATTGTAATACATCAACCCGACAAGGGTCCGAATGCCACATTATGGAGTCAAATCATAACATACTAGTCAAATGCAAGCGGAAGTCTTTTATTTCAAATCATGAAAATCATCAAAACATAAGTCATTCAAAAGTTCCAAAGCATAAACAATAACTGAAATAACATAGTCCAAAATACTGAATAAAAGATAGTTCAAAATGCCAAAGTCCAATAATGGGGTTTACTAAGGTAGGTCTTCCACTCCTACTCTCGGAATCCCATATCCCTGCTCCCAGCTAAAAACCTGCTGCATGGAAAAGAAAACGCGGCTTAGCTAACGCTCAGTGAACAGATATAAACAATATATATATATATATATATATATATATATATATATATATATATATATATATATATATATATATATATATATATATATATATATATATATATATATATATATATATATATATATATATATATATATATATATATATATATATATATATATATATATATATATATATATATATATATATATATATATAGGGAAGGGTTATTTACAGAACCAAATAATTTGCGAGAACTGCGAGAACCAATCCTAGCCTTCCTTTTTTTTGATCAATGGTGTAGGATACACATGGCATTTTGGTAAATAAATGGAAGTTATTTCCTGCCTTTTTATTAAATAGGGGGTCATTTTGGGTATTTCATCTATCAAATTTAATTGAAACCGACCCTCGTAGACTCTCATCATAACCTCTCCCCCCAAATTTATCTCCCAAGTTGCTCTGTAACATATAAATGCCTAAAAACCCGGATGAAAAATCAAATCAAATTAAACACAAATCTTATCCTAACTTAACTATTAAAAAGCGCCAATTGATAGGGTTTTTTTCATGTAAATCAGAGGAGCTGCGGTGGGAAAAACACACACATCTGTTTTATTTTGAAAGGGGAAGATGATAGGTAATGAATGTAATCGTTTTTTTTATTGTGTTATGATCATTGTTTCATGGTTATTTTGAGTTTAATTAACAAAAAATAAGTATTGATCTAACTGCATGTTGTGTTTTTTTCGATTATGTTTTAGATGATTTTATTGATTTTTGTAAGTCATTTATTTTAATTTTTAACATGGTTTTAGTGTTAGTTGATGTGTTATTAAAAAGCATTATGATTTGTTGAACTACATGTGTTTTTAATTTTATCAGTGTTTTTAGCAGTGTTTGATTATCATTTGTGTTTTATATGTTTTTAGTAGTGATTTTATCATTGTTTTATCAATGTTGAACTACATGTGTTTTTAATGTTATAATGAATTAGTTTTTTTAAACACACATCTGATGTGTGTTAGTGAAGATGTATATAATGGATGTTATTAATTTACTATGATTATTTAGGATGTGTTTATGATTCTGTAAACGTTTGTGTTATTTGTGTGAATAGTGGATCAAAATACCCTGTTTTTAATAAGATATTTTCATGAAGTTTGTGTTTATGGTTATTCGTTAGTAACGTGTGTGTATATGAAGGTTTGAATACTATAAGAGTATGTATATATGAATGTTTGAGGACAAAAATGTTATGTGAATGTATGTTTAACACGTGTGTATATGGTTGATGTATGGTACATTAAGTATATGTGTTAAGTTTGTTTTGATGGATATGTGTTATACAGATATTTATATGTATTAATTTTGGATATCCAATACTTTTTTGTATATGGTTTGTTAATCTTGAAATAATATAAGCATATGTATATTATGTTGATTATATGTTTTGAACACGAAGTAATGTATATAACGATATTTAGATGATCTTATTTATGTTATGGGATACTGATAATGAGTCAAACTTTTACATGTGTTACAGATTTAAGCAGAAGTTACAGAACTAAACGAAGCAAAAGCGTGGTTGAAGAGAACACAATTGATGATCCTATTGATGCAGACTTGGAGAATAGCAATGATGATTTTGAAGATCAGGTTCAACCAAACCAAGGAAGTCCTGCGAGCGTTGGTATGGAATCTAAAATGTTTTGGCATTACAGTTTAAATATAATGGTATGTTTAATTGTATGTGTTTGTATGTGTAATTGGGTAGCTTCACCTATGAGATGGAGAAGAAGCATGATACTAGGAAGAGTTGGGAGTAGTAGCCCTGATGAAAAAGGTATCGCAACATTTGTTTGAAACAGTTGAAAGGTCGGTTATCAAAAGACGATTAACATTTGTGTTTAATGTGATATTAATATAGTGAAAGCTGGTAAGAAAGGGAGAAAGCGAACTACTGATAATGTTGTGCGAAAACCGGTGAAGAAGACAAAAGGTATTGATACCCCATATATGTGTTTATGTTGCATGTGTGAATTAGTGTTTGTATTAACAAATAGCATGCGTTATATTTGTTGCAGTTGGTGTTATCAATGAAGCTGATGTAGCTGGACCATCAAAAGTAGTGCCAGAAGTTAAGTCACCTAAGATAGATACAAAAGGGAAAAAACCGGCT
>BPTQ01000001.1:325199339-325534599 GCA_019973895.1 Chrysanthemum seticuspe | reverse complement strand
TACTAATCTAAGGGCGATCCTCACATTTTGGGTGGAATTTGGGTGGTAAAGGGTTTTTGTGCTAGTCATGCAACTTCCTATCCGTGAGACGCTTTTGTTAAGACTAATGGCCCACTCCTATATGTCATGAAAATTTTTAAATTTGGTGCCAAAATTACCCTAACCGACATTTTCTCATGGTTTATTACACAATCACAATTGGACAAAGCAAATTATCAAGGATAAGCATAATTTCAAAGTTCCCGTTTTATTTTCCCTCCCTACACTTAAACTGAACATTGTCCCCAATGTTCCCTGAAAGTATCAAAGTTATGATAATGGAAGGTAATTAAAAATGGAAGAAACTAATACTCCCCTGATTAGCTCGGTAGGATCCGTGTAAAGTGGTGGTTAAATCCTTTCCAAGAAGAATTATTTCGTGAAAAGCTCCTTCCAATCTTGTGTAACTTCTTCTTGACAAACTAAACCTGCACACTTGAATAAAACAAACGAAACCTTCGCGTAAAATCGGTGGTAATAATATATATAAGACTCGATTTAAACTAGGATATAATGCTTGTGGAATGGATATTTACAGAATTTCTAAGAAAATTAAGACCTGGAAAATTCCAAAAATTTATAAGTAGCTCAGAAAACGAGAAAAAGTGATCTGATGTTTTTACTCCTTCCTGACGCCGTCAGGTTGCAATCCTGACGCCGTCAGGTTATCCTGACAAAAACTGGTCTGCGATTTTCTGGAAAAAATTCTAGAAAATTTACATCTTTAGAATCTGGAAAAATTTATGCAAAAACATCCATTATAACTCGATACAAGCATTTGACTCGAACAAACAAACATATATATCTTTTAGTTAATTGTTATTCTCATGTTTACGTTTCTTTTGAAAACGTGTGTAATCCTCCCTACACTTATCCCTTATGTAAAATACCTTTATATGTAATTAAGACAAGGTTAAAAAAAAATAAAGCATTTTTACAAATTTAAACATGAGGATAAACAATTAATAAAAGATATATGACACTAACAAGCAAACAATTAAGCATGGGTTGCCTCCCACGAAGCGCTTTTCTTTATTTAAGAGTCTTGTAGTTAGACTCGTAGTCGTGCTCCTACGTTACTTCACTACCGCCCTCTTGACGGTCTCTATCGGGGGATTCCATGTTGTAGAAGTGTCCTATGATGCACCTCTCTAAGAGTTCGTCCTCTCCTCACTCGGTCCTATATTTCGGTCCTAAGTTCAAACAATCTTTATAGAACCCGAAAATCTTAGCCATAACATAATCTACTCCCTTTTCCCTATCCTTATCATTCCTGTAATAGACCGACAGTTTAAGTTCCTTTTCATCATTAGAGAGTGATGAAAACTTCTCAATCTTAAACGGCATTTGGTAAGCTATGTCGTCGGTCTCATCTTTGAATCGCACTACTCCTAACGAGGGGTCATAGGTCATCCCGGTGCTTTCTATGAAAGGTTTTCCTAGAATAACGTGGGACAAGCTAGGGTCTATGGCCGTGCTAATATCATCCACAATTATGAAGTCCGTAGGGAACGTGAAACTACCTACATAGACGGGCAATCCCTTAATTCTACCAAGAAAATTGCACTTATCCCTAGGATTATCGGGGTCCTGCCTAGTTGGGATAGGCTTCTTCATTATCCAGTTGTGGTAGGTGCTAGTCATTATGTTGATTGGGGATTTGCGATCAATGTAGGCCTTTGCCACAAAAAGGTGTCCTATGCAACATGGTATGTTAAGATTCCAAGGGTTCCCAAACTTGATTCTAGGGCTTTTCCTAACATACATGTGACAGAGGTCACGCACTAAGTGAGGGTGGGGAGATAGTTCTTTTTCCGTAGGAAATTTGTTGAAATAATCAATGTCTACTTCATCTACTTCCTCGGGTGTTTCATTATTCACAAGCGTAGGGTCCTCTTCGTCATCTGTTCTATCCGGTTTCACTAAGGCAATGGTATTGACGAATTGAACGTGCTTAGTTAGCATGCTTGGATCCTTAATCTCTATACCTGAAGGTTCGGGAGTTGAGATAGCACTAACCTTCTTATCACTATTGGTTATGGATTTCAAAAGGTTGTCTATCTTCCTATCCATCTCGGCTTGTTGATGGTTAAAGCGGTCCGAGAGCTTAGCCATTTGGGTTTCTTGGGATGAAACTAGGTTTTGCAACATCCCTTCGATGTTTTGTTGGTTAGGACCGTTAGGTGGGGGCCATGAGAAATCATTGGAGGTGAATTATTTGGTTTGTCCCTAGTAGAAGTCGGGCTTGCTTTTCCATGCCTCACGGGTTTCATTGAAATTCCTAGGTCCGGGTATTGTAGGGAATCTTCCTCCCGTTCCATTAATACGCGAGGATGCGTAGTCAACGGAAGCATGTTCGGGGGATCTGGTGCTAGTGCGCGCGTTATGAGGATCACAAAACGGCTCACACGAGGAAGAAACTTTGTTCACATGGTGTGAAGACTTAGGATTTTCGTAAGAACTCATGAGGAATTTAACTTGATCTTCAAGTTCGATCATCCTACGGTTGGAAGGTTGTGAGTCTATGGAAGGCAAGGAGATTGCCTTGACGGTTTTAGGTAGCTCACGGGGGTCATCCCAACTTTCGTTGTCGTGGAGGGCAAGGTCCTCTATTATACTCCATGATTCTTCCGCGGTGAGATCACTTAGTTTTCCACCGGCCGCTTGGTCAATGGATCGCTTAGTGGGGAGGTTGACATGATCATAAAAGATTTGGACTTGGAGCCAAAGATCAATGCCGTGATGAGGGACTTTATGAGGTAAGTCCTTGAATCGGGTCCATGCTTCGTAGAGAGATTCACCTTGACGTTGTTGGAACATCAAGATGTCATTCCTAAGCTTAGTGGTTCTCCCCGGTGGGAAAAATTGAGCAAGGAAGCGAGAGGTAAGATCATCCCAACTTGAGATGGAGACGGCGGGAAGTCGCTCAAGCCAATTACTAGCTTGGTCCCGTAGAGAGAATTGGAAGAGACGCAGGCGCGTGGTCTCCCGAGTATTAGCATCAAAGTCGATGGAATCGACAATTTTGAGGAAATCCCTCAGATGCTGATTTGGATCTTCGGAACGAAGTCCATGGAATGCACATCCATTTTGCACCAACCAGATGGTGTCGGATCGCAGGGCCGTAGTTTAGGCTTGGTCGGGAAGCTCAATGGTGTTCCTATAGCCTAGGTGGCTTGGTCTTGAGTATTCACCAAGAGTACGGGCTCTTGGCGGGTCATTTGGTGGTGGGTTGATGAGTGGTGGTTGGTTATCACCTTCCATGATGAAAAGTGATGGGTGTTACGAACAAAGTTCACGAAGAAGGGGGATAGACTAAGAGAAAGCTAAAAATGAGAAAAATTTACTTGATAGGAATCAAGCAAAGAAACCTAAACGAGGTGGACTACTAACTAGCTATTCTATTCCCCGGCAGCGGCGCCAAAAACTTGATACGCTTACGCAGCGCGTTCGGGGTCAAGGAAACTTCCTTTTCTTCGAGCAAGTTTTATAACACCCTAGGCAGTGAACCTAATCGTTGTAGTGTAGTAATTAGGGTAAGCCACGGGTATTGATATCGTTCTCTAGGGGAATAGGAATGCTAGTGAGAAGTTACTACGCTAAGGTTGAGGTTGAGGAAGATTATTTTTTGTATTTTTATGTTTTATGAAATTGAAAGGTACGAATCTAGGGTATTGGATTTGGGGGGTTGGTATTTCTACCGATTACTCTACTATTATCTAATTATCTAAACTAAGGTGGTGGGAGTCTATGTCTAATTAATGTGTGCTCGTATGATAGTTTAAAGATGTGTTTACTTAGGTTTTACTACTCCTTAATTATCTCCTATTGATGGTTTAGTTGTCACATCCTTATTCTTAGTTGCGTTGTGTGTCTAAAGTTGTAGGGTATGCGTTTCTCCCTAACTCTTTGAACTTAACAAAGGGTCTCGTCTACAAAACCCACTAGGGATGATAAACTCTTACTCTAAGGCACTCTTTGGATGGTTTAGCCTACAACTACTCAGGTAATCATATTCTAAGGTTCACAAAGATGAATCAAGCATTAAGTACACAACGAATGACCTATCGCATTACTAGATCATTAGTCAACTAAGATAAGAAACAACCAATCAATATTCAATAATTAAGTTTCATATTCCTAAGCAAACACACAAATAAATTAGCCGGACATGGAGAACATGCAAGCATACACACAAATAATCAAAGACATAATTGAATTGATGAAGTAAATACTTATCTTGATCTAAAATAGGGTTTAGAACCCTAAAATACTGTACAAGATACCCTTGGTTCGGTTTTAGGTTTTTACTCCAAAAGACTCTCTCTAAAACTGAAAAATTTGGATTCTATATATAAGATTACATATGCGACGGCGTCACCTTATGTTTCGTGACGCCGTCGTGTCGCCGTCATTAGGGTTTCGTCTTGGCCACGTTAACCTTGCGACGGCGTCATCTTATGTCTGTGACACCGTCCTCTTCAGCTTCTGACGCCGTCTGGGTCGCATCTAGGCCGTCTGAGTTGCGACGGTCTACTCCTTTAAAGCCCGACGCCGTCTCTTGAAAATACGAGTTTTGGCTTCTGTCCCGTCACAAAATTCTACGATGGCGTCGCAGTTAAGCAGTGACGCCGTCGCCTTCTATTTTCAGCAGCTTTGAGTGTCTCGATTCTGAATTTGCCCATTTTCTTCGTATATTCGCGCCATTTCGTCCAAATAAGTGCCATTCCAGCATTTTGCCTTCAAGAGACCTAAAAAGTCAAAAGGAACGATATTAAGCAATAACGGATACAAAAGTGATCAAATAAGGGCTAAAACGACCCCTCAAATTGGTACCTTTTAAAACCTTATCACGTAACCAAATAAGTTCATTATGTATTAAGATCTCAAAATCCGTGGTCGTTTATAAATGGTAGATTTTATCATGCATGGGTTCAAAACTTATATCTAGTACTTGCTCCATGTCAAATTCTAAACTTTCAATCACCCAACTACAAGCGTGAGTTATGTATAACGATTTTGATACAATACATATTAGACACCCATTTAAATGCACTCTGCATGATATTAACAAGCATGCATAAAACTTAAAAGAATTTAACCATGTTTATGACGATAACAAATGGACTGAAAGAGGAAACGGAGAAGCAAATATCAAGACCCTATATTCAGTACGTGAAATCATACTCAAACAGATTTTATGAGGCGTGATCAATTAACCCACGTATAACAATATTAGCGAGACACCGACGATTCAATGTTTAACGAGTTACATAATAACTAGGCCAAGAAATCCATATTTAAGATTTTAACAAGCAACACATGACATCTAGGTTTTGATTTTATCATTTACGTTTACATGTTAAATGTCGAATAGATTGAAGAAGCAAAAAGGTGTGAGAATACCTTGACAGCAAGGTCAAGAAGCCAAAAGAGAAAGACAAGACCCACGAATAACGACCCAAGATTACACGATCTGAAACCTGAAATAAACACCAACGATCACCCTCTAATTCGCGTATTCACCATTGATTGTTTCTTTCTTTATTTACTCTTTATACATATTGCTTGCATATTGTTTATTATTCACTAACATATCTTTGATCAATATCAATTGATCTTACAATAAGTTTCAAAACAAAGATTTTAATCGTTAAACTATTCAACCCCCTTCTATTTATCCACAATTGGTACCAGAGCCTCGTTGCTCAAGAATTTCTAAAATATATTGTATTTTATAAACTTGAAACGATCCATGGATTCTGAAAACTTTAAAGAAGGGCAATCTATGCAAAGACCACCACTCTTTGAAACCAATGGATTTATCTATTACAAAAAAACATTTTGAAGCATATGTAAAGTTAAAAGATATAGATATTTGGTTTGTTATCATCAAAGGAGATTTTAATCCTACAACAAAAGTGTTGGGAATTATATTTTGTAATGTTCAAGTCTTGTTTAGTAGTTAAGTCTGGTAGTATTAATAGTTAAGTCTGGTAGGTCAAACTTAAGTCTGGCGGTACTAAAGATGTTAAGTCTGGCAGAACAAAGTGTCGTTGGTTAAGTCTATTTATGTCCAAAACAAAATAGTTGTTATAGTTATATTAGGAATATATATGAACGTGTAGAGATATCTTAGGAGAAGATATATTTACCCTTCTACAAGTTTGTTAGACAATTAGGGTTTCCTTGGTGTATAAAAGGATTCCTAAGGTGTTAGGTTAATGTACGAGTTGTATGCATTAGCCTTTGAGCAAGTTAATAGAAAATACAGAGTTAGTAATTCTTGTGTTCTTCTTACTTGTGTGTTAAGATTCCGCATTAACATATTAAGCAATTGCAAAGAGTTCTTCATATAGTAAATTAAATTTATTCAAGTTTACTATTAGTCATTCAAGGCTACTTAGATCCAGAAAATTTTGGACCTACAAGTGGTATCAGAGCCTGTTGAAGGACTCTGAATTGAAGAAACAAAACACACCAAGAACATTCATCTCATCTCTCAAAAACCCTTAAGAATGTCTCTTCAGGATAACTTCATAAATCATCATAGTGATGAAGAAGACTCTGAGTGGGAAACTGAAGCATCAGAAGCACGATCTTAGAAACAACAAAAGAAATAACAACAACAACAACTTCCTGCAACAACAACTATCTCCAACCACAAACTTCCTATTCTAAAAAAGGAAGAATACGACATTTGGGCCATGGAAATGGAACAGTATCTAGAATATGTAGATTATGAGGTCTGGAAAGTGATCCAGAATGGGAACTCTAAGAAGAGAATTTCCAAAGGCAAATATGGCACAGTTAGGATCCTTCCACCAGTCACAGCTGGAGAGATACTTGCTGAGGAGAAAGAAAGAAAGGCAAGAACTCTCCTAAAGATGGCCATACCAAAGGAACAACGCAGAAGTTTACATAATTTAGATGTTGCTAAGGAGATATGGGAGGCTATTAGAACCAGATTTGGAGGTAATGCTAACTCCAAGAAAATGCAAAAAGCTGTTTATAAACAACAGTTTGAAGCATTTTCAATCAGCAGTTCTGAAGGCCTGGAGAAAGGCTATTACAGGTTCCAACAACTCCTGTCACAATTGGAAAAACATGGATCTGAAGTATCCTATGAAGATACTTATATGAAATTCCTCAGATCATTGCCCAATGAATGGTCAAATCTAGCAATGATCATGAGGAATAAAGAAGATATTGACACCTTGTCAATAGTAGACTTGTTTCATAATCTCAGAGTGTATGAACAAGACATCAAGGGGAAATCAAAAGCTTCCTCAAGTGATAATAATGTTGCCTTTGTCTCTCATGGCAGAAACACTAAAACCAAAGTTAAGTCTGTTAGTGGTTTTAGTTCTGGTAGTTATACAGTTAGTACTGGTGCAAAGGAAAATAATGAGGCTGATGGTTTTTTAGATAAGATCATCTACTCTCTGTTTTCAAATCAATCTGAGAACATTCTAAATGAAGAATTGGATCAGATTGAAGATAAGGATATGGAGGAAATGGATATCAACTGGTAGTGTGCCATGATTGCATTAAGAATGAGAAAATTCTTCAAGAAGACTGGTAGGAAAGTGCGCTTTGATGGAAAGAGACCAGTAGGATTTCAAAAGTCAAAGTTGAAGTGCTACATGTGTCAAAAGAAGGGTCACTTTGCTAGGGAGTTTACTGTAAAGGAGGCTAATGAAGAGAAGAAGAGGGATTCCTTCTATCCTAGACATGCTGAGAAGGAAGACAAAAATCAGACTGGGCTGCTTACTGTGGAAGCTGGTGTGGTTAACTGGGGAGAGCATCCTACAGAGGGGACATAAGTCAAGCATGATCTCATGGCCGTAAGCTACAGCAGTGAGGTAACTTTATGCTCAAAAATATGTACTGATTCATACAATAAATTGTAGTCCCTTTGTGATGAACATATGGGTCAAATAGGTGATCAAAAGATTAAATTACTTGCTTATGAAAGTGCTATTAAAACATTAGAAAAACAAGTAAAAAATCTTCAAAAACAAAATGCATCTCTTAATGAAAAGATTACCTTTCAAGGTAATGAAATTTTTGAAAAGGATGAGAAGCTTAGAAGATATAGGAGAATAGGAATGAAGGCAGTTAAAGATAAAGAAGAGCTACAAAAGATAGTTGAAAAATGGAAAAACCGTAACAAAAATTTGTGGAGGCTAGTGAATTCAGGAATGAGTTCTACAAGTAAAATTGTTTTAGGGTATGGGATAAAGTCTGAGAAAGAGGTTCTAGGATATGAGGAAGAGGTGATGGAAAATGTTTTTGTGAAAACGTAGAGGGGGGGTGAATACGTTACCGTTTAAAAACGTTAGATCTTTAGTATCAAATCGTTTATGAAGCTTGTTATAATATGAAAGTATCAATTATTGTTTGTAACTAATATAAAGCATAGTAAACCAATTTGTCACACAAGCATAGACATCAAACCACATCACAAGCAATTATAAAAGTAAAGAGATAAAGAAAGGAAAGTGCAAACCGAACACGAGGATTTATAGTGGTTCGGTCACGGATCTCCTTTCCGCCCTACTCCACTCCCCGAGTACCCAACTCGAGAGTTACTTCACTAAATCAACAAGCTCCCTTCTCGGCGGAGAAAACCTTACAATCGTCGCTTACACTTTTTCCGGTACAAAGCTAAATACCGGGTTCTAGTTCGAGGTAGAACCAACCTAACGTCGCCTATACAATATTTCCGACACTAAGCTAGATGTCGAGTTCTTTTCAAGGGTACAACCACTCCCACTATGTTTTATGGCCCAACATAACAAACCTTGTGTTTTATGGTACAAACACATAAACCATCTAATCTAGTTTGGTGAAAGTGTTGTGATGATGCAATGATGTTTACAATGATGATCCATGACATAAATGTCTAATGGATATGAATGACTAATCTAAATGATCTTCTTAAATAAGAAGTCTTCAATCAATGAGGATATCAAGAGATCTTGAATCTTCATATGTTGATATGCTTTGGTGAATGAGGATGGCTAGATCTCCAAGCTTTCCTTGGTTGATCAAAATGTAAAGTATGCTTACAACAAAGATGAATGTTAGAAGCATTATGATCATGTGATGATGAGGGTGATGTATGTTACTACATGGTTATCTATAGATCTAAAAGATGAAAGAAAGATAGAAAGAATGTGTGTTGTTGGAAGGGATGATTGAAATGAGAAGACAATGGGCTCTATTTATAGCCAAAAATGTAATCTAAAAAATAATACTTTATTGGATTTGATATCTTAGAATATCTTTCAAGATCTTTCAAATCTAACCAAATATTGACCAAATCTTCTAAAGATATGATGATGCATGAAGTGATGTAAAATTGTATTTTCATTTAGATTAAAATGTTCATGAAAATAAACTTGTAAAATGTATTATGTAACTAGTTTATAAAAAGTCTAATTGCCTTTTATAAAATAAAATATCTAGTTAGGTGCTTGTCAAAATAATATATATTTTGTCAAGTGTAAGTAAACTTTAGTACTTGTATTAATATTATAGTTAGTTTACTTGTACAAATAAAAGTATATATTTGTTAGACATTTTACAAAAGAAGTATTTGTATAAAATACTTGTGAATGCAAAATGTAAAATGAGGTTCGAAATAGAATGATTAACCTATTAAAATACTTAATGACTCTAAACGTATTTTAAACATTCTAAATGATTTGTTAATGGGTTTGATCATAATGCCACATAACAAACATGTACGAACCTGTGTTGTAACATACGAGGACTTGAGACATCGAGAGGTGTTGAATGTATATTGAGACAAATGTATTTACAAGTAACTTGTACATTTTACGTTATGTATTACAAGTTACATGTTTGTCATCAATCAAAACAAACGAGACTGTATAGATTAAATATCGTAATATTTGCACTAACAGTTTTTGTAAATTTAAAAGGTGATTTTGAAGGTAAACCTAAATATCACAGATTTGCTAAAACTAAAAATTACAAGGGAGTTCCACCATCAATTAATGATGATTATACTCCTAAACGTGCGAAAGAATATGATGAGTCCTTATTTGACTATAGCAAATGGAAGAACCTTGAAACTGTTGCTTCTCAGGACTATTCAATTGAATTTACTGACTGTCAATCAATGACAGTAAAGGATTCTATGAGAAAAGTTCTGACACCAGTGTATCAGAAGGTAAGACCAATGAATACTCTTCCTGTCAATCTAATGACAGTGAAGGATCCACTGGAAATACCTCTGAATGTTCTTTAGAACTTAAGTCTGAGCCTATAAGGATATCTAAACCAGTTTTAAAAGGTGAGTCTCATGTGCCAAAACAACCTGAACCAGTTAAACCTTGTGTGTCTCAATCTAAGCTAAAATTAGATTCACTTAGCTTTGTTCCTCAAAGGACAACTCCTAGGCAGAAAATAGAAATACATAGCATTGACAAGGTTAACTAGAATGCAAGAATGGAAAAGGAGATAGGTACATGTTATTCCTTTGATGTTAAAAGATGTTTTGTCTGCAACAGCTTAAGTCATCTTATTAGATATTGTGACTTCTATTAAAATAAAATGGCTAGAGAAGATGAAGAAAGAAAGAAAAAGGCTGTAAACACTGGGAATGGGGTAAATAAACCTGTGTGGAATAGTGTGAACAAGATTAACCATGATAATAATTTTGCTACTAGAGCAGTACCTGTTAATACTGGTAATACTTATGTTAATTCTGTTAGACCAAGAAGGGGGGGTCCTGGTATTCAAGTTGGTACTGGTAGGCAAAATTTTAATACCGGTGATGTGCTACGTATGTACAAGTTTTAAATTTATAAAAGGTGAATTACCAATATTACCAATAACACATACGAGCAAGTATACTCGTCCGTTATAGCAAGATTATGAAGGTAAGTCGGGATCGTTCGCGGGGATTTGAGTCAATTTAAACACAAGTTTGAATCAACAGAGTCTATCCAAAACATATAGCAAAGCAAATAGATATAATGAAATTCAGATGACTAAAAACTACACTTGCTTAAACTAGTTTCATGTCATAGATTAATATGATTGTGTTAACCTCTTAACATGTTGGTTATGATAATTAGTTGGAAGACTAATCTATTGTTCTTACAAGTTAAACCTTCGTCAAGATTTTAGTTCATAAAAACAAGCATTACGTTTAACCAATCAATTCAAGATCAATTCAAATTTCATAAGTCTACATACATAAACTTAAACACTAAAACATCCATTTGTTTGATCAAATTGCTTAAGAAATGGTCAATACAAAAGGTAACCGATCATAGACAAAAGGCTACAATTGATTCTCAACAACTAATCTTACGACCTTTTAGATGTTTCCAACCAATCCAATTTGATAATCAAAAAGCGTTTCTATTACAACCACACCTTAGTTCCTTTGTATAATCAAGAATAATGGGTAAAAACAATCATCCATAGACAATATGATTATGACTAGTTTTATAACAATAAGTTCTTTCGACCTCTACGATTACTGTCAAATAGCCAAACTTGATTAACAAATGTCACTACAAAACTTTAGCACAATTGGATGTTAGAATCAACTTGAAATTGAATTAAAACATGTTAACACAATCACTAACTAATCATATGATAATCAACATCATTTAAGCAAGTGTATAAAGAAACTAGACACTCATAGCAAACATGAAAATAAACTCAGAACTTTGAACATTAGATAACATGATTAAAAGTCTTACAATGCTTGGAATAAGATTACAAATGGTGAAGTAATGATTCCCAAAGTATTGGGGTAGACTTCTTGGTGATTTGGCCTCCAAATGTGGAACTTCTGGAACTCCAAACTTCCCTGGACTTCTAAGGACGAATTTGAGAGCTTAAAGATTTGTTTGATGAGTAGAGAGATTTGTATTAGAAGTGTGTGTCTCATATGCTCACAAATGGCCTCTATTTATACTAATTCCAAAGTTTAGGACATTAATTGCTGAACTTGGCCTCCAAGGAATAAGGAAGGGACTAGAATAGACCAAGAGAAGGACCTAGAATCGTTTGGATGCAAAGGGGAAACTTAGTGACGAAGATTTGGCAGATGCAGCTTCTCCAACCGGATCGGTTATACAACCAACCGATTCAGTTGGTCTTCTACAAAAGGGGCCAACCGTTCCAGTTGCGGGTGGCGGCCGAACGGTTGGTGATAGTATTTTGGAGTTTCTGGTCATATTCCAACCGATCCGGTTGGATTTCCTGAGTTATGGAAACTTGATCTTTTCTTTTCTTTATCTTGTAGAACTTGGTTCTTCAATCACTATGGTCTTCAAAGGTCCTTGAGATACTGATTTAGGCTTCACTGAAATGGGAATCTTCTATTTGCTAAACATTTCTTTACTTTCCTTCCGTTTCCCTGCACTTGGTTATAAACACTAGACAAACATCTTTTGATGTGTTTAAGCACTATAATCACGCAAATATAACCAAATAACATGTATAAAAGCACACATAACGCTACTAGAAACATGCACAATCTGAGCATTATCAAATTCCCCCACACTTAAACTTTGCTTGCCCTCAAGCAAATCTAGGAAAAACATCCACTGGTACAAGATCGTGATTATGAAAAATGTGATGCAAATCAACCAAGTATAAATACGAGAGAGGATTCATCAATTATGCTTTTTAAAGGTGAAACATCAAGATGTTTGACAATATCCAATGATTTTCTTGCATGATTAACATTTCAAAACACCTCACGAAAAAGGAACGAAATATAATTCACTCAATCACTCATTTTTAGTGGAGTAACCAGATAAATCACACTCATTGCTCAGTCATGATTAGATTATTACCATAAGCTTGTACAAGAAATAAAACTCCACCGACGTGGCGTGAGCACCAAGTAAAAACATCTAAAGAAGGCTTTTATTCAGGTTATAATGATATGGCTTAGGGTTAAGGGTATGGATAAGGCATGGAGATGTTTATGAAATTGGTGTTAAAATAAAAAATGAAATGAAGTCTAATACTCGTGTTGCTAGCTACCAAACATTCCACGAACCAAATAAATGATTATTGCTTCAATTTCTTCTTTTCCGCTTTCCACAGCTTTTTGCTTTGCCATGACAATTGTTCTTCGATCATAGCACATTGGCTATTATTTCCATACTTTCAAGACATTTTTTTTAACATATAGCATGGCTCAATCAATCTCACAGGATGTGGTACTCATAATCATTTGAACAATCTTCACTTTCCAGGTGACTAGCAACCAACCATTTAGACATTGATACGGGTTAGGCTAACGTTTAAAGTGCAAAATCTTTTTGTATTTTCTGGGTGAAGCAAAAATGAAAAGGATGGCTCAGAGGGGGTACCTAGGGGTATCTAGTGCTAAAAATGAGCACTACAAATGGGTCCATGTGGGTGGTTAACTAACCAATGTGGCTAGCTAATATATCACTAGATGTAAAATGGAAGGCCATTTGTTTTATTCCTAAGGTTGCCTTTTTATCACACGAATACACATATATCACACGAATGTGATCTCACTGCGGTCTGGTAATGATTTACAAGCACAAGTTCTAGAATAAATAAAATCACCGGCACACTCATAACAAAAGATCCAAACATAAAAGATGTATGCTGTTTATGAAATAGGCTCAAGTCCTCACAATTCAGTGGAAAAAGGGGTATAATATGTGCTAGCAAATGTTTATCGATCCCAGAATGGATTGCAATAGTAATCGGAACACATCTCGAAGTTTCAAATATTACCAGTTTTACCAGTGGTTTGATACAGTTATTCTAATAGATAATCCTAAAAGTGTGAAAACAACTAGATCACACGGGCAAACAAAATTTAAAATTAAACATGAAAACTCTAATTTTTCCTATTCACCCCCCACACTTAAGTTAGACATTGTACTCAATGTAAAACGAACTTCAAAGTATAGAAATAGGGAAAATAGAGATGAAACCAGATATGTTAATGAGTTTATCAGCTTAAAATTCTTTTCTTCATTCCTAGCATCCACTTGAGAAATCATTCCCTGCACAGAATCTTATAAACAAACAAAAGGTTTTATTAAAAGGCGGCACCCCCCACACTTAAGTTCAACCAAAGGTTTAAACTTTGGAGAGTGACCACAGAAAATCAAATCTGAAACACAAGGGTTGTCTCCCGAGAAGCGCTTGTTTTATTACCGAGTCATCAGCCTGAATCGAATCTTCCCGAATTCACTTTGCCGCAAGAGCAGCCTTGAACATTTTGAAAAGTTCGGGGATGTACATGAATTCTTTACTAGTAGCTTCAATATCGTCCCAGACGAACTCAGCAGATGGTTTCCATGGAACAATTTGTGGGATTCTTCCTGGAAATGGTGCTACAAAGGTGATAGTTTTGAATTCATTTTTAGGGGAAACTAATGCAACTGAAACTTCATTCGTTTGCTCCTTATCGTAATATAACTTGATTTGGTGCCCATTAACAATGAAACTTCCACCCTGTTTGTCATAGAGTTCGACATACCCGGATGGATATCCATGTTTAACGATATATGGTCCAAACCATTTTGGTTGTAATTTAGGATCGTTGAATTTGAATTTCATGTTAAAAAGCAGAACTTTATCTCCGGCTTTGAATTCTTTTCAAACTCGTAGCTTTTTGTCGTGATAAGCTTTTGTTTTAGCTTTATACAGTTTGGAATTTTCATAAGCTCGGAGTCTTAATTCATCGTGCTTATTGGGCTCTTAATTGCAGGAATCTCTTTTCTCCAGCTATTTTGAGATCGGTGTTACAGTTTCTGAGAGCCCAATAAGCACGATGTTCAACTTCGAACGGCAAATGACAAGTCTTTCCATACAAAAGTCTGTAAGGAGTTGTGCCAATTGGAGTTTTATAAGCCGTACGAAATGCCCACAGAGCATCGTCAAGTTTCTTTGCCCACACTGAAGGATTGTCCTTCACTATTTTCTCTAGTATTCTTTTGAGAGCTCTGTTGGTATTTTCAACTTGACCACTGGTTTGTGGATGATAGGCTATCGCGAATCAATGATGAACTCCACATCTTTTCATTGTTTTCTCCATTTGTTGGTTACAGAAATGGGTTCCTCGATCACTTATTAATGCCTTGGGAATTCCATAACGAGCGAAAAGCTTTTTGAGGAAATTAACGATGACACGAGCATCGTTTGTTGGTAAAGCTTCAGCTTCTCCCCATTTGGACACATAATCTATAGCAACGAGAATGTATTCGAATTTGTCAGATTTAGGGAAAGGTCCCATGAAATCTATTCCCCAAATATCGAATATTTCACACACTTGAATGCTTGTTAATGGCATTTCATCTCTTCGAGAGAGATTGGTGGTTCTTTGGCAAGCGTCACAGTTTTGAACAAGTGTGTGTGCTTCTTTGAATATTGTTGGCCAATAGAATCCAACAACAAAAACGTTTTTAGCTGTGGTGGAAGGACCATAATGTCCCCCAGTTGGGCCATGATGACATTCGTCAAGACTTTTGCGGGCTTCGGAACCAGAAACACATCTTCTGATCATTCCGTCAGGACACATTTTGAAAAGATATGGCTTTTCCCAAAAATAGTATTTAAGTTCCGAAAAGAATTTGCTTCTTTGAGCATGAGCTAGACCTTTTCTGAGAATTCCTTCTGCGAGGTAGTTCACAAAGTCAGCAAACCAAGGATCGTCAGTTCCATCGATGGTCATGAGAGTTTCATTGGGGAAATAATCATCGATTTCCTCTTCTTTTAACTCCTCAAGATCGGGGTTTTCAAAACGCAATAAGTGATCAGCAGCAAGATTTTCTGCTCCTTTCTTATCTTTGATTTCGATGTCAAATTCATGGAGTAGCAAAATCCATCGAATAAGACGTGGTTTAGCACCCTGCTTGGTGAACAGATACTTGAGCGCTGAATGATCGGTAAAAACGACTGTCTTTGAGAGCACGAGGTATGATCAGAATTTGTCGAATGTGAAAACGACGGCCAGTAATTCTTTTTCGGTCACGGTATAATTTTGCTGAGCACTATTCAGTGTCTTGCTAGCAAAATATATAGGCCGAAAGTTTTTTCCTTCACGTTGTCCTAAGACAGCTCCAACAGCAAAATTGCTTGCGTCGCACATAAGTTTGAAGGGTAGTGACCAATTAGGTGAAACCATGATCGGAGCACTAGTAAGTTAAGATTTAAGTGTTTCAAAAGCTTTTATGCAATCAGCATTGAAGTCAAAGATAGATTCTTTCTCAAGAAGTTTTGTCATCGGACGAGATGTTTTTGAAAAATCTTTGATAAATCGGCGGTAAAAACCAGCATGTCCTAAAAAACTTCTAACGGCTTTGATGTTAGTTGGTGGTGGAAGTTTTGAGATGACATCGACCTTTGCTTTGTCTACTTCCATTCCTGCACTGGAGATTTTGTGGCCAAGCATAATTCCTTCGGTTACCATAAAGTGACATTTTTCCCAGTTAAGGACAAGATGTGCAGCTTCGCATCTTTCACGCATTTTATCAAGATTAGAAAGACAAGCATCAAACGAGTCTCCAAAGACTGAAAAGTCATCCATGAAAACTTCCATGGAGGTTTCTAGCATGTCTTGGAATATGGCGATCATACACCTTTGAAAAGTCGCAGGTGCATTGCAAAGACCAAAAGGCATACGCCGATATGCGTAGGTTCCAAAAGGACAAGTGAAAGTGGTCTTTTCTTGATCGTTAGGATTGATAGGAATTTGGAAATATCCTAAAAATCCGTCGAGGAAACAAAAGAATTTATTTCCTGCCAGTCTTTCAAGCATTTGATCCATGAACGGGAGTGGAAAGTGATCTTTTCTGGTGGCTTTGTTTAACTTACGATAATCTATACAAGCGCGCCAGCCAGTGACATTTCTAGTTGGAACTAGTTCATTTCACTCATTAGTCACAACCGTCATTCCTCCTTTCTTGGGAACACAGTGAACAGGGCTTACCCAAGGGCTATCGTCAATTGGGTAAATGATTCCAGCATCGAGAAATTTTATGATTTCCTTTTTAACAACTTCTTTCATGTTGGGATTGAGTTGACGTTGATGTTCTACCACAGGTTTAATCCCTTCTTCAAAATTGATTTTGTGTTTGCAGAAATTAGGACTAATTCCTGGGAATTCATGTTTTCCAAGCGAAAGGTTGTTTGCAATTTTTGAGGACAGAAACTAAACTTTCTTTCTCACTGTCCTCAAGCAATGAAGATATGACTACTGGAAGAAGTGAATTTTCCTCCAAGTAAGCATATTCAAGATGATCTGGGAGAGGTTTGAGTTCGAGATCTGTGGGTGGTTCTTCGATAGAGGATTTAATTCGCATCTCATCATTGAGAGTTATTTCTTCAAAATTTTCTTCCTCTTCCTCCATTTCTTCTTCTTCTGAGTTATCTCCTTCGAATTCTACTATCATGAAATCATCAAACTCTTTTTCAAAATCAGTTTCATTGATTTTTTCAGAAGTAGTCATGAATGGATCGGATTCGTTAAGTAATGCGTCCAATTCTTCATCAGTGACTTCATCAATAATATTGATGTTAAAACAAGTGTCATCACTGGAATGTGGGTAGCGCATCGCTTTATCGATTAGGAAAGTGATTCGATCTTCCCCAACTCCAAGGTTGAGTTCTTTTCCTTTCACTTTGATGATTGCATCAGCGGTATTCAAGAAAGGTCTTCCTATGATGAGTGGAACTTTACTATCTTCTTCCATTTCCAAGATTACAAAGTCCACGGGAAAAATGAATTTACCGACTTGAACAAGCATATTCTCGGCGATTCCCACAGGATATTGATAGGAATGATTTTCTAATCGAATGCTCATTTTTGTTGGTTTCAGGTTGTTGTTGCATAACTTGGAATACAACGAATAAGGCATGAAATTGATACTTGCACCAAGATCGGCCAAAGCATCACATTTAATATTATTCCCGAAAGTACATGGAATAAGAAAGCTCCCAGGATCTCCGAGCTTAGGTGGGATCTTGTTTTCGACAATAGCTGAGCATTCTTCGTTAAGGAAAGTAGCTGATATTTGCTCAAGCTTGCTTTTGTTATTAAGAAGTTCTTTCAAAAATTTCCTGTAATTGGGCATTCCGGCTAAGATATCAACGAGAGGAACATTGATTCTAACCTCTTTAATTATTTCAATGAACTTCTTATAATGCTCTTCCATCTTTTCTTTCTTTAGGCGTTGAGGATAAGGAATTTTTGGTGTATACGCCTTGACGGATGGAATGTTTTTCTTTTTGGTGGTTTGAGTTGTGTTTGGTTCCTCGGTTTCATCCTCACTATCAACGGTGATAGGAATATATTCATTAGGATTTGGTGGTTGGTCGTACGAGAGACCACTTCTTGTGAAGACAACATTGATATGCTCATTTCTTATTTGTGGTGGACGGTACGTCTTATCATTTGATGGTTTTGGGTTGGATTGGGTATTACTTGGCAATGAACCATATGGTCTAGAGGAATGTTGGTCAGAAAGTCTGCCAAATTTGTTTTCAAGATCTTGGATAGATGCTTGATGATTTTTCTGTCCTTGATCAACTTTGGCTTTGAGATTGAAAAATTGATTTTTGATAAAATCAGAAGCTAAGAATTCTCTCATGGTTTTCTCGAATTCGTTTTCTTCCATATTTTTGTCGGGGTTTTGTGGTGGTGGATCGTCAGTTCGTGGTTGAGAATCACTGTTGTCATCCCTTGGTCGGCTATCTTGCCAATTTCCAGAATTTCGACCGTAAAAATTACTACGATATCCTCCTCCACTGTATCCTCCTTAAGCGTAACTCGCTTCTCCTTCCTTCGGTCTGCCCATAGGTTTATCGTCGCACTCGGACGATGGATGATTTCCTCCACAATTGCTGCATCCGTCTCGCATTTCTTTCATTTCATCTTTGATATCTTTGTACTGCGAGTCGATTTTTGTGGTTAACGCTTCCATCTTCTCCATGAGTTTTGAGGTATCAGTGTTTTCGACAAAAGCAACAGTTTTTCGGAGAGGTTTGGTTTTGGAATCTTTGGACCAATCAAGTTTGAGAGGTACTCGATCTTCGAGCAATTGATGTGCATCGTTGGAAGTCTTATAGAGAAAAATTCCTCCAGAATCAAGGATGCCTTGAGAGATTTCATTTAGTCAATGGTAAAAGATTTGGATAATGGTTCCTTTGGATAGTCCATGTCCATGACAACTATGAAGCAAATCTTTCATTCGAAGCCAAGCTTCGACAAGTGATTCGTTTGGGTTTTGGGTGAAAGCACGAATTTCTCCCATCAATCGATCAAACATGGCAGGTGGAAAGAATCAGCTTACAAAAGCTTGCCTCATCTCCTCCCAAGTATTGATGATTCCTGGAGATAATTCATTGTACCATACTTTAGCATCTCCGACGAGTGAAGATGGGAAAAGCTTGAGTTTGATGGCATTGACATCGATGTCTCCATAACAGAACATGCCGCAAATTTTGTTGAATTCGGCAATATGCTTGTACGGATCGGCCCGCGCACGCCCATCGAATTGACGGTTTTTGATCATAGAAAGGTGATGTCCCTTCACGGTGAAGTTGTCACGAAGATTGACAGCAACAATAGCACTTACGG
The DNA here is from genome assembly GCA_019973895.1 of Chrysanthemum seticuspe. Taxonomy (NCBI): domain Eukaryota; kingdom Viridiplantae; phylum Streptophyta; class Magnoliopsida; order Asterales; family Asteraceae; genus Chrysanthemum; species Chrysanthemum seticuspe. Next base: position 325,514,927 of record BPTQ01000001.1, on the reverse strand, counting down.
GGGTTGGTGCTACGGTTTGGTTGGTTCCCCACATCGGTTGATCGTCCGCCATGGGAAAAGGTAAATTGGTGAAAGGGTTGTAAACAACTTTGGCTTCTACGAGGTTATCAAATGGTGGGGTTGGTACTCTTGGTACACGATTTTCCAATGGTATGAAAAGTGTTCTTCTTCTTCTTCAAATCAAACGTTCGGGGTTGGTAACAGGTGTAATCGGTTCTATTCCCACTACTCGAATGTTCATACAATGTCCTAGAGAATCCAGGAAATATCTAAACACACGGGCAAACAACGAAAACAGTTTTTCTTGGTCAGATTGGGTAACCGGATCGGTTGCGGGTTGCGACCGATCGGTTAGACTAGTTGAGTTATGGGTAAAATCGTAACCGATTCGGTTGAATGACAATCGGATCCAGTTAAGGTTTCTGGGAGAAAAATTTTGGTTGAATCGACTGAGGGAAATTCAGAAACTTGCTGAAACACAATCAGAATCCCCGGCATCGGCGCCAAAAACTTGATGTGCTACGTGTGTACAAGTTTTAAATTTTTAAAAGGTGAATTACCAATATTACCAATAACATATACGAGCAAGTATACTCGTCCGTTATAGCAAGATTATGAAGGTAAGTCGGGATCGTTCACGGGGATTTGAGTGAATCTAAGCACAAGTTTGAATCAACAGATTCTATCCAAAACATATAACAAAGCAAATAGATATAATGAAATTCAGATGATTAAAAACTACACTTGCTTAAACTAGTTTCATATCATAGATTAATGTGATTGTGTTAACCTCTTAACATGTTGGTTATGATAATTAGTTGGAAGACTAATCTATTTTTCTTACAAGTTAAACCTTCGTCAAGATTTTAGTTCATAAAAGCAAGCATTACGTTTAACCAATCAATTCAAGATCAATTCAAGTTTCATAAGTCTACATACATAAACTTAAACACAAAAACAGCCATTTGTTTGATCAAATTGCTTAAGAAATGGTCAATACAAAAGGTAACCGATCATAGACAAAAGGCTACAATTGATTCTCAACAACTAATCTTACGACCTTTTAGATGTTTCCAACCAATCCAATTTGAAAATCAAAAAGTGTTTCTATTACAACCACACCTTAGTTCCTTTGTATAATCAAGAATAATGGGTAAAAACAATCATCCATAAACAAAATGATTATGACTAGTTGAATAACATTAAGTTCTTTCCACCTCTACGATTACTATCAATTAGCCAAACTTGATTAACAAATGTCCCTACGAAACTTTAGCACAATTGAATCTTAGAATCAACTTGAAATTGAAATAAAACATGTTAACACAATCACTAACTAATCATATGATAATCAACATCATTTAAGCATGTGTATAAAGAAACTAGCCACTCATAGCAAACATGAACATAAACTCAGAACTTTGAACATTAGAAAACATGATTAAAAGTCTTACAATGCATGGAATAAGATTAAAAATAGTGAAGTAATGATTCCCATGTATTGGGGTAGACTTCTTGGTGATTTGGCCTCCAAATGTGGAACTTCTGGAACTCCAAACTTCCCTGGACTTCTAAGGACGAATTTGAGAGCTTAAAGCTTTGTTTGATGAGTAGAGAGATTTGTATTTGAAGTGTGTGTCTCATATGCTCACAAATGGCCTCTATTTATACTAATTCCAAAGCCTAGGATATTAATTGCTGAACTTGGCCTCCAAGGAGTAAGAAAGGGACTAGAATACACAAAGAGAATGACCTAGAATCGTTTGGATGCAAAGGGGAAACTTAGTGATGAAGATTTGGCAGATGCAGCTTCTCTAACCGGATCGGTTATACAACCAACCGATCCGGTTGGTCTTCTACAAAAGGGGCCAACCGTTCCGGTTGCGGGTGGCGACCAAACGGTTGGTGATGGTATTTTGGAGTTTCTGGTCATATTCCAACCGACCCAGTTACGCTTGTAACTGATCCGGTTGGATTTCCTGAGTTATGGAAACTTGATCTTTTCTTTTCTTTATCTTGTAGAACTTGGTTCTTCAATCACTATGGTCTTCAAAGGTCCTTGAAATACTAATTTAGGCTTCACTGAAACGAGAATCTTCTATTTGCTGAACATTTCTTTACTTTCCTTATGTTTTCCTGCACGTGGTTATAAACACTAGACAAACATCTTTTGATGCGTTTAAGCACTATAATTATGCAAATATAACCAAATAACATATATAAAAGCACACATAACGCTACTAGAAACATGCACAATCTGAGCGTTATCAACTGGTAATACATTTAGAGTTAATAATGGTCATGTTAAATCTGGCCAAGCTAAAGTTAATTTTGGATATAGATCTCAACCTACCAGTCCATCACCTAGTCCCAAGTTTAGAAAACCACAGGTGAATCAGTTCAATCAAAGAATTCTATGGTTCTCATTCACCTGTGAGAAGACCCATGTCTCAAAATGCAGCTCAAATGTTTCAATCTTATGCTGCAAGGGGTAATTGGGGGACTGTTGTTAAGCCCTTGGCAGGTTATACCTGGAGACAGACCAAACAAAACTTCAAGTATAATAGTGGACTAGTTTATTCTAATATTAACAAATCTAAAGGTCCACAAGGCAGACCCAAGCCTCTACAGGCCTGGGTCCCCAAGAGAAACTAATTTCCTTTCTCTATGTAGGAACATCCTTATTTGAGCAATACAAGAATATTTAACAGTGGATGTTCTAAGCAGATGGCTTGTAACAAGGATCACATGGAGGAGCTTGAGGAAGTCCAAGGAGTTTCTGTTGCCTTTGGAGGAAGCATTGGCTAACCTATGCATAGTTAGACATTTATGGAAGTATTACAAACAATTGTGTGATGTGATTTGGTGGTGTGATTTCTGTGTTTGCTACAATATCTTTGGTGTGCTTGAACACGTTTATTTGGTTTCATTATGGATTAATTCTAGTAGTTTTGAGTTATTTCTGCTTGTTGTCATGCATATTGTATTTCTTTTGGTTTTAGACTATTTTTTTTTAGGGAAATGCACTATCTATCAAAGATAGGGGAGGTATGGAAGCTATACTGATGGAAGTGCTACTCTTCATAGTTAAAACCAGTGATGTCACTCTTAAGTCTTGTTGACTAATTTTAAGTCTGATAGTGCAAAAATATTATGTGTTAGTCAATATTTTAAGTCTGGTTGATTGCTCTGTTTGAGGGGAGGATTCAGCCTAAGGGGAGGCTTAGTGTTATACATCTTTGTAAAATTATATATATTGTGCGCTAATATTTTTACAGATATTCGAGAAACAATTAGTAATGAAAAGAAGAAGTGAAAATCTATTCATTAAAAGTTGCATCCTAAGATGCAACAGTACAAAAGATGACTTCATTACATCAGATCAACAAACAAAATAAAGAAACTCCTACACCAACTAGCCCATTGCTCTCTTCCCCTTTCCAGTGATGACAGGCATGCTCTGCTTTCCTCTCTTCCCAATCACACCCTAAGCACGACGACTGGGAAGGCCAAGCACCTGTTCCCTCTTCCCTGAGGGTGGGTTGGAATGAATTGGCCTTTGTGCAGAGGTAGCTACCACCAAAGCTCTAGATGTTCCTACTGCTTCCTCATCATCAGTGTCATCATAGCAGGAGACATAGTAGAGCATGGACTTCAGCTCATAATCTGAGCTTGAATCATCTACATATAATGGAGGAGTAAGCAGTTCCTCAGATGGAACACCCCCAGCTGCTGGTGTTGGATTTGGGTTCATAAAGGTTAAAGTAAGGTGATGAGGAGGAAAGTACTTCCTCCATGCATCATTGGATGATGAACTGGATGATGAGTCTTATGAAATTTCAATAACATCAGGGTTACTCATTGTAGTTGGAGGTTTTGTAGGACACTGAGAAATTTAAAGGTGTGTAATGGTTTTAGTTTGTGACTCGAAAGCCCTTTTTATATGCAAAGTCTACTCAAATATCTTCACCAACAAAATTAATGCAAGTAACTTTTTAGTTGGTGGAGGAGTAAATATTGATGATATTTTTACTGATGAGGGTTGACCATAAGAAGATATTTTACAGGGATTTTTAAATCTATTTTTAGTTCTGGTCGTTAATACTGGTGGATTCATGGTTAAGTCTGGCTATTAATACTGGTGGTTAAATCTTTTACCTTATTTTATGGGGTAACAATTATCTTTCTATACTTTGAACATATTCTCTTTCCAATCTGTTTTCTCATACTAGTTCTAAAACAGAGTCAGTCGTGATCATCTATTTCTTTGTATCATCATTGTTTCTGTAGAATGGTGTGCAGATTAATAATGTCTTGGAGTTGTGTACTACTTTGTCTTCTAGAATTTCAGTCTTGGAACAAGATCTTGCTTCGACAAAACATGTTTTGGGAGCTTAGGAGAATCAATTGAAAGAAGACATCCAGAACTTACAAGCTAGACAGGGTATTCTTGATGAATCGACTCAATCTCAAGAGTCTGTGAATAATCTTAATGATCTTGAAAATTCTTCCAAACAGAGGAGGAAATCAAAGTTCATTACCTTGAAAGTGATGGTTTAGAATCTTGATCTAATAGTTGATTGGGAGATTTATTGGGATCAATTTGGAAAAGCTTGGAAGGTCATCAGATACATTGGAGAGTTTGCTATCCACAATCATCTTAAAGATTTGATAAAATCTTATAATTGACAAGAGTTGGACACTTTGTGGAGCCTGGTTCAATAGAAGATCAAGATTGCTAAAAAGTCAGATGTTAAAGAGCAAGAACTTTATACAGAACTTCAAAGACTATATGAACCAGATCCTACAGATGTATATTGGAATTTTCCATGTCAAGATTCCTATGTGTCATGGAAATTTTATGATAAGTGTGATGTTCATCATATGTCCACAAGAAGTGGAGTTGATCTATTCGTGTTGGCAGAAGTAGAGTATCCATTATGTGCTACGTGGAAAACTAGAATAGGGGGGGTTGAATAGTTTTGCCAATTAAAACTTCCTTTTAATCTATTTAGATCGACTTATGTCAATCTATTTGGATGTGTGTGTTGGATGTTGATAAACAAGCATATATAAGTATGTAATGAAAAGATAAGAGTAAGAAGCACAAAACCACAACGCGAGTATTTATAGTGGTTCTGCTACAAGGACACCTTCCTTGCCCTACTCCACTCCCCGAGTCACCTACTCAAGAGTTCGTAAACACTACACCAATCTCCTTAAGGAGGAGAAGCCTTCACAACGTCGCCTACCCTTTTTCCAGTGCTAGGCTAACCACCGGGTTCTTTCACTCCAAGGTGAACCACACCTACACAACGTCGCCTAGCCTTTATAAGGTACTAGGCTAAGTACCTAGTTCTATCACACCAAGGTGAACCACACTTACACAACATCGCCTACCCTTTATTAGGTACTAGGCTAAGCACCTATTTCCATTGCAATGGAGGAACTACTACCCAACACTACACCAACGACTAATCCCAAAGGAGATTAACTCCTTTCTACAACATCATCAAGGATATCAATATCCTTGGATCTAGTACTAATCTATCTTGTACATCAAAACACACCATATTGAATGTACATCTAAGGAACCTTTCACTAATGCCTTTAACTAGATCTTCAAGACACCCTTCACTAATGTCTTGTGTCTTGACTTCTAAGCACTCTTCACTAATGCTTCTTGTCTTGACTTCTAAGCACCCACCACAAGTGCTTATGATATGGACGATAGATACCCTTCACTAATATCTTCGTCTTGACACTTGAGACACCTTTCAAAAATGTCTTCAACACTTCTTAGAAAAAAAACAATCATCAACAAGAAGACTTCAGTAGTCTTGATGATGAGGAAGCATGGCAACTCATGGACTTGAGCTTGCTCGACTTCGAAGGTGGTGATCTTGCCTTTAAGAGGAACCTAAAAGATCACACAAAAACAAAACTACAAACATAGATCTCTTGGATCTGAGGTTAGAGAGTTTTTAACTCTAGGGGAAAGTGTGTTAGGAAAGAGTGAGAAACAATGAATAAATGGCTCACTATTTATATAGGAAAAGTTCTACTATTCCCCAAATCCCACGGATCCCTTCTACAAGGGATCCGTCTAGCGTAAAGCTAGGGATCCGTGAGACGCTCCCCTTTACCCATTGGTATTTGGTTATAGGTCATGGGTTGATCCATGGGTCTTTAGCTAGATACAAAGTATCTCTTGAGTGCAATGCACCTAGTCACACGGGTATGGGTCAAAACCATGGGTGATGGATAATATCCATATATGATATAAGGATGATGTCATGCATTGGGTTATGGGCCAAGCTCCATGGGTCATGGGCTTTGGGTTGTACCCAACTACATTCAATGTATTTTCCCAATGGGTTATGATACTTAAGTTTCTACCCATTTATATTACCCAATATACTATATACTAGTTATGTGTATATTTTACCCAAATATGTAAACGCTAGTTGTTGTACATATGTAATATTAAATCATAAAATCACTTATACTTATTTTAGTGTTTTATGTGAAAATGTGAATATGTTAGAAACTATTAGTTCAAACCATTTACGTATTTTATTTGTTTCGTTAAAATGATTTTACGTTTGTTATCGAAAAAACATTAGAAGATCGTAAAATATAAATAAACAATTTTACGGCTTATTTTTATTAACAATCTCCCCCTTTTTGTTGATGACAAAATATAAAATTATTAGTCGAAACAAAAAGAGCTTCGAAGAGAAACTAACACATTGTTTTTAGGAAAAACATGTGAAAGAAATAAAAAGAAATAGAGAGCAAGTAACAGGAAAGGATCTCGTCTTTACTCCCCCTTGACGAGTCCATCCCTATGTAAGGGCGTCAAGAAAGTAATACTAAGCTAGTTTGTTTGCAACTAAGTTTGCAAAAGATTTCGTCTAAGTGGCGAATGTGCTCCCCCCTTGATGATTGCAATTTTGCAAAGGGATGTCAAGAAATGTAATCCTAATATTGCAAGTAATTTGCAATGTATTGCTTTGACAAAAAGATCCCCTAGCTTTAGGATGTCAAAGTTGTGACAACTCGTAATTTCAGGTCATTTTGCAAACTTTGAAAAATTCACTATTTCATCATTTTTCGTAAACTATGTTTACGAGTATCAAATACGCGTAACCTGGAGGGTTAAGCTGCGTATTCATGGAATATCATCAAGGACATTTCATATAGACTAGATTTAGTCTACATATCATCAGCATCATTATCATCATATTAGTTCATGCACGGTTTTGCATTTTACATTAAACGCAAAATTTTTATTAAATAAACGCTATCGCGTAATTAATTATTTTGAACAATTGATCCGATACTTCCAAAAATTATCCCGATATATTTTTGTACTCATATTAAGATTATAAAAATAATATTATTAGTTTACTCGGTGTTTTAAATTTGTTTTGTATATAAATTGTTATATTTATATAATTACGACGGTTTTCGTAAATACTACACGATAATTATTATTTCATTCAAATTTTGCAAGAAATGTATTTTTATAATTTTTATGACTTCAATATATTTTATTTTGACCCGTTAAAATTTATTTTTAGCTAACGCTACCTTAAATGCTAAAATATGTATACAAGTTACTAACTATCTTTACTTCATTTTTACATCTACTTATACTTATACATTTAAAATATATATATATATATATATATATATATATATATATATATATATATATATATATATATATATATATATATATATATATATAAAACACTAAGTATTAAACCCCCTTGTCGACACAACGGGATGACTCACACTTCAAACTTACTAAATATCTACTTACATACATTTATAATCATATTATACTCAAACAATAACACATACAACTCAAAAATACAAAGTGTAAAAGATCAAAGTTCTTTTCCTCTCTTCATCCCTAAGAACCGGCCACCATAAGGACCAAGAAGGAGATCACCAAAAAGTTTTCTAGTCAAGTTCTTTACAATCTAGACACACTCTTAGTTAAGGTTTTGAAATAAAAACCTAGGGTATTAGGATAAACCCTTGTTCTTTAAACCTCATCAATTAACTAGTAAGCATTTCATGATCATTTTTATTTTTCATATTCATACTTTGGTCATTTTATCATGCTTGAGGAAAAACATGCAAGTTATATGATTATCTATACCACTTTTATTGTTTTTAAGTGTTATAAATATATATTTATCATCCTATAATTACTCCTTGAAACATATCACTTTTGGTGATGTCTAGGAACCCATGACACCCTAAGAAGGTGTATGGTAGGATTAGAATAGCTTCGGAGTTGTTTTGAATTGGTTAGAATAGGTTTTGCGTGAGAAAAACTCATTTCGACAACTTTAGTTAAAGGTCTGATCTTATTTTTAAATTCTGGAATTCTCGAAAGTAGGTAAAAATTTTTGGGCTAGATATTTGGAAAATATACTTTAAAACGAAAAAGTGGTCGCTTGAACGGGTTAAAACGGAGTTATAACGAAGAAGATATGAATTTTTCAAGTTTGACCACGAAAACTATAAAAACCAGAAAATTCAGCATATTACTTCCACTTTTTACGAGTCAAAAATGAGGCATAGGCGTTATGAAATGTGTCGACTTATCAAAAATATATTATTATACTTTAATACGAAGCTAAGGACATATAAAACGTAGAAAACGGACTTGTAACGATTAAATTACACGCGATTTAACGAAGTTGCCGTAACTATTTTATATAAGTATAACTATATATTTTCTAATAACAAAGAAATATCGGCCACGAAGGACCATGTTGAGGTTCGTTTTTAACATTGATGTAGTACTTTTTATAATATGATGTCTCCTAGTAAAAGTAAGTTCGCCTAGCATATTTTCCAAAATGTCCAACTGTTCGTCAAACGGAGTTGTAACGAATAAAATACGGTCACATAAACTTTGCCGAAAACCACCCTTAAACAATATTTTGGACACAAGTACCATACTTTACCTATGTTTTTCTCCATGATCGAGACCTCTACGATAAAAACTTAAATGCTAATACTTTGAGATAATGATACAAGCTTTCCAAAACCATTGAGTTTGTTTCCTAACACTCGATGTACACCATTTTACGACTAGCTTTTCAAGGCCATTTAGTCACTCTCATGACTTGTCAACTTATATTGTTTTACGATGAAAAACTATAATTTCGTAATAAATCACTAAACGACTATTGTAGGAGGTTGTTTCAACGTAAATACTTGTAAAGTATTTTATAATATGACGAGATGTCATAAACAATATATTTTGACGATAAACATTATTTTCAAATGTACAAGTGGTATGGATATCATATGAGTTTGCATGCACGACATTGTTTCATGATTTACATTAGAACATATCATTCAGTCACGGTCAGAGGTTGCGCCTCATTTCAGTATTGCCATTATATCATCATTATCATTGCAACAGGTGAGTTTTCATAGCCCCGATTTATTCAAGTTTATAATTATTTCAAACCTACGGGGGAGAATACATTGCACATCATTTTTTTATTACGATACCAAGTATATCAAATTCATTTACATTGCTTAAGTACCTCATTGCCAATTGAATGTCCTCATATCAGAAATCATGAACCGTTAATTACTGGGTAAGCGAGGATGAGTGGATAGATCTATCAAGGGTGACTCCTCCATCCGGGTTGGTGGATTCCAACTAGTCAAACGGATGAATTTTATTTAATATCATTGTTTGAGTTGTTTGGGAAAACACTCTGTTGGGGCGAACATCGTGATCAGTCTAGCTTCGGTGTCATGTGCTTATAGCAATTGTAACATTTTATGTGACATATTTGTCATACATGGCCTATACATGTGGTAGTCGTCTAAAACATTTACATAAACTCTATGAACTAACTCAACCTTTGTGTTGACACTTTTAGCAATGTATTTTCAGGTAACTATGGCATTCACTTCATCGCATGCATGAGGAATTATCATAGAGTCGCGGTGACGACGCGTCACACATGGATTTATACATTTTTAAAACATCGTTTGACTTGTACCAAACTTATTTTCCGCACATGTTGATTTTCATTTGGGACCTATCTTTGTAACTCTGAATGTTTTTAATATATCAAACGATGTTCTTTTTAAACGACACTTTAGGTCGTTCAATATAACTATGATTGTGATGCTATGACAGTCATCCCCCAGGAATTCCATTCCGCTGCAAAACAGGTAATTTGGGGGTGTGACAAAAGTCTTTATGTGTAAATTGAATAACTACGAAACAAAGATTAGAAAACAAGGATAATGCACAATTTCCTGCATATGTGATCCAAGTTAGTTGAAAAATAGTTTTCTGGCTCACGGATCCCACGGTTCCCTCCTAGTAGGGATCCGTCTAGGCAATTATGGGGGATCCGTATAGCTGATGATCAAATTTAGCAATGGTGATATAACAAGTAATGTTATCACAAAAGTGAGATATGAATACAAAATAATCATATCAGAAATATAACAAGTAGCATGTAATTTCAGTTAATAAAACTAGAGTTATGATATATAAGACTCTAAGAACTAAGAAAATAAAAAATACATGACTAGGAATTTCTAGACCAACTATCGCTAGATTCTAGGACACCACTAAATCTTCTAGCTCGAGTTTCGTTTAGGTTTAATCTCGTTAAAACATTCGAGGAGATGATAGAACATAAAACGTTGGTCTTCTCGTACTTCATGTATCAAACTTTCAACATGTTGATAATGATAGCAATCTTTGTCATGGCTTGGTAGTGGTGGTGGAAGAAATGAAATGGCTTGATGCGAAGGATCAAGTGAAGCGGCTTGTGGAGCTTTAAACGATGGAGGGATTGGTGGAGGCGCATTTGAGAATGGCTGGACCAAGAATGATGGTGGTGGTAGAGAAGTGTCAACTTCTATATGGTCGGGTGGTTGACTTTGATGATTTCTCATAATCCAAATAGAATTATATGATGGAAACGGTGAAAAGGAAGCCGGAGCGAATGTTGACTCAATTTGATTTTGTACCATTATTCCTCCTAATGAGGAAAATGTTGTTGGCGGAGGTGGATGAGACGGCCTTGCAGGCAAGTCCTCTAAAATGTAGAGGTGTGGTGATGATAGTGGAGATGTAAAACAGATAGCTCTAGGAACCAATGGTGATGGTTTAGTAGAGATGATATTGTTTGGCCTAGGAGGTATGGTGGTGTTTGGCATAGGTAGTTTTGTGGGTACTATCCTTTTAGGAATTGGTTTGATTGGTTGAGAAGAGATCCTGGCATTTGTTGGCTTGACTAGAGATGATTCGGTTGAAGAAATTTCGTGTACAACACGAGCAATTTTCTTGGGTGGTTCTTTGGAGGATAAGTTACTACTTGGAGTTTTCCTCATGATGAGATGATTTCAAGAGGTTTGTAAGGGTTTCTAAAGTGCTGAAAGTTAGGATGAAGGTGATGACTATGGAAGTCCTAACAATGTGGTTTATAAAGCAAGAGATTTGGCAGGTACATTTAAGCCTTAAGCCACTAAGATTCATTGGAATGTGATGATTAACATGCACAAGAGTCAACTACAGAGTTTGTACTGATCTAGGAACTCATTTAAGATGAGATGGAGTGTTTGAGTTAGAAAGATGAGTTGAAATGATTGTTTTAGCAAGGTTTGACATAATCTGTCACCCGGATTCCACGGTTCCCTCCTCAGAGGGATCCGTCTAGGCTAATCCTAGGTATGGTGGTGTTTGGCATAGGTAGTTTTGTGGGTACTATCCTTTTAGGAATTGGTTTGATTGGTTGAGAAGAGATCCTTGCATTTGTTGGCTTGACTAGAGATGATTCGGTTGAAGAAATTTCGTGTACAACACGAGCAATTTTCTTGGGTGGTTCTTTGGAGGATAAGTTACTACTTGGACTTTTCCTCATGATGAGATGATTTCAAGAGGTTTGTAAGGGTTTCTAAAGTGCTGAAAGTTAGGATGAAGGTGATGACTATGGAAGTCCTAACAATGTGGTTTATAAAGCAGGAGATTTGGCAAGTGCATTTAAGCCTTAAGCCACTAAGATTCATTGGAATGTGATGATTAACATGCACAAGAGTCAACTACAGAGTTTGTACTGATCTAGGAACTCATTTAAGATGAGATGGAGTGTTTGAGTTAGAAAGATGAGTTAAAATGATTGTTGTAGCAAGGTTTGACATAATATGTCACCCGGATTCCACGGTTCCCTCCTCAGAGGGATCCGTCTAGGCTAATCCTAGGTATGGTGGTGTTCGGCATAGGTAGTTTTGTGGGTACTATCCTTTTAGGAAGTGGTTTGATTGGTTGAGAAGAGATCCTTGCATTTGTTGGCTTGACTAGAGATGATTCGGTTGAAGAAATTTCGTGTATAACACGAGCAATTTTCTTTGGTGGTTCTTTGGAGGATAAGTTACTACTTGGAGTTTTCCTCATGATGAGATGATATCAAGAGGTTTGTAAGGGTTTCTAAAGTGCTAAAAGTTAGGATGAAGGTGATGACTATGGAAGTCCTAACAATGTGGTTTATAAAGCAAGAGATTTGGCAAGTGCATTTAAGCCTTAAGCCACTAAGATTCATTGGAATGTGATGATTAACATGCACAAGAGTCAACTACAGACTTTGTACTGATCTAGGAACTCATTTAAGATGAGATGGAGTGTTTGAGTTAGAAAGATGAGTTGAAATGATTGTTTTAGCAAGGTTTGACATAATCTGTCACCCGGATTCCATGGTTCCCTCCTCAAAGGTATCCGTCTAGGCTAATCCTAAGGATCCGGCTCTCAGAAGCTATGAAAGAGTGTAAATGATGTTTCTAAGATCTAAGATCTATATCACCTTGAGTGTTTCAGTCCACCTAAGTGTCTTAAATGAAAGGGTGCTTAAGTACTTGAAGGTAATGATGATGTAGCTAATGATTTCACTTTATGGAAGGAATTGGAACTTTCATGAGTACCAATGAATGGACAAAGATGACACTAAGGATGAGAGTGTCAATTGAAGCTAAATGATCCTATAGATCCGATAGTGTTTTAGATTAATCCTTTGGAAAATATCCTAGAGGCTTAAGATGGAAAAACTAGGATTTGATCAATTTTGACCAACTTTGACGTAAGGATGATTATGATCAATTTTGCTATAAAATATTTCCTAATGTTTCGGTATGAGGGATTATGTGAAGAATGATGTGTGAGTTTAAGAGCGGAAGAGTAATGGATTAAAATGAAATGATAGATCTACAAGCGTCTTAGAGTGTGATCTAGATGAGTTATGTGTGAGTAGGAAGGATCTACTTAGCTTGATAAAGACTTAATTTGCCTTAAGAAAATATGTTTACCTTAGTGTGAGGTGTTCTAAGGATATGTTTGAAATACAATGCTTGCAATTGCATTTTCTGTTTGCCGGATCCAACGGTTCCCTAATTGTAGGGATCCGTCTAGAAGAAACTTTGGGATCCGTCCATCTGCTTAGCAGAACCTTTACTAAAGGTATGCAATGATCTTGCAAATGCATTATATTCCAAGGTTAGTTTAAAAGGGTTCTAACACTAAGATTTCAAATGTAAGATGTTTTATTTCATGAAGGAAATAGAATTACATTGATAAAGCACGAGTACAAGAAGATTGATCCTATTTGAAATACTATTAGGTTCCTTGAGTGTTTTCGCTAGATGGATCATCAAATGGTTAATGAGTGTTGGCGGATTCAGGAATGAAGAACGTCTTCATGAGGGAAATGTTCAGCGGTTCCATCATCTTGTTCACAAGTACGTACAACGGACTTTGAAATTGAGGATGAAAATGCATGACATTATGATAGAGGCGCGTCAAGAACATTCCATATGGAATGAGTTTATTCTTGGAGCCTTGAAGGTTTAAAATTCGCCTTGCAAAGAAGTAGGCAAGATTGTATGGTTGTTGTGTTAGCACACAATACATTATGTGAGCACAACAGGAGGGAAGGATTTCTCGATTTCCCCTAAGACTCCAAACATTTTCACGTAGGATGAGTGCAAGGGGCTTGTAATCTTCAAGAATATCCCGTGTGTAGATGATGTTTGGATTGGAGTGATGAGGTTTGCATAATATGCGAATTAAGTCTTGTGGGTAAGGAATGTGAGAACAATACGGACTATTTTCTTCACGAAAGTTGAAGAGAGAATCAAGAGACCAATCTTCGGTGAAGGCACATTGTCCATAATTTGGAATTCGGAGAATTTGAGCAAATTTCCCAAGAGTCAAAACAAACTTTTGGTTTTTGATCTAAAACCAAAGGGATAGAGAACGATCCTCTTTATGAACTAGTTCGGCTTGACGGAAGAATTCCAATACTAACCTTGGACATATTTTCTCGTTAATTTCGAGAAGACATTCTAGTCCTATGGCTCGGAAGGAGGTATTGATACCTTCTTCGAATTGTAGAGAGGTGTCTACAATACGTCCTTCATGGAAGTGACGGGTTTCGAGATTATTGAACACACGGACATGATTGCCAAGTGTGTTGGGCTCAAGAGAGATGTTCGGAGTGTAGACGCAAGAGAGTGAAAAATCAAACTCATATACGTGCGATATAGTGAAACCTATAGAAAAGATGAGTTAATAGAAAGTGATGTTTGTTGTCAACCTATGATTATCTAACGTTTTCATTAGATTTTTTTTATTAACAATGGTTTTTTTTAACAAGAAAGACACTTAACTTACTTATGGTTTTGACATTCTACTGGAGTATTACTTTTAGAAGAAAAGTGGTTTTTAATTTGCATGAAAAACTATTCTCCAGTAGGACGGATCCCATGGTTCCTTTACAAAAGGGATCCGGCTAGTATATCTTCCGGGATCCGTAGATCTGTAGTTACAGAAATAGATTTTATGATGAAAAAAATATAGGTTTTTATATCTCTGATAATGCTACACGCGTCGTTCGGGTTCAAAGGAACTTACTTTTCGTCGAGCAAGTTTTTCAACACCCTAGGCAGTGAACCTAATCGTTTTAGTGTAGTATTAGGGTAAGCAACGGGTATTGATATTGTTCTCTAGGGGAATAGGAATGCTAGTGAGAAGTTACTACGCTAAGGTTGGGGTTGAGGAAGATTATTTTTTATCTTTTTATATTTTTTAAGGAAAGGAAAGGTGCGAATCTCGGGGTTTGGATTTGGGGGGTTGGTATTTCTACCGATTACTCTACTTATCTAATAATCTAATCTAAGGTGTATGTAGTCTATGTCTAATTATTGTGTGCTCGTGTAATAGTTTAAAGATGTGTTTACTTAGGTTTTACTACTCCTTAATTATCTCCTATTGGTGGTTGAATTGTCACGTCCTTATTCTTACTTGCGTTGTGTGTCTAAAGTTGTAGGGTATGCGTTTCTCCCTAACTCTTTGAACTTACCAAAGGGTCTCGTCTACAAAACCCACTAGGTATAATAAACTCTTACTCTAAGGCACTCTTTGGATGGTTTAGCTTACAACTACTCAAGGAGTTATATTCTAAGGTTCACAAAGATTTAATCAAGCATTAAGTACACAACAAATGACCTATCGCATTACTAGATCATTAACAACTAAGATAAGAGACAACCAAACAATATTCAATAATTAAGTTTCATATTCCCTAAGCAAACACACAAGTAAATTAGCCGGACATGGAGAACATGCAAGCATACACACAAATAATCAAAGACATAATTGTATTAATGAAGTAAAACACTTATCTTGGTGTAAGATAGGGTTTGGAACCCTAAAATACTGTACAAGACAGCCTTGGTTCGGTTTAGGTTTTTACTCCAAAAGACTACACACCAATACTGAAAAATTCGGATTCTATATATAAGATTACACATGCGACGGCGTCACCTTATGTTTTGTGACGCCGTCGTGTCGCCGTCATTAGGGTTTCGTCTTGGCCACGTTAGACTTGCGACAGCGTCACCTTATACTTGTGGCGCCGTCCTCTTCAGCTTCTGACGCCGTCTGGATTGCATCTAGGCCGTTTGAGTTGCGACGGCCTACTCTTTTATAACTTGACGTCGTCACTTGAAAATAGGAGTTTTGGCTTCTGTCCCATCACAAAATCCTCTGACGGTGTCTCGTATAAGCTGTGACGCCGTCAGCTTATGTTTTCAGCAGCTTTGAGTGTCTCGATTTTGACTTTGGCCATTTTCTTCGTATATACGCGCCTTTCCTTCAAGAGACCTAAAAAGTGAAAAGGAACGATATTAAGCAATAACGGATACAAAAGTGATCAAATAAGGGCTTAAACGACCCCTCAAAAAGGTACCTTTTAAAACCTTATCAATCTCATAGTTTTATATCAAGATATGTGTTTTAGCCTACATTTTTGTTTAACATGTATACATGTCTTTTAATGTATTACGAGAGAATGAAATAAAGTAAAGAGAAATGATAAACACATTGTGATAATAACCTAAATAAACTTAGATTATTAGTAATATTTCATTTCAATACTAAGAATGATACAAAGGATTGGGTATATAACCCCAATGTAGTTTAACAACACAAAGTAAATGTCTTCGTATGTGAACTTCATCATAGGGAACACAAGTGCGATGAGTGTTAAGACGATGAGCACGAAGGTGATGTAAACCATGTTGAAGATGATCCTTCTTGGTTTCGGTTGGGATAAAATGGAGAGGAAGATGAAGTTTTGAATGAGAGGAAATTTTTGAAATTGGAAGATTTGAAAAAGTGGGCGTCGAGTGGTATATTTATGGGAAAGGAGTATTTTTCAAAATTTGTGTTTTGTTTTATTATTGGATTAAAATAAATAAAACATAAGTTTTATATACCAAGACTTTAGACGAGAAAAATAACACGTATGAGAGAAAAAGGCTTTCTAATGAAGCTTCTTGTAAATCATATTAATACCTAAATAGGCATACTTAATTATCAAGCCAAATAAAAAGAAAATCATACCTCTAGCGCACTTAGGAATGTCTTTACAAATGACACAACAAATGTCACTTAGACAATTCCCGCTCCTTTGCGTTTAAGATACCTTCTTAAGGAAGGTATCCTTGTTACCAAGCGATTCCTATATCTTGGTGGGTATGAGCTTTGACTAATGAACATGACAAAG
The DNA here is from genome assembly GCA_019973895.1 of Chrysanthemum seticuspe. Lineage (NCBI taxonomy): Eukaryota > Viridiplantae > Streptophyta > Magnoliopsida > Asterales > Asteraceae > Chrysanthemum > Chrysanthemum seticuspe. The sequence continues at coordinate 325,497,804 of BPTQ01000001.1, read as the reverse complement.
AAGATTAGTGCAATTAAATGAAAAAGTAAATAAGAAAAATGTTGTTATCAAATCAACATCCAAACATATAGTTTTAAAAGACATGGTGTTTGTTTTTATGAAAAACCTTCTTTGTAGTTTTCAATTAACCATGGATCGTATCAAGTTTTTAAAGTATAATATACTTCAAGAAACTTGGTAACGAAGCTCTGATGCCAATTGTGGAAAACTAGAAGGGGGGTTGAATAGTTTTCCCAATTAAAACTTTCTTTTAATCTATTTAGATCGACTTATGTCAATCTATTTGGATGTGTGTGTTGAATGTTGATAAACAAGCATATATAAGTATGTAATGAAAAGATAACAGTAAGAAGCACAAAACCACAACGCGAGTATTTATAGTGGTTCTTCTACAAGGACACCTTCCTTGCCCTACTCCACTCCCCGATTCATCTACTCGAGTGTTCGTAAACATTACACCAATATCCTTATGGCGGAGAAGCCTTCACAACCTCGCTTACCCTTTTTCCGGTGCTAGGCTAACCACCGTGTTCTTTCACTCCAAGGTGAACCACACCTACACAACGTCGCCTACCCTTTATAAGGTACTAGGCTAAGTACCTAGTTCTTTCACACCAAGGTGAACTACACCTACACAACGTCTCCTACCCTTTATTCTGTACTAGGCTAAGCACCTAGTTCCATTGCAATGGAGGAACTACTACCCAACACTACACCAACGACTAATCCCAAAGGAGATCAACTCCTTTCTACAACATCATCAAGATATCAATATCCTTGGAACTAGTACTAATCTATCTTGTACATCGAAACACACCATATCGAATGTACATCTAAGGCACCTTTCACTAATGCCTTTAACTAGATCTTCAAGACACCCTTTACTAATGTCTTGTGTCTTGAATTCTAAGCACTCTTCAGTGATGATAAAAAAAAGATATTTCCAGAAACTTTTGGACCTACAAAAAGATATTTCCAGTGATGATAAAAAATAACTAATAGCTAAAAATAATGAAGCTAAAATGATGCTTTATAATGCTCTGCCTAAAAAAGAATATGAAAGAATTTTTATGTGTGAAACCGCAAAAGAGATTTGGGAATCTTTGATCATTACACATCAAGGAAATTCACAAGTCAAGGAAAACAAAATTGATCTTCTTGTTCAACATTATGAACAATTTGTTATCCCTGAAGATGAAACCATTGATTGTGGATTTGCTCGCTTTAATACTATTATTACTTCTCTTAAAGCACTTGATGAAACTTTTCGTAGTAAGAAGTTTGCCAGGAAATTTCTTAGAGTACTCCATCCAAAGTGGAGAGAAAAAAGGAACGCCTATTGAGGAATCAAAATATCTCTCAATAATGTCACTTGACGAGCTAATTCAAAATCTCAAAGTAAACAAAATGGTGATAGAGAAATATTCGGAGATCATCAAAGGAAAAAGAGAGAAAGTCAAGTTCATTCCTCTAAAGGCAAGAACGGAATCTAGTGATGATGAAGAATCTTGCTCTGGTAGTGAAGATGAGGAGTATGCTATGGCCGTTAGAGATTTCAAAAAGTTTTTTAGAAGAAGAGGAAAGTTCGTAAGACAACCCCGAGATGAAAAGAAGCCATTCTGAAAAGACCGAGGTGACAAATAGGGAAAAGGAGAAAGGAGGTGCTTTAGATGCGGTGATATAAGTCATCTAATAGGAGATTGTCCCAAGCCACCTAAAATCAAAACTCAATGAGCTTTTGTAAGTGGTGCTTGGAGTGATAGTGAGGATGATGAAGAATCAAACAAGGATGAGATCGCTCTAATGGCACATGAATCAAACAAGGTACATTCCAACTCATCTTACTCTTCTATTGATGATGACACTTTGCAAAAATAATATAATCAATTGTGTGAGCTTAGCTTAAAAATGATAACTAGAAATAAGTTTTTAAAGACCAAAAAGGAATTTTTAGAAAATGAAATTTATGAGTTAAAAGAAAAGGCAAAACGATTAAAAAAGGGCAAAGCAAATGACGATGGTTGCAAATCATGTCAAGAGCTTAGTCTTGAAATAGAAAAGCTAAAACTCACACAAGAATTTCTCATTGAACATAACTCTAAATTTAAAATATTTAACAAAAACATTTCTTGTGTCGATGAGATATTAAGAATTCAAAAAGTACCAGGAAACACAAGTGGATTAGGTTTTAATGAAGTACTAATTCCAAATATTCAAACCAAAATGGCCAAAAAAGAAAACAAACTGTCACATCTGCTGCAGTACAGCACAGACCAGACAGACCAAAAAATTGGTTCTGTCCGTTGAAAGTTTTGGTGTCGTGGTGTCTACAGTAGGACATAATGCTTGCAAAACGGACCATAGTGAATTTGTCAAGGTAACAATGAAAACCAAGGATGTTGTTAAACTAAAACCTGCTATTACATTAGGAGTAGGACTTGTTAGAAATGAATTTAGATCTAAAACTACTCAACAACGGCCTAAAACACCTATTGCCAAATGCCCCTTTCCCAAGAGCAACTACAACATACAACCCAACTATCAACATACCGGTTGAAATCAAAACTACCCTAGACCATATCAAACTCCAAATTACATGCCATGGTACCCTTACCCATCATTTCCATAAATGAAGCAAGTAAATGGTGTGTTTAACCCAAACGGACCCATGAGATATTGGGGACCAAACGCTTGAGTTATTTGTGTCATAGGTATGCTTGAAAGATGGATTAGAACCTAATGAATGGATTAAAGATAGTGGATGCTCAAGAAAAATGACGGGTAACAAAAGCCTCTTCTCAACATACCAAGAGTATGATGGAGGTAATGTCACTTTTAGTATCAATCTCAAAAGCAATCTCAAAAGGTACAATCGCTCATAACTCCATAAATATTGAAAATGTTGTTGGGAATTCTACTAAATAAGAATTCTGCTGAAGTGTTGGATTCTACTGAAGAAGTGATTATGCGAAAGTAGTAAAACCATGTAGCTTGTTTCTGCGAATATAGATATTCCGCATATTTTATAGTTAGTTAGGATATGCATGATTTTTATTAGGAATTGATAATGCATATATCTTATACGTTTCTTGTGAAACGGTTTAGGGTTCCTTGTCTATAAAAGGAACACATTAGTATGTATGATGTACGAGTTTGAAAAACAAGTTTTAGTTTTATTCAAAGATCTATAGAGGATCAAAGTATTCTTAGTAAGCTGTGTTCTTACTTGTGTTTGATTTCCGCTTTGGAATACAAGTAATAGAGACTTTCTATTAGTGTGTTTGTGATTACATAAACATTACTAACGATCCACGAGCGCTCAAAGATCTATCAAGGTCTAAGGTTCAACAAGTGGTATCAGAGCCTCAGGAGAGTCTCTGTGATACTAAGAACATCCTTTTCTTTACACCCTCAAAACCAAAACAACCATAACAATGCTTGGGTCAGACGATGGAGAGGAAGTTACTCACAATCAAAACACCACATCTTTGCAACAACTCAATCTCACAAACAGCAATGCAAAGTTCCCATACCTCAAGAAGGAGGAGTATGAATTGTGGGCTATGAAGATGCAGAATTGGATCAGCAATATTGATTGGAATCTTTGGGAAGTTGTCCATAAGGGTAACAATTTGAAGAAGTGCATCAAAGATGCTGATGGTGTTATTACCATCGTTGGTCCCAAAACTGCTGAAGAGATACTAGATGTTCAGAGAGAGAATAAAGTTAGAACTATTCTCCTTCAGGATATACCAGATGATCACATGGGTGACTTTCACTACATGGAGGATACTAAGGACATCTGGATGGCAATCAAGGCTAGGTTTGGTGGGAACGATGAGTCAAAGAGGATGAGGAAATCAATGTTGAAACAACAGTTTCAAGAATTCCAAATCTCTAAGGAAGAAGGTATCCACAAGGGATATGACAGGTTCCATAGGATTTTGAGTCAATTGAATCAGATGAAGGCCAGGCCAAACAATGAGGATTGCAATTCAAAGTTCCTACGATCTTTACCTCCATCTTGGTTGCAAGTAAGCATTGCACTCAAAGCAATAGGTGGGCTAGATATGATCACTTTTGATGATCTCTACAACAAACTTAAAACTCTTGAGCCTGATTTCAGAAGTCCTTTTCGTTCATCCACTCCCACTCACTCAGCTTTTGTTAGCACCTCCTCAAATAAGATGACCTATGCTCCAAGCCCAATTTCCTCAGCATCATCATCCTACATCACCACTACATCAAATTCTCAACCTAAAACCAGTGGTGTATTGGAAGATGTACTTCACTCTTTTGTTGTTGATTATGAAAATCAGCAGCAAATAGCTTTTGAGGATTTTGAATAGGTGGATCCACTTGAAATGGAAGAGATGAACTTGAAGTGGCAACTGGCCATGCTCTTAGTGAACATCAAGAAGTTTGAGAGTAAGTCTAGGAGAATGTTTGGTTTCCAGGGAAGAGATCCAGCAATATTTGACCGAAGGAAAGTCAAGTGCTATACTTGTGATCATATGGGTCACTTCTCAAGAGAATGCAATGATAGGAAGGCTGGTGATGAGGTTAGGTATTCTACCTATCAGCAGAATCAAATGGAAGCTGGAAATACCAAAGCTGGATACTCCAAAGCTTTGGTCACTCTGGATGACCATGTCAACTGAAAGGTGCATGAGCCTGATAATGATGACACTTCTGGTTCTGAGTAGAGTGGATTGCTGGCAACCTGTACTACAGAGGATCAACATGATCAAGTTGCCTTAATGGGCATCTCTCAGGTACATAATTGTGTGTTTTGGTTGTAGTGAAAGATATAATGAACTTAAGGAAGCTTATGATGAATTGAAACCTAAATATAATGAATGGTATGTCGAAGTTGAGGCTTACAAAAAGGCTTTAAAACTTTAGAAAGACAAAAAATTTGGTTTCAAAAGAATCAACTTGCTTATGATGAAAAGATAAGGGTGTTAGAAAGTGATTTGGAATGTACTAGAATTGATTTAAAATGTACTGAGAAAGAAAAGTTGATGTAGTTTCAGAAAACCAAGTGCTGAAAAAGAAACTAGATGAGGAAGTAGCTAGACATAAAGAATGGTGAATGTCAGGTGACAATTTAGCTAGCTTAATTTATGGTAGTCAATCTATAAACTTTGGGATAGGTTTAGGTTTTAAGAAGTATGTTGGCTTAGAAGCTAGGAATGATCTGGGTAAATCTACACCAGCAGGATTAGCTAATTATGTAAAAGAAGGAGAATTACATGCGGTACCTGGACCTATTAGAGGAGAACATATGCCCACTGACCTTTCCATTACAATAGAATTTGATGGATCACACCATCTTTATGGCAAAAAGTCAAGATACTTGCCAGACCCTGATTCTAAATCTACTGAATTTGTCACTTGTTCTGACAGTGACAAGTCCTCTGACCAAGGGTCTACTATATATAACAGTTGTGATTCAAGTGAAAAGTCAGGCCTTCCCAATACCTCATCCAAGCCTACACCCAAGACTCCCTACAAGCCTGTTAGATTTGCTGCTAAGGAATCAAATTCCAAGACAATTTCCTCTGAAGTGTGACAACTCAGATTTACTATTCATCTCAGGAATTTACTATTCATCGGTTACTATTCAAAAGTTTACTATTCATCATTTTCGGAGTCAAAGTAATATTCTAAGAACATATTTCAAAATTTTACTATTCACGAAACACTATTCATTCCTGGAGAAAATCACTATTCATGCTTCACTATTTCATCGTTTATCGTAAACTAGGTTTACGAGTATCAAATTCGCGTAACCTTAATGGTTTAGCTGCGAATTCATGAATAATCATCTAGGGCATTTCATATAGACTAGGTTTAATCCATATATCATTAGCATGATTATCATCATATTAGTTCATGCATGGTTTTGCATTTTTCATTAAACGTATAGTTTTTATTAAATAAACGCTATCGCGTAATTAATTATTTTGAACAATTGATCCGATTCTTCCAAAAATTATCCTGATATATTTTTATACTCATATTAAGATTATAAAAATAACATTATTTGTTTACCCAGTGTTTTAAATTTATTTTGTATATAAATTGTTATATTTATATAATTACGACGGTTTTCGTAAAAACTACACGATAATTATTATTTCACTCAAATTTTGCAAGAAATGTATTTTTATAATTTCTATGACTTCAATATATTTTATTTTGACCCGTTAAAATTTATTTTTAGTTAACGCTACCCTAAATGCTTATATACGTATACAAGTTACTAACTATCTTTAATTAACTTTACATCTACTTTATATTTACACATTTAAAAAAAATATAAACACTAAGTATAATACCCCCTTGTCGACATAAGGGGATGACTCACACTTTAAATTTGCAAAATATCTAACTTAACATACACATATATCATTTTATACTTACATTAGACACATACAATTAAAAATACAAAGGTGAAAATTAAGCTATTCTCTCTTCTCTTCTTCCCTAAGAACCGGCCACCCATAGAGACCAAGAAGGAATTCCCAAAAAATTTTCTTGTCAAGTTCATATCAATCTAGTTACACTCTTAAGTAAGGTTTTGAAATAAAAACCTAGGGTGTTAGGATTAACCTTGTTCATCTAACCTCATCAAGTTACTAGTAAGCATTTCATGTTCATATTCATTTTTCATATTTATATTATGTTCATTTCATCATATTTAAGAAAAACATGCAAGTCATATTGATGTTTATACCACTTTTTATTGTTTTTAAGAGTTATAAGTATATATTCATTATCCTATAATTACTCCTTGAAACATATCACTTTTGGTGATGTCTAGGAGCCCATGACACCCTAAGAAGGTGTATGGTAGGATTATAATAGCTTCGGCGTTGGTTTGAATTGGTTAGAATAGGTTTTGCGCGAGAAAAACTTATTTCGACAACTTTATTTAGAGGTCTGATCATATTTTTAAATTCTGGAATTTTCGACAGTAGGTAAAAAATTTTGGACTAGATATTTAGAAACTATACTTTCAAACGAAAACGTGGCCGCTTGAATAGATTAAAACGGAGTTATAACGAAAAAGTTATGCTATTTTCAAGTTAGACGACGAAAACTATAAAATTCAGAAATTTCAGCATGTTACTTCTACTTTTTACGAGTTAAAAATGAGGCTTAAGCGTTATGAAATGAGTCGACTTATCAAAAATATATTAGTATACTTTGATACGAAGCTAAGGACATATAAAATGTAGAAAACGGACTTGTAACGATTAAATTACGCGCGTTTACATGAAGTTGTCGTAACTATATTAAATAAGCAAAACTAATATATTTCTATTTTGACAAACCTTACGGCGACAAATGACCATGTTGAGGGTCGTTTTTAACATTGATGTAGTACTTTTTATAACGTGATGTCTTCTAGTAAAAGTAAGTTTGCCTAGCATATCTTCCAAAATGTCCAACCGTTCGTCAAGCGGAGTTGTAACGAATAAAATACGGTCACTTAAACTTTGCCGAAAACCACCCTTAAACAATATTTTGGACACAAGTACCATACTTTACCTATACTTTTCTCCATGATCGAGATCTCTAGGATGAAACTTTAAATGCTAAAACTTTGAGATAATGATACAAGCTTCCCAAAACCGTTGAGTTCGTTTCCTAACACTCGACGTGCACCATTTTACGACTAGCTTTTCAAGGCCGTTTAGTCACTTTCAGGAAATTTTCAATGACATTATTTTACGACGAAAAGTTGTTGGGATATGAAAGTGCTGAACAGTTAAAGTACTGAAGATTTACAAAGTACTGCAGAATGGCAAAGAACTGGAGAAAGTCAAACAGTCAAAGTATTGCTAATGATAAAATCAAAGTACTGCACATGAAGGTCAAAGTATTGCAAGAGTTAAAGAACTGTTTATTCATTTATGGAAAGTCTTGTAATTCTAGAATAGTCTATATTAGATTACTTGTCGTATAAGGATACATAATTGTAAACCGACTAGGGTTATCCTTGAGCCTATAAAAGGACCCCTAGATTGGCATTAGAGGTACGAATTCACAAGTCTTAGAGTTTACGATTACAAAGTTGTTTAGAGTTTAGAGAGTTCGATATTATTAGTGTTGTTGAAGTATCTGCATAATAAAGCAGATTTAGAGTTATTAATAAAGTTATTCTTCTTAGATTTATTGAGTAAATTCTGCGTACTTAAAAAAGATTACTCAGTGTTTCATTGTTAATAACTTAGGATTTATCCGAGGTTATTAAACCTTAAACAAGCTAGTTAAGATAGTTTGGTTAGAGTACATCGATCCAACAAGTGGTATCAGAGCTTGTGTGGAAACTTTGACTAAGAAGAAACCCAACTACAACAAACTTAAAGATGTCGACTGAAGCTGTTCCACCACCATCAATCACCTCACTCAGAATTCCAATCATCAAGAAGGGAGAATATGACTTATGGTGTATGAAGATGAGGCAGTACATTGCCATTACTGGCCATGCTTTATGGAATGTAATTGTCAATGGTAATGAAGTTGTTCCAGAACCTGTAGCGATTGAAGGACAACCTAAACCACCCAAAGTTGTCTTACCAGCAGCTACTATAAGAAATCAAGAGAAGGCTCTTAACATTCTCTTGTCTGCTATACCTGATGGACATCTATTGGAATTCCATGATGCTAAAGATGCAAAGCAACTCTGGGCTGCTCTCAAGACAAGATTTGGAGGGAATGAAGCTTCTAAGAAGATGCACAAAAATCTTCTTAAGCAACAGTTTGAAACATTCACAGTTGGTGAAAGAGAGAGTCTTGATGCTGCATATGATAGGTTTCAGAACCTACTCAACATGTTGGAGCTATACAAGGCAGAAGTATCAGTTGAAGATGCTAATCTAAAGTATCTAAGGAGTTTGCCATCCACATGGCATGTAATTGCTACAATGATCAGAGGACAACTTGGTTTAGATGTCATGGACTTTGATGATCTCTACAACCATCTTAAGGTTTATGAGCATGAGATGAATGGTCAAACAAGTTCTAAGTCTCAAAGTATTGCTTTTCTATCATCTGAGAAGAGGAGCAGTACTTCAACCAAAAGTACTGCTTCTCCTACTCAAAGTACTGTGACTCAAAGTACTGTCTCGTATACTGCTCCCACCCACGCTCAACAAGCACTACCATCTACTACTATGCACTCAGATGAAGTTGTGTGTTCCTTCTTTGCTCAACAGGCTTCTTTACCTATCACCTATGAAGAAGATCTCTCACAGATTGAAGAGGATGCTTTGGAAGAAATTGATATCAGGTGGCAAGTAGCAATGATTACTGCAAGGATCAAGAAGTACATGAAGAAAACAGGAAAGAACATTGACTTCAAGCCAAAACAGGGAATCACTTTTGACAAATCAAAGATTGAATGCTTCAATTGTCAAAATACTGGACATTTTGCAAGGGAGTGCAGATTTGCTAAGTATCAAGCAAATAGGATGACTGGAAAACCAAAGCTGGAACTCAAAGAAATCCCTATTACTGAAACAAAAGCTTTGGTTGCTCAAGAAAGTTTATCAGAGGTTGACTGGAGTGCTGAGTTTGATGATGAACCAGTAACTTGCTGTATGGTTGCTATGGAGGAAGAGGCTAAAGATTCTGTGGAAGAACTGGACTGGAGCTCTGTTTTTGATGAAGAACCTGAACATGCTGCGTTGGAACCCAGAGACTGTCTAGGAGGATTTGACTGGAGCTTGGAGTCTGAAGATGATCCTGTACTACTTGCTATGGTAGCTACAGCACCAAGTTCATCCCCTATCTCTGAGGTATGCTCAAATTGTCATGATTTCTATCAAAAACTGTTAAATAGTTATGTGATTGAAAGAGATAATTGCATTAGGGCTAGGTCTGAGGTAGCAGGTTATCAAATCACTTTAGAGCCTATGGAAGCCAAAATATTAACCCATGAAAATAATCAAATGGCTTGGGCTGAAAAGTATGAACAACAGGATTACCAGTTAAAACTTAGTGAATGGAAGCTAAACTGTAAAATTGTTGAAATTGAGAAACTAACTAAGGAAAGAGATGAACTGTTAGCTAAGTTTGATGCCTGGAATGAATCTGGCCTGTCCCATGTTTCTTATGTTGAAAAACAGAGAAGAGCTTACATTAGAACCGGCTTAGATTTTGGTATGGACTTTACTAACATGGAAGAAAACATAACTAGTGATCAGGATGACTTAGAAGATATAACCACTAGTGATGATGAACTCATTAATTATGTAGACACATCTAGTAATGAGGGTTCAATTAGTGATTCACCTCCTGAGCCTAAGAAAACCACTGGTTATCATGCAGTTCCCCATCCCACTAGAATTCATCAACCCCCTAGGCCTGATGTTTCTAGATTTGGTGTAGATAGTCTTGAGTTTATGAAGAAGCTTATTGGACAATCTAGGACTGATATCCCAAAAGAAACTGTTGAAACCAATGTTCAAAGTCAAGCAGTACCTTCAACTCAAAGTACTGCTCCACAAGCAGTACCTTCAGGAAAACCTTTTCAAAACAGGACTGCTAAACCTTTTTGGGATAACTTTTTTCAAAACAGATCTAACCACTCACCTAGAAGGCAAAATAGTTTTGGTCATAGACATAGGAGTAGACACTTTGGAAGAATGGGTGAAAAACTGTACTTTGTGTGTTATAGTCCTCATCACTTAATCAAAGATGGTGACCGACACTCAGAATACCTTAGCAAGTTTCCAAAGAATAAGTCTACCAACCAGAAACCTAGAGAGCACAAATCAGTCTGGAATAATTCAAATAGGGTAAATCATCGTAATTTCTCACTAGACCATAGGCACCCTCACCAAAGAAGACCTTTTTCTAGGCAACCAATACCTTCACAAGCAGTACCTTCTCAAAGTACTGCTCAGCCAACACAAGGTACTGCTTACACTACTTGGAATAGGAACCCTAGGAGATCTCACTATTATCAACCTAGAGAGTATTACAATTCACATAGGGGATCTAGATCACAGAAACCAAGTATTAAAACTGAAATGGTTAAAAGGGAAAGTACTGCTGAGGGACAAACAGTACTTTCAACAAAAAGTGAATCTGATGTTTTTGTGATTCAAGATAAAGTAAATGATTTTGCAAAAGAGAGTTTTGATAAAAATCCAGAAAGTTTTGAAAATCCACATGTGAAGAACCAAAAGATAATTCTGGATCATGTTTTAAAAAATAGTGGGAATTACATACTCAAAGAATTTGAGTTTGTAACTCCACAAGGGGAACACAAGTCAGTAATGGCTTGGGTTCCAAAAAGAAACTAACTCTCGATATCTTTGTGCAGGGCAACCCAGAAGAGGAGCTTAAAGATCATCTGATTGTAGATAGTGGTTGCTCTGGAAGTATGACAGGAGACAAGGAGATTCTGTCAGATTTTAGATCTATTAGTGGAGGAAGAGTTGCATTTGGGAATGATCCCAATGGAGGAAGGATCACTGGAAAAGGAACAATCAAAGCTAGAAGAATCGATTTTGAGAATGTTAGATATGTGAAGGAGCTTAAATTAAACTTACTGTCAGTCTCTCAAATCTGTGATAAAAAGCATCCTGTGTTATTCACTGACACAGAATGTCTCATCCTTTCATCTGAATTCAAGCCTGTTGATGATGACTTGGTAGTACTCAGAGTACCAAGGACAAATGATGTGTATAGTCTAGACATGAAGAGTCTTCACTCTTATGGAAGAGCCATTTGTTTAGTGGCAAAAGCAACAACTGAAGAAGCACATCAATGGCATAGAAGATTGGGCCATGTTAATTTCAAGAATATCAACAAACTGGTCACAGGGAATTTAGTTAGAGGTTTACCTTCAAAGACTTACAAGAATGATCACTCATGTTTGGCATGCAAGAAGGGTAAACAACATAAAGCTTCATGCAAGAAGCTTGAAGAGAGAACTATTAGAGAACCATTGGAGCTGTTACATATGGATATTTTTGGACCTGTCTCTGTGGCAAGTCTAAAGAAGAAGAAGTACTTCTTGGTTATTACAGATGATTGCAGTAGATTCAGTTGGGTATTTTTCTTGGGATTTAAGGATGAAACTTTTGATGCTATTCAGACTCTAATCATAGCACTTGAAAACCAATTGAGACTCAAGGTTTGAGGTATTAGATGTGATAATGGGACTGAATTCAAGAACAAGCTTATGGATGAATTTTGTGCTAACAAAGGAATCAAGAGGGAGTTCAGTATTGCAAGAACACCATGGCAAAATGGTGTTGCAGAGAGAAAGAGTAGAACTTTGATTGACGCAGCCAGAACTATGCTTGTAGACTCACAACTACCCATTCAATTCTGGGCTGAAGCTGTAAGTACTGCTTGCTATGTACTTAACAGAGTATCTGTTACCAAACCACAAATGAAAACACCCTATGAGTTGCTGATGGGCAACAAACCTAACATTCGATTTTTGAAGCCTTTTGGTTGCCCTCTTACTATTTTAAACACAATTGACAATCTGGGAAAGTTTGATGGCAAGTCAGAAGAAGGATATTTATTGGGTTATTGTACCAACAACAAAGGCTTTAGAGTTTATAACAAAGTCACTAAGAAGGTTCAAGATTGTCTTCATGTTGAGTTTTTAGAAGATCAAGAAAATCAGAAGGGTAAAGGTCCTGATTGGATGTTTGATCTTGAAGTTTTGACTCCTTCCATGAACTATGTACCTGTTAGAGAAGAGAACAAACCTGTGTATAATGTAGAAGATTCACAATATGTTGTTCATGCAGTTCATATTAGACCTGATGTTGTTCCTGATAAAGAACCAAAGAACAGTACTGATGCTCCAAAGCAAAGTACTAGTGATGCACCAAAGCAAAGTACTGATGAACCAAAATCCTCACTATTTGTTGAGGATCAAGCTATTCAAGAGACACTTAATCAGATGCTTTTTCAATATTTTATGGCACATTCTTATACTGATGAACAAAGAAGAGCTTATGAAGAGGCAAAGAAAAAGAAAAAGAATGCAGAATACTCTCACAGTACTTTCGAACAAAGTACTGATGCACCAGTTGACAGTACTTTAGATGATTTGGATGATCCTACCATGCTTGGATTAGAAGATACTGATGATGAGCTGGATAATGAAGGCATTTTCTCAGATTCCAATGAAGATGCTGATTTCACTAACTTGAATGATACTTATGAAGTTCCACAGTCTCCAATCTCAAGAATTCATAAGAATCATCCAACTGATCAAATCGTTGGTCCTTCAACTTCTGGAGTTATGACAAGACACAAAGCTAAGAGTTTCTCTACACCTCATAATGCTTTACTTAGCTTTGTATATAAGCAAAACAGGCTGAATCATAAGGACCATCAAACATGCCTATTTACTTGTTTCATCTCTCAAGAGGAACCCAAGAATATTGCTCAAGCATTGACTAAAGAAAGCTGGGTTGAGGCTATGCAGGAAGAACTTCTTCAGTTTAAACTTCAAGAAGTTTGGGTTTTATGTCATCTTCCATATGGGAAGAGAGTTATTGGAACCAGATGGGTTTTCAGAGTAAAAAAGAGATGAAAGGGGCAATGTTATCAAGAACAAGGCATGATTAGTAGCTCAAGGTTACAGACAGGAAGAAGGAGTAGATTATGATGAAGTATTTGCTCCTGTAGCAAGGATTGAGTCTATTAGAATATTTCTTGCTTTTGCTTCATATATGGGTTTTCAGGTTTACCAAATGGATGTCAAGAGTGCTTTTCTTTATGGCACTATTATAGAAGAGTTGTATGTTAAACAACCTCCAGGTTTTGAATATCCTAAGCATCCTAACAAAGTATACAAGGTGGTTAAGGCTCTTTATGGCCTTCATCAGGCACCTAGAGCTTGGTATGAGAGGCTCTCCATTTTCTTATTAAAACATGGTTACAAAAGGGGAGCTATTGACAAGACTTTGTTTATCAAGAGAGACAAGAAGGATATCATGTTAGTTCAAGTGTAGATTGATGATATCATCTTTGGGGCTACCAGATAGTCCATGGTTAAGGAGTTTGAGCAGCTGATGCAGAAAGAATTTCAGATGAGTTCAATGGGTGAGTTAACTTTCTTTTTGGGACTTCAAGTTAAGCAGTCTAAGGAAGGTATTTTTATCAGTCAAGACAAGTATGTGTCTGACATACTTAAGAAGTTCAGTTTTGATGTTATGAAGCCAGTAACTACACCTATTAAATCAATCAACTCATTGGGCAAAGATGAAGATGGAAAACCTGTTGAAGTCAAATTATACAGATCAATGATTGGCTGTCTCATGTATCTTACTGCATCAAGGCCAGATATCATGTTTACAGTATGTTTATGTGCAAGATATCAAGTCTCACCAAAAGTCTCTCATATGAATGCAGTAAAGAGGATTTTTAGTTATTTGAAACAACAACCCAAGTTAGGGTTGTGGTATCCTAAGCAGTCACCTTTTCACTTGGAAGCTTTTTCAAATAGTGATTATGCAGGTGATAACTATGATAGAAGATCAACAACTGGAGGATGCCAATATCTTGGAAGAAGATTAGTCTCCTGGCAATGCAAGAAGCAGACAATTGCAGCAACATCATCTACGGAAGCTGAATATGTGGCAGCTGCAAGCTGTTGTGGACACGTTTTGTGGATGCAGAATCAACTCTTGGACTATAGATTCAATTTTAAGAATACTCCTATCAATATTGATAATGAGAGTACTATTTGTATTGGGAAGAATCCAGTTTATCATTCCAAGACCAAGCACATTCAGATTCAGCATCAATTCATCAGAGATTGCTATGAGCATAGGCTCATTAATGTGGTCAAGGTTCACACAGATGACAATGTAGTTGATTTACTCACAAAAGGTTTTGATGTTTCACGATTCAATCACTTGGTCGTGAGCATTGGCATGATTAAATACTGAGCTACATTTGAGGGGAGGACTATATGGTGATTAGTATAGTCATGTGAATTGTTTGAGGGGAGGATATTATGTATACTTAGTTTGTACTGAGATGTTTGGGAAAGTACTGCTTTTGTTTTCATGAAAGTACTGCTTGGAAAGTACTGCTTATGTGGAAGTACTGTTTGTCGTATTAAAGTACTGTTCCAACGGTCATATTGAGGGGTAATTGCAACTAATGGTAACTTTGTTATTATGGGCTGTGATTTTTCAAATCTCACCTATATATAACTACTTTCCGAGTTTCCCTCTAATATTGATACATTAGAATCTTTTCCTTCTTTATCTCACCATTCACCATCTCTTTATTATTCGATCATATCAATTAATTGTGCTCACATATTCATCAATGGCAAATCGACTTACTGTTTCAAAGCACAATATGGTGGCTAATTTCAAAGCATATCTCTTTATTATTCGATCATATCTCTTAATTGTGCTCACATATTCATCATTGAACCATGGATTCAAGAATTTTGGGCTAATGCTAGGGATAATATGGAGGAGGATGAATATTATATTAGATCAACAGTTGCTGGAAGAACTGTCAAGATTACAGAAGCCTCAATTCGAGAAGATTTGTTATTTGGTGATGATGAAGGGGCTATTCGTTTTTACAAGCAACTAATTTGGGATACGTTTAGAGATCTTGGTTATGAAGGGTATTTGACAGAACAAACATTCAAGAAAGCTTTATTCTGTCCTCAATGGAAGTTTTTGATTCATGTATTGCTCCATTGCGTAAGTTCTAAAAGTACTTCTTGGGAGCAGTTTAGGTCAAATATTGCATCTGCAGTGCTTGGATTAGCTACAAATCGAGTGTTTAACTTTTCAAGGCTAATTCTGGATGGGATGCTTTCACATGTATCATCTGGGTCAAAATGGTTGATGTACCCAACGTTTGTACAGGTTTTCTTAAATAAGCAATTGGCTGATGTACCAAAACCTGCTGATTTGTTACCTGTCATTATGCAACAAGGCAAAATCTTTACATTTATGGCAAGGAGGAGTGAATTATTTAGAGGAGGAGATACTCCATTAACTGCTTCGATGATGGAGGTTGTTCAGGCTGTTCGTGATGAAGCTAAAGCTAATGAAGAGAGTGAAGGTACTGCGTCTGCACAAGGTACTGCTTCACAAAGTGCTGCATCTCAAAGTGCTGCATCTCAGAGTTCTGCATCACAAAGTACTGGAACACAATGTACTACATCACAAGGTACTGCTTCTCAAAGTACTGATTTTCAAGAGCATATTGCAGTTACACCTCCACAATCTACAAATGTGTCTCCACAACCGTCTCCACAACTATCTCCACACGAAGAATCTTTGACATCTGGAGGAGCTGAACCAGCCATGGAGACTGAAGGTCAAGTTCTCACCAATTATGATTTGACTAGAGAATTGACAAGGTTGAAGAAACTCTTTGAAGAAAAAGCTAAAGAGTTTAGGCATTTAAAACTCAAGTATCGAAGGCTAAGGAATTATGTTACGCCTTTTGTTAAACGTTATCGGTTATGGGTTAAGGAAGAAAACAAGCGTCGAAGGCAGTTTACAAAGGCTTCTAAAACCAAGAGGGTTTATAAACCATCTTCTGTCAATTTGGGGAGGAATTTAGATAAAAATTTGAATGAAGATGTTGTTAAGGAGAAAGAATCTAAAGGTACTGAAGAGAAAATTATTATTGAAAGTACTGAAGAAGAAAAGACTAAAGATCAAGGTACTGAACAACAAGGTACTGCTTTTAATCAAGGTACTGAGCAACAAAGTACTGCTCTTCATGGAACCTTCAGACAAGAAGCTATTAATCCAAGAGTATTAAATTTTGAAGAGGAAGCTGGTCATTCAACAACTGTTATACCGGAAGAACCTGAAAGGACTGCAAGTGATGATGAACTTATTGCAACCATACTGCATGATCTATCAAGGCCAAAGGCTGTTACTATTTCTGAAGTTGCAGAGGAACAAACAAGAACTTCTTAACCTGCAATAGATCCTAAGGATAAAGGAAAGGGAATTTTTGTGGAAACTAAGAAGAAAAAGCTAACTTTGGCAGATATTAGAGCAATTGAAGTTGCTAAGAATGAAGAAGCTGCTAAGAACGTCCAAGAAGAGCTCAATGCTGAAGTAGAGGCAGAGGAAGCAAAGAATGAAGAGGTAGCTAGGAAACTACAAGAAGAAATAAATGCTGAAGATGCTGAACCTCTACAGTCTCCAACCCCTGTTTCTTTTATGCCAAGAAGACCAAATCTTGCTAAAGAAAGGAATGCTATGATGGCTTATTTGAAAGCTAGAGGATATAAGGGATTGCAGAAGCTGAATTATATTGATATGAAAAGACTATATGATGCTGAGAGAGAAGCTTATAAGAAGGATGTTGCAAGCATCAAAGATTATAAAGATGAAGCTACTTGGACTAAAGCTGAAAGAAAGAAGAGTTTGAAAAGAAAAAGGAAACCTGAAGTTGATAAACAGTCTTCAAAGAATGAAAAAGTTGAGCTAAGGACTGAGACTAAGGATGAACTAAGAAACTATCTCAGAGTAGTAGATTTTGATTATTCCAAAGAAGATGTTGATATGAAGAAGAACATATCTTAGATTACTACTTTTGAAGTTGTGGAATCCAAAGATGGAAGCTATATGATGTTTCATAGAGATGATGAAAGCTTCAAAGTGTTTAATAGACTATGGGATGTACTACATGCAATTGACAGAGTAGATTTATTTCATCTATATCATTTGGTGCGAGACTACTTTGAACATCACCCATTAGGAGGAATGGGATTAGTATTGCTTGGAGATCTCACTACAGCATGGGAAACAGAAGAACATAGCAATGATGAAATTTGGAAGAATCAAGAGAGCTGGGAAATTGTCTGTTGGAGATTCTTTGAAGAATCTGGAGTGCATGTTCTAGAGCTAGAAAATGGAACAATGATTCACATGTTTGCAGACAGAAGATATCCTCTAACTGTTGATCTTATGAGAAGGATGCTAGAGCATGGAATGGAAGTAGAAGAAGATAATGAAACTGCTCTCATGGTCATCAATTTATTTATAAACTGGACTACTATTGCTGAGGATGATCAATAACTGATATGAATTTTATTTGAGTAAATACTTTTTGATATATCAGTACTTTTATTCAAAGTACTGCTGATCAGATAGTACTTCCATCAAAGTACTGTTTGCAGAAATAAACCAGTTAAATGATTTTTAGAAGAAACCTTTTGCTAAGTAATAAATATTTTGAAACAAAGGTTGAATAAATGGTTTTTGAGATGGTAAGATCAATAGGGTATCAATCCACCATGGTTTCAAAAGGATTGGCTAATCCATGAGCAAACGGCTCTGGTAAAGATATCTCAAATCCATTTCTAGTTGACAACTTGCTAATAAGTTGTATGGTAATCAACTCACCATATCAGTTAATGTGAATAGTTGGCTAGCCCACAAGAAAATGGCTTGTGGTAAAGGCTGTGGAAAAACCATTATTGGTAATTAGTTCACCATTAGATAAAAGAACTAACTAGTCCAAAAGGGTACAACTTTTGGTAAAGACAAATCAAATCTGTTGATAGCTGGTGGTTTGCTAAAAATCATATGGTTATCAATGTACCATGGTCTTACACACTAAAACATTTGGTTACTCCAAAGTTAATGGCTTTGGTAAAGAGACTAAAATCCATTAATTTTCAATGATTCACCTATCACTGGAGTTAACACACCTGGAAGTGATGAGAATAGTATGCAACTTAAACTGAATTAATGTACAAACTGTCATATGTTGTTGTGTTGCTGAAAATATGGAGTTTGCTGGATGATACTATAAAAGATTAAAGATACTTTGATAAAGTGCAGAAACTACAATCCAAAGACAAAGACAATCATACCTTGAAGCTGGAAAAGTGAAAGATTAATTTACAAAAGAAACTTGAAGTCAATCAAGTAGAATTCAAGTTAGGGGAGGATTGTTGGGATATGAAAGTGCTGAACAGTTAAAGTACTGAAGATTTACAAAGTACTGCAGAATGGCAAAGATCTAGAGAAAGTCAAACAGTCAAAGTACTGCTAATGATAAAATCAAAGTACTGCACATGAAGGTCAAAGTACTGCAAGTGTTAAAGAACTATTTATTCATTTATGGAAAGTCTTGTAATTCTAGAATAGTCTATATTAGATTACTTGTCGTATAAGGATACATAATTGTAAACCGACTAGGGTTATCCTTGAGCCTATAAAAGGACCCCTAGATTGGCATTAGAGGTACGAATTCACAAGTCTTAGAGTTTACGATTACAAAGTTGTTTAGAGTTTAGAGAGTTCGATATTATTAGTGTTGTTGAAGTATCTGCATAATAAAGCAGATTTAGAGTTATTAATAAAGTTAATCTTCTTAGATTTATTGAGTAAATTCTACGTACTTAATAAAGATTACTCAGTGTTTCATTGTTAATAAATTAGGATTTATCCGAGGTTATTAAACCTTAAACAAGCTAGTTAAGATAGTTTGGTTAGAGTACATCGATCCAACAAAAGTTATAATTTCATAATAAATCACTAAATGATTATCGTAGGATATCATTTCAATGTAAATACATGTAAAGTAATTTAAAAATGGTCAAGACGTTATAAGATTATTTTTCGACGATAAGTATTATTTTCTGAAAGTCACAAGTGGTATATATATCATACGAATTGCATGCATAACATTACATCATAACTCATTATGTATCATATCATTCATAATAGGTCAAAGTTAAATATTCACGCTACATTTCAGTGTACTCACTTTTGTCTTTGCATCAATTCACCAAGTGAGTTTTCATAGCCCCGTTGTACATGTTTATACTTATTTTCAAACCTACGGGGGAGAATACATTGCACATCATTTTTACTACGATGCCAAGTATATCAAATTCATTTACATTACTTAAGTTACCTCATGCCAATTGAATGTCCCCATTACATAAGCATGAACCGTTAATTCTGAAAGAAAGGAGGGTGAGTGAATAGATCTATTGAGGGTGACTCCTCCATCCGGGTTGGTGGATTCCAACTGGTCAAACGGATGCATTTCATTTTAATAACATTATTTGAGTTGTTTGGCAAACACTCTGTTGGGGCGAACATCATGATCATTCTAGTTTCGATGTCATGGACTTATAGCAATTGTAACATTTTTATGTGGCATATTTGTCATACATGGTCTATACTTGTGTAGTCGTATAAAATATTTTTCATAAACCTATGATTTCTCACCAACATTATTGTTGACTGTTTTAGCAATGTACTTTCAGGTAATTAAGACATTCTCATCATGGCACGAATAAGGAACCTTCATAGAGTCGCGGCGTCGACGCCTCTCATTGTATATTATGGCATTTTCAAAACATCGTTTGGGTTGTAATGATCATATTTCCACAAACTTTATCAAGTTTTGGGACCTATCTTGTAACTCTGAATGTTTTAAATAAATATCAAACGATGTGTTTTTAAACGACACTTTAGGTCGTTCAATATAACTGTGATTGTGATGCTATGACAGTCAATCCCCAGGAATTCCATTCCGTTGCAAAACAGGTAATTTGGGGGTGTGAGAGATTGGTATCAGAGCTTCAGTTATAGAGAACAAGGTTGCATCATTGACCCTAGACTATAGCTACATCATCATAGCATCTCATCATTTTATCATAATTGCATATTCACTTTACATGAGGATTCATATACATTTTATTCGAGTTATTTACTTTTATTTTTACATCGGTTGTCACAGAGATGTCTTCAGATTCCGACACTATCACTATATCATCTGACACGAACATGGAGGATGTCTCATCCGACACCAACATGAACGATGCCTTATCACACACCACTGTAGTCTTATCTTCGATTGGCTCTAATTCAGACCTACCACTTATAGTGACTGACACCGAGACCGAACCCTTTGAGGAGGGCGAAGTCGCACCCACCCCACCTGTTAGCCCTACACATGGCTCGATTCACCCACCATCACCACTATTATCATCATCATCATCTTCATCATACTACCTTAGGGATCCTATACCTACATTGGACTTTCCGCTCAAAAAGCGTGCACGTTTTGACATCCCTACATCACCCTCTATAGAGCCCGAACCACCTGCTAGGTTCGAGATAGGTGAGAGCTCAAAGGCTGTTGCTGCTAGACAACCTTCCACTGACACATTAGGGGCATGTATAGATAGCCAGCAGGTACAGATAGATAGGATGTTAGGACAGTTAGATGAACTGTCATTGGATCGAGTGGAGGCCATTGAGGAGGAGATAGAGGGTCTCGTGATAGGTAGGGTTTCAATCGATGTCTCATACCAGGGTTTCGAAACAAGGCAGTTAGAGAACAGGGAGCATATTGTTGAGTTGAGGCAGGAGATGCCCGAGTTATATGATAGAGCTGAGATGGCACAAAATGAGTTACAGTGACAGGCTCAGGAGTTGGCATTAGCTCGTCAGAGTATTGTTACTGCACAGGGTCAGATTAGCGAGTTGAGGGGTTTGGTTGCTCGTTTGACTACACAGGTTCGAGATATACAGGATCGATCAGGCGGAGCACCAGGAGGTGCCTAGTGTAGACTTTTATCATATATAGTTTTTACTACTATTATCCTAGTCACGAGGTGTGTGACATAGTTTAAAGAACTTGTTGTCTTTTGGTTGTTGTACAAACAAATATATCAAGTGTTGACTCTACTATGTAGGAATGGTTTTACTATCTATGATATCGGTCCATGTAGGCCAAAATTTTCATGTATATTATCTACGTGTGCTGTGATTATATTTGTGATATTTCGTGGTTGTTCCATTGTGATTTCATTTATATTATGCATGTTGTGGTTGTGGATATATATATGTGTAATGTTTTTTTCTACTTACGAGTTCTCATAATTGTTTCATCTTATGGTTTTGAAGAGTAATGGCGCCAAAGAAAGCCACACCTGAATTGACACAAGCGGCTATGCAAAAGTTTGTGAGGGATAGTATAGCCAATGCTTTAAGGACTGAAAGGGCAACAGTGGTGGCTGCTGCTGAGGCTGCGGCTACTGCCGAAGCCGCTAGACTTGCCAATGCTGCTGAGGCTGCAGCAACTGCTGAAGCCGCTAGACTCGCCACTGCTGCTGAGGCTGCAGCTAATGCTGAAGCTGCCAGGCTTGCTAATGTCGCCGCAGCTGCGACAACTGCTGAAGCTACTAGAATTGCGAGGGAAGCTGAAGCCGCTAGACTTGCTGCTGCTGTAGGTATTGCAGGAGGGTCCGGGGTTAGAAGTTGTTCATATAAGGACTTTAAAAGTGGAGATCCCACTAAGTTCAAGGGCACTGAAGGGGCCACAGCCATGGTTCGATGGTTCGAGAAAATGGAGTCTGTGTTTCTGTTATGTAATTGCTCTGAGGATAGCAAGGTTAAGTTTGCTACGAGAACACTACTAGATGGGGAAATGTCGTGGTGGAACTCGTATGCTCAGCCAATGGGAATGGAAAATGCTTTCAAGCTCACCTGGGAGCAATTTAAAGGTTTTTTAACAAAGAAGTATTGTCCGCGTACGGAGGTGAAAAAATTAGAGACCGAATTTTATGAACTAGTAACTGTTGGGTATGACATTGATACTTACATTCGAAGGCTTTCATTGGGGGACTTCCACAGATTATTCAAGGAGACGTAATTTCTTTTGATCCGCAAACGATTGAGCAATCTATTCGAGTGTCTCAAAAGCGCATGGCACAAGTAGTAAAAAGAGGCAACATCACCAACACCAACCGAAACAACAACAATACCAACAACTGCTCCAATTACAACAATAACCGAAACAATTACACCAACTACAAAAATAACAACAACAACAACAAACGAAATTGGGACAACAACAGAGGTGGAAATGTTACTCAACAACCACCCAAGAGACAAGAGGTTGCAAAGGCCTATCCTGCAGGCCCAAAGGAAAGAAAAGGGTACACGGGGGTTTTGCCTAAGTGTGATAGGTGTTTGAGTCATCACAAGCTCGGTCGTTGCCCTGATCCATGCGGGAATTGTAAGAAAGTGGGTCATCAAACTAGGGAATGCAAGTTGTCAGTTATGGGGGAAAATCAGAAACAACAAGTGACATGTTTTGGTTGTGGAGAAAGGGGACACTACAAGACTGACTGTCCAAAGGGAAGGAACCAAGGAAACAGGAATCAAGGTTGAATGGCACAAGGAAGAGCCTATGTCATGGGAGGTGGAGAAGCTAGGGAGGACCCGAATGTTGTCACGGGTACGTTCCTTATCAATAATCGTTATGCATCAGTTTTATTTGATTCGGGAGCCGATAAAAGCTTTGTGTCCACTATATTTGCACCTTTACTCAATATCAAACCAACTATATTAGACACATCATACAACATTGAATTAGCTAACGGTAACTTAATTAGCACCGACACCATTGTCCGTGGTTGTACACTCAATTTTCTAACTTAATTAGCTCTGATACCAATTGTAGAAACCAAGATCCGGACTCAACTAGGGTATGAGTAACATTGATTGATTAGATGCACAGCGGAATAGAATAACACAATCAACATTACTAATAAGGTTTTCTCAAGAAACAAATGATCCTCTATGGATCTCTATTACTTTTTCTAATTGTTTTTCCTGGAATATTTTTCTCAAGTGTTTAAGAGTTATGTAATACAAAGTCTTCAGTTCCTTTTATACACAAGGAACCCTAAATAAACAATAATAATATAAAATAAATGCATACCACTACCTAAAATAGCTCATGCATATCCTAAGAAACTATTACTGACTGACTATATTAGTAGAAATACTATATCAGCATAAACCAACTACGCTTTACACTACTTCAGCAGATTCTGTTCTTTAGCATAAACATTAAACTTCAACAGAATCCTTCAACAGTAACATCAGCAGAATTTCTACTTTGCATAATTCCCAACAATCCATTCAATATAGACCTTATGCCCGTAGAACTTGGTAGTTTCGACGTCATCATCGGCATGGATTGGTTATCCAAACATTGTGCAAGAATCATTTGTGATGAAAATTTTGTTCATCTTCCTTACAACGGCGAAACTTTGATCATTAGTGGGGAACGAAGTGGAACTAGACTTAGTATTATGTCATGCATCAAAATGGAGAAGTACATAAAGAAAGGTTGTTTTGCTTTCTTAGCACATATAACCGAGAAGAAGTCGGAAGAGAAGCAACTTGAGGATGTACCAATTGTTCGAGAATTTCCTGAAGTCTTTCCCGAAGACCTACCAGGACTTCCACCGGCACGTCAAGTAGAGTTTCATATTGACTTAGTGCCCGGAGCTGCACCAGTCGCGTGAGCACCTTACCGATTAGCACCATCAGAAATGCAGGAGTTGTCTAACCAGTTGTAAGAACTTTTAGACAAAGGATTCATTAGGCCAAGTTCCTCGCATTGGGGAGCACCGGTCTTGTTTGTGAAAAAGAAAGATGGATCCTTCAGAATGTGTATAGATTATAGAGAGCTGAACAAGTTAACGGTGAAGAATCGTTACCCACTCCCTAGAATCAACGACTTGTTCGATCAGTTGCAAGGCTCTAGTATCTACTCAAAGATTGACCTCAGGTCTGGTTACCATCAACTTAGAGTTCGGGAGGAAGATATCCCGAAAACAACATTTAGAACTCGTTATGGTCATTATGAGTTTCTAGTGATGCCGTTCGGATTAACTAATGCACCTGCAGTATTCATGGATCTCATGAATAGGGTATGTAAGCCGTATTTGGACAAGTTTGTTATAGTATTTATCGACGACATATTAATTTACTCAAAGAGCAAAGAAGAGCACGAAGGACATTTAAGAACGATTTTAGGACTACTCAAGAATGAGAAGTTGTATGCCAAATTTTCGAAGTGTGATTTTTGGAACCACAAATTTCTTGGTCATGTCATTGATAGTCAAGGATTACAAGTTGATCCTGCAAAGATTGAAGCCGTAAAAGATTGGGCTACTCCAATAAATCCTACAGAAATCCGACAATTTCTAGGACTCGCCGGGGATTACCGAAGATTCATCGAAGGTTTTTCAAAGATAGCTAAAGCTTTGACCAAGTTGACACAGAAAAATAAGAAGTATGAATGGGGAAAGAAACAAGAAGTTGCTTTTCAGTTGTTGAAGCAAACGCTTTGCAGTGCGCTAATTTTGGCACTACCCGAAGGAATTGAGAACTTCGTTGTATACTGCGATGCTTCATATAAAGGGCTTGGAGCTGTATTAATGCAAAACGAGAAGGTGATAGCTTATGCTTCTCGAAAACTTAAGGTTCATGAGAAGAATTACACCACTCATGATCTTGAGTTGGGGGCCGTAGTTTTTGCACTCAAGATTTGGAGGCACTACCTTTACGGTACAAAGTGCACAGTGTTTACGGACCACAAGAGTTTACAATATGTTCTTGATCAGAAGGAACTTAACATGAGACAACGTCGTTGGTTGGAATTACTTAGCGACTACGATTGTGAAATCAAGTATCACCCAGGAAAAGCCAATGTTGTGGCTGATGCTCTTAGCCCGAAAGAAAGACCCAAACCTTTAAGAGTACGATCATTAGGAATGACGATCAGTTCACCTTTACCATCGAAAATACTTGAGGCTCAGATCGAGGCACTCAAGGAGGAAAACCGACCAAGTGAAAAGCTTTATGGTATGCCTGAAAATGCAAATGGCTTTGTAAAGAGAGCAGATGGAGTATTATGCTTCAAGGATAGAATGTGGGTACCATTTTATGGCGGAATACGAGAATTGATTATGCATGAGTCGCATAAGTCAAAGTATTCTATTCACCCAGGTTCTGATAAGATGTATCAGGATCTCAAGAAACTTTATTGGTGGCCAAACATGAAAGCGGAAATTGCCACGTACGTTAACAAATGCCTTACTTGCTCTAAGGTAAAAGTCGAATACCAGAAACCTTCAGGGTTACTCCAACAACCAAAAATTCCTCAATGGAAATAGGAACGCATTACGATGGACTTCATCACGAAACTTCCTAAGACATCGGGAGGTTACGACGCTACATGGGTAATCGTTGACCGTCTTACCAAATCAGCCCATTTCATACCAATTAGAGAGACTTATTCCACGGAACAACTTACTAGATTTTATGTTAAAGAAATAGTCTCGAGGCACGGCGCACCAATCTCCATCATTTCCGACAGAGATAGTCGATTCACTTCAAACTTCTGGAAATCATTACAAGATTCGTTTGGAACCAAATTAGAGATGAGCACAGCATATCATCCACAAACTGATGGTCAAAGTGAAAGGACAATTCAAACATTAGAAGATATGCTGAGAGCATGTGTGATTGATTTTGGAAATGGTTGGGCTAACCATTTGCCATTTATCGAATTCTCATTCAACAATAGTTATCACACCAGCATAAAAGTGGCACCATTTGAGGCACTCTATGGTCAAAAGTGCCGATCACCTGTTTGTTGGGCCGAGGTTGGAGACGCACAACTCACTGGTCCAGAAATGGTACGGGAAACAACAGAAAAGATAGTTCAAATTCGAGATAGACTCAGAACTACCAGAAGCTGACAGAAAAGTTACGCAAATGTTAGACACAAACCATTAGAATTTCAAGTTGGCGACAAAGTCATGTTGAAAGTATCTCCTTGGAAAGGCGTGGTACGATTTGGAAAACGCGGGAAGTTGAACCCGAGGTATATTGGGCCATTCAAAATTTTGAGCAGAGTCGGCCCTGTAGCTTATCGACTTGAGCCACCGTCAGAACTTGGTTACGTACACAACACGTTTCACGTTTCAAACCTGAAGAAATGTCTTTCGGACGAATCACTCGTTATTCCATTGGAAGAAATTCAACTCGACGATAAACTCAATTTTGTGGAGGAACCTGCAGAAATCATGGACCGCGAGGCCAAGCAGTTGAAACAAAGTCGTATTCCTATCGTGAAGATTCGCTGGAATTCTCGAAGAGGTCCTGAGTTTACTTGGGAACGGGAAGACCAGATGCTCCTCAAATATCCTCATCTTTTCACTGACAATACCGTAGGACCCAACAAGGACTGAATTCAGGGACTGAATTCCTTTTTGGATGGGCGAATGTGACAAATCGTACTTTCAGGTCATTTCTCAAATTTACTATTCATCTCGAGAATTTACTATTCATCGGTTACTATTCAAAATTTTACTATTCATCATTTTCGGAGTCAAAGTAATATTCTGAGAACGTATTTCAAAATTTTACTATTCACAAAACACTATTCATTTCCGGAGAAAATCACTATTCATGCTTCACTATTTCATCGTTTATCGTAAACTAGGTTTACGAGTATCAAATTCGCGTAACCTTAATGGTTTAGTTGCGAATTCATGAATAATCATCAAGGGCATTTCATATAGACTAGGTTTATTCTACATATCATTAGCATCATTATCATCATATTAGTTCATGCATGGTTTTGCATTTTTCATTAAACGTATAGTTTTTATTGAATAAACGCTATCGCGTAATTAATTATTTTGAACAATTGATCTGATACTTCCAAAAATTCCTGATATTCATTACCTCAAACCTTTTGGATGTCAAGTGACCATTTTGAACAATAGTGATCCACTGGGAGAATTTGATGAGAAAGCTGATGAGGGGTATATTGTGGGTTATTCAGCTCATAGTAAGGCTTATATGGTATATAATTTAAATGCTAGAAAGATTGAGGAGACTCTTAACCTGAGATACCTAGAAGATAAGCCTAATGTTCAGGGTCAAGGTCATGTTTGGTCCTTTGACCTGGATTACTTAACTGATTACTTGGGTTATACTAGATATGTTGCTAACCAATCTGCAGGTACTCAAGAGTCTCCAACGGACAATGCAAGTACCCTGGATGATGACTCAGATAGTGAGTCTGAGCATGATGAATAATCCATTATTGTACCTTCCTTTTCCCCTAACCATTTTGCAGGTGATAGTTCTAAAGTAACTTCTGATGAGAATGAATATGAGACACATTATGCAGAGGACCTTGCTAGACTCAAGAACCAAGAGCATGCAGCCAATCTAGAAGCTGAGAGGCTTGGTATGGAGTTTGCAAGAGGTGCTGAGGCACTAATCAGACAATCAGCACAAGCAGTCAGTGGAAACCATGATTCTCCTGACAGTTCTCCTGTTTCTCCTAACGTCACCAAATCTGCTGACACCCCTGCTCAATCTACTCCCATTTCTACTAGTGTGTCCACAGACTTTGAAGAACCATATACACGATTTCCAAGTCCTTCAGATCTTGGTAATCACCAAACCAAAGCTGGAATCTTCACCTCAACTTCCTATGGCAGTGATTTTGAACCAACTGTGAACAACCTTGACACCACAATTGATGTCAACCCCACTGCTACAAAAAGGATCAACATTGCTCATCCTTAATCAAATGTCATTGGTGATCCTCAAGCACCTATTAGAACTAGAAGTACTGTGACAAGTTCTAAGTATGGTCAAGTTTCTTTTCTTTCCTATGTCTCAAACCAGCAAAGGGACATCACACAGACTTTAAGCATTGTCTATTTGCTTGCTTTCTTTCTCAAGTGGAACCATCCAGTGTTTCTCAAGCTCTTGAAGATTCAAGTTGGCTTGAATCAATGCAAGATGAGATGCAACAATTCAAGAATTAGCAGGTTTGGATACTCGTACCACTACCTGATGGGAAGATTGCAATTGGGACAAAATTGATTTTGAAGAATAAAAGGGATGCAAGGGGTATTGTGGTAAAAAAACAAAGTAAGATTAGTGGCTCAGGGGTTCAGGCAAGAGGAAGGAATAGATTATGATGAATTTATTGCACCTGTAGCTAGAGTTGAGGCCATTAGAATCTTCTTGGCCTATACATCTTATATGGGGTTCATGGTATATCAAATTGATGTGAAAGGTGCTTTTTCTGTATGGTGAAATTGAAGAAGAAGTATATGTCACTCAACCCAAAGGCTTTGAAGACCCAGATAATCCAAACCATGTATACAAGGTTGTAAAAGCTCTCTATGGACTACATCAGGCACCAAGAGCATGGTATGCTAGGCTATCTGCATTTCTGCTGAAGCATGGTTATAGAAGAGGTGCCATTGACAAAACACTCTTCCTAAAGAAGAATTTCAGAGACATCATTCTTGTGGAAGTTTATGTGGATGACATTATCTTTGGCTCCACTAAA
This sequence comes from Chrysanthemum seticuspe, assembly GCA_019973895.1. Lineage (NCBI taxonomy): Eukaryota > Viridiplantae > Streptophyta > Magnoliopsida > Asterales > Asteraceae > Chrysanthemum > Chrysanthemum seticuspe. The sequence goes on along the minus strand of BPTQ01000001.1, from coordinate 325,468,593 downwards.
GAAGCTTGGTGCAGGGAGTTTGAGGATTTGATGAAGGGAGAGTTTCAGATGAGTGCTATGGGGGAGCTTACTTTTTTTTGGGTCTACAAGTTAAGCAGAAACCTGATGGTATTTTTATCAGTCAGGATAAATATGTGAGAGACATTTTGAAGAAATTTGATATGGAAAATGTCAGAACAGCCACTACACCTTATGAAGCTCCAAAACCAAAGAATAATCCTGAACCAAATCCTGCTGTGAATGTTCACTTATACAGATCCATGATTGGTTCATTCATGTATTTGACAACTTCTAGGCCTGACATTACATTTGCTGTGAGTACTTGTTCTAGACATCAGGTCATTCCACTTACTTCCCACTTGAATGCTGTCAAGAAGATCTTCAAGTGCCTAAAAGGCCAACCTAATTTAGGTCTTTAGTACCCAAAAGAGTCTCCTTTTAGGTTGGAAGAATATAGTGATAGTAATTATGCTGGTGCAAATCTGGATAGGAGATCCACAACTAGAGGTTGCCAATTTCTCGGAAGAAGATTGATTTCTTGGCAATTCAATAAACAAACTATTGTCGCTACCTCGTCTACTGAAGCAGAGTATGTTGCTGCTGCAAATTGTTGTGGTCAGGTACTATGGATAGAAAATCAATTGCTGGATTATGGGTTTAATTTCATGAACACCAAAATCTTTATTGATAATCAAAGTACCATATGCATAGTTAAAAATCCAGTTTTTCATAATAGAACTAAGCATATTGAGATCAGGCACCATTTTATAAGAGATGCATATGAAAAACATTTGATAAAGGTGCTTAAGATTCACACAGATGATAATGTGGCAGATTTATTGACTAAACCTTTTGATGGACTTAGGTTTCAACATCTAGCTGTCCATATTGGGATGCTTAACCCTTAACTGCAAAGTTTGAGGGGAGGCATATGCCTCAAGGGACGATTGTAGTTGTCTATCTTGTAGATTATTGTTTATGTTTTTATTTGCTAACACTAACCAGCTAATGATCTTTAAGTTTTGTATTTTTGGTTTGGTTTGTTTGCTTCTTTGTGTCTGTTTTGCAGAATGCCGTTATGAGTAGTTACTTATCTTAAGTTGAAGTTCACCAAGTTTGATTAAATGGGAATATGGTCATGTAAGGTCAAAGCTTGTTTCTTCTGAAGAGAAGCACAAGTGATACTCATTGGTACAAGTGATCTCATTGTTTCTACTGAAAAGAAGCACTGAAGTAAAGATCAAGTGATAATCATTGAGATGTTGTTCATTAAGTCAAGAAATAATTTACATCTTACAATCAACTTCAAATGAAACTAAAGACCATCCCTATACAAAATCTACCAAACATATTCTAGTTCCTATCATCTATTACAAAAGCTGGTGGATATATATGACCAGTACGATGAAGAAGCTGAAGACGAAAATGGAATGGATGGATTGATAAAAATGACGATGGATGCATTTATGATATGTAAATCTTCAGTTGTTCCATCTACTCGTTCCACCATAGAGCATCACACCATCTTCTACTCCACCTTCCCTTTTCCCTTTCCCTTCACCTCTGCCTCCTTGCCCTTTCCCCTGCTTTCATGGTATGAAGCACCAGATCCTGGAGCAAGAAGACCAACCACCACCTCTCTTGTCTTTGGGAGTGTTGGATGTCTGGCACGTGGCCTTGGTTGGGGTTGGGGTTGTGAAGGTTGGGGCTTCTCTACACCTGCTATTGTCCTCTCCTCTTCCTCTCTCACCAATCTATTGAAGATAGGCTCTAGACGCTCTGTGGAGTCATCAGAACCCCTAGATGAATCACTTGGATCCACTACACTATCAACTTTAGATGAAGGGATAAAGGGGGACTTCGAAGGACGAGGTTCATCTTGATAAGGGTATCGAAACAATGGCGTGAATCATTACTGGGTGTTGATGATGAGTAGGAGGACGTTAAATCGATGATTTCTGGTTTGGTAGACATATTTGTTGTTGATGATTGTGGAATTATTGAGAAATTAGGGTTTCGATGTAAATTAGGGGTAATTGATATGTGTTAATTATGAATTGGGATTATCTTATAGGCCGACTCAAGGGTTGATGGCAATTCATGCAAGTTGGGTGGCACAGTAAAACTCAAGATATTTACTGAAGATGCTTTGACACTTGAGTTGATTCTGCTGATTTACTTCCTTCAGCAGATTGACCATCATTTCTGCTGAAGCGTTAATTTTGAAATTGGTTGGAGTTACTTTACACGTCATATATGGTCAATGATTTGTTTCGATATTTTTGACCATAATTGGGTAACTTCTATTTATAACTTACTTCGCACAATCTTCGCCCAAAATCAACTGATTCCCTCTTCAATCGATTTAAACACATTTCCATTTGCTTGATTCATAACCTAGTCTCAAAATTTCTCACATGGCGACACTTCCATTTAAGAAAGATAACAACAAGGTTGCTTTTCTAGGAAAAGTGGAGGGACATGAACTGTATGAACCTATGGTGGATTTAGTAAAGCGTTCCAAGATTCATTATGCTCTAACACATTCTCCAAATGTAATATTTGAATCGTTGGTTACACAATTTTGGGCATCTACTACCAAACAAAGTGACACAGAAATTGTAGCAACGATTGATGGAACTGAGTACGTGGTTGTGAAAGCGTAGAGGGGGGGTGTATACGTTACTGTTTAAAAACGTTAGATCTTTTGTATCAAATCGTTTATGAAGCTTGTTATAATATAAAAGTACCAATTATTGTTTGTAAATAATATAAAGCATAGTAAACCAAGTTGTCACACAAGCATAAACATCAAACCACATCACAAGCAATTATAAAAGTAAAGAGATAAAGAAAGGAAAGTGCAAACCGAACACGAGGATTTATAGTGGTTCGGTCAAGGATCTCCTTTCCGCCCTACTCCACTCCCCGAGTACCCAACTCGAGAGTTACTTCACTAAATCAACAAGCTCCTTTCTCGGCGGAGAAAACCTTAAAATCGTCGCTTACACTTTTTCCGGTACAAAGCTAAATACCGTGTTCTAGTTCGAGGTAGAACCAACCTAACGTCGCCTATACAATATTTCCGACACTAAGCTAGATGTCGAGTTCTTTTCAAGGGTACAACCACTCCCACTATGTTTTATGGCCCAACATAACAAACCTTGTGTTTTATGGTACAAACACATAAACCATCTAATCTAGTTTGTTGAAAGTGTTGTGATGATGCAATGATGTTTACAATGATGATCCATGACATAAATGTCTAATGGATATGAATGACTAATCTAAATGATCTTCTTAAATAAGAAGTCTTCAATCAATGAGGATATCAAGAGATCTTGAATATTCATATGTTGATATGCTTTGGTGAATGAGGATGACTAGATCTCCAAGCTTTCCTTGGTTGATCAAAATGTAAAGTATGCTTACAACAAAGATGAATGTTAGAAGTATTATGATCATGTGATGATAAGGGTGATTAATGTATGTTACTACATGGTTATCTATAGATCTAAAAGATGAAAGAAAGATAGAAAGAATGTGTGTTGGAAGGGATGAATGAAATGAGAAGACAATGGGCTCTATCTATAGCCAAAAATGTAATATAAAAAATAATACTTTATTAGATTTGATATCTTAGAATATCTTTCAAGATCTTGCAAATCTAACCAAATATTGACCAAATCTTCTAAAGATATGATGATGCATGAAGTGATGTAAAATTGTATTTTCATTTAGATTAAAATGTTCATGAAAATAAACTTGTAAAATGTATTATGTAACTAGTTTATAAAAAGTCTAATTGCCTTTTATAAAATAAAATATCTAGTTAGGTGCTTGTCAAAATAATATATATTTTGTCAAGTGTAAGTAAATTTTAGTACTTGTATGAATATTATAGTTAGTTTACTTGTACAAATAAAAGTATACATTTGTTAGACATTTTACAAAAGATGCATTTGTATAAAATACTTGTGAATGCAAAATGTAAAATGTGGTTCGAAATATAATGGTTAACCTATTAAAATACTTAGTTGGCTCTAAACGTATTTTAAATATTCTAAATGATTTGTTAATGGGTTTGATCACAATGCCACATAACAAACATGTACGAACCTGTGTTGTAACATATGAGGACTTGAGACATCGAGAGGTGTTGAATGTATGTTGAGACAAAGAGTGATTACATGTAACTTGTACATTTTATGTTATGTATTACAAGTTACATGTTTGTCATCAATCAAAAGAAATGAGACTGTATAGATTAAATATCATAATATTTGCACAAACAATCTCCCCCTTTTTGATGATGACAAAGATATATAAACATAATAGAAAGTAAAATGTAAAAAGTTACTTGTATCCTTACTACCTTTACATTACCTTATCCTTTTACACTCTTCTCCCCCTTTTGTCGAAACAAAAAGGGCGTGTCCTTGGAGTTTTACTTCATTTCTCCCCAAAAAGGCGAGCTTGCATCATCCCTAGTGAAGTTAAATCATCTACTTCAATCCGTTCCTTGTTAGGTAGCGGATCCATGGATCAAATTAAGAGGCTTAACCTACATCAAGGTTAGTTTTATGCAACAAAAATTATGAGAAATATACGAAAAAGAAAAAAACATAGCAATGTTAGCCTATTTTCTCCATTTTTTATCGAAGAACAAATACTTGTTAAAAAGTGAAAATGATGATAAAAGCATGCATGCTCCCCCTTGACGGTTGCTCCCCCTTGTTTGAGGCATCAGGGTATGATTAAAAACCTACAAAACAAATATTAGTGCAAAACTATATTCGTCATTGGACGAGTAAGTGATATACAACAAAGTGTATATAAGATGCATTCAGTAAATTCATGACGAAAGCTCCCCTTGCTCTAGGGCATCAAGATGAACCTTCAAAATAAATATTAGTATAATAGAAGCTTTGTCTTTAGACAAATATGTCATATACAACCAAGTGTACAGACGATGCAATATGAGTACTTAAAGGACATTCCTCCATGTTCTAGGGTGTCAAGAAGCACCTAAAATAAGAAAAATAATTGATGAACACTTCATCCTTAGATGAGTAAATTATATACAATCGAGTGTATATGAGGATGAACCTACAATGAAAAACATTAGTGCAATATATTTCATCTTTTTCACAAAGAAAAATAAGATGTATATATGTGATAAATGATATAATCAAAGATCTCATGAAGTGTAGTCTCCTAATTACAATCATAAGAAAAGTGAGAATATAATATGATAAAAACCTACAAAATAGTTCCTATAAAGAAGATATGAAGTCTCCCACCGGGTGTGCCACTAGTGGTGCTAGTGTTGGTGTCGGTTTACTAGTAGGATTCATGTGGTGATGGTAGATGACTCAAGATTTACAAAAGTAAGTTTTCGCTAATCCATGGTGGTGATGATTTAGTGAAAGTGGTGATGGAAGGTGGTGGTGATTAGGTAGGAAGCTATTAAGGAGTTAGAAACTCATATGTATAACAAATATAAAAAATATAGACTCAAGCAATCCTTTCGTCATGTCAAGTGACCAAAGCTAAGAGAAAAAATATGAATGAACATTGCATTTCAATGATGCATAAGGGTTATGATTTGAATGATTTATTGATGCTAACAACCTATTGTTTTGAGCAAGTTCTCATATGCTTGACCCCAAGAGTAATCAATAATGCGTTCTATCTAAGAAAAAGTGATAACATGAAGATAAATTCATTCATTGATTGACACGAATTATAAAGAATGACCTATTCTAGGTGACAATGAGAAATGTAGTATTAGCATGGTTTTGACCGACATAGATGATTATCACTTTGTAAAGAAGTGAATACAATATGGAAAATACTAATAATAATAATGGGTACCTATATGAGGATGAGAATGACATCATATAAGTGAGAGTTGGATGGACCAACGTGTTGGAAATGGCTGTTTTGATTAATATATCGTTTGCACTAACAATGGCATGCATGATATATGTCAAGCGAGAAAAGGCTAAGATCCTATGATGGTGTTCTAGATAGTGAAGTTGTAAGGTGCTAGGTTAAGGAAAATCCTAGATTCGTTGATTGTGGAGATGAAGAAGTTTTTAAAAAACATGATGTGTTTTTCACTTGATGAGGTATTGGTGCAAACTTGTGATATAAGGTTAAAAAAGTTGAACTAGTTGTGGTTTCGTGAAACGGTTTTAGCTAAGTGGTGTTTGCCTATGTCTTGGTATTTTAGAGTCTAAGAGACATAAAATTTGACAAAAGACAACTATGTGAATGGATTTCTCTCCTCCTTAATTGGTGGACATCCAACATAATGTGTAAATATGGAATGAAAACAAAACGTTTAGGAGGTTATTCGGGTTAACGAAAAAGATGAGCTTAGTGATGTTTTTCTGGATGATGGTTAGCATACAATGAACTTCATCCTTAAAGTCACGTACGTCTTCTCGATTAATACGAGATGATCGTATGATGAGGCCTGTGGTTTCCTAATAGGAAGTGAAGAGGATTAGAGTATTGTTATAACTACATAATGATGGAGGTGATTTTTGGAAAGCGGAAGCAAAATGAGATTTGCAAAGAGATCGGTTGAAATACAAAAATGCAAAGCCAACCCGCTAGAACTTAATTCTATATGCATTTAAACTATATGCAAGTGTAGGGGTCCCATAAAACATATTACTAATCTATGTAGCAATAAAGGGGATTATGCAAAATGAGCATATAAAAGTTAAAACCTAGTGAAATAACAAATAATTTGTTATCGACCTACAAAATAAATTTGTTAGTGACAAAAGATGTTAACATGATAGAAATCAAATGATAACATATTATATAAGCAAAAACAACACATTGTACTTAGTAGACAAGAAATCACCACACAAGATTGCATCAAAATAATCATATTATGCAAGAATACGACTTTATTCAAGACATGTCATTTTGAGATTGTTTTGTCGTTAGACTTCGACACTTAAGCACACTTGGCTATACAACAATCCATGTGATTAATTTGTAAGATAAAAAGGCTTCTAAAAGTTTGTCATACCAAAAACACTTTGACAGATTATATGTGCACACGTAGCAAACAAATAGTGGGACAAGAAGCAAAAGAAACAAGATGAAAGATTCATGCAAGCCATGTTTAAGACGTAACAATTTGGAGCATGCATCATTTGGATCGTACTACACATAGATATAATGAATGCCAACTAGTAGCTTTCAAACATAAACATATCATATCAAAATTTATCACGTATCAAAATGACATATTATAATTTCATAAGTAACATGTTAATCATGCTAAAATTAATTCAAAAGTAAGTATCATGCAAATAAAGTTTTAGGTTAAAACGTTTAGTAGCATGAAACAAGAATACAAGCATTATAAAGATAAAACCGTACTAAAGTTTACACATTTGACTAGTTATCAAACACTAAGATAATGTCAAATCAACTTATCGTATCAAACAAGAACATGTAATCAACACACGTAAGTGCAATGCAAGTGGTTTTAAAAGAAAGTCATATATACTACTTGTTTGACTAGTATTCCTAAGGTGAGGCAAACTATCAATGTTTTAACACTTACTTTAGGCAAGTATTGGAATACAGATTTTTCAAGTTGGAGAATGAATATGAGACTATTACTAGCAGTGCTCAATTAAGGCTAAACACGACCATTTTTACGGGTGATTCCACATACCCAACTTCTCTCCAGGAAGCAATTCAACCGTTAGGTCAAATTGAGTTTCTAGTGCAATAGGTTCTCCAATAGTCATTCTCATGTTAGAAAGATGAGAACTCCTACTTTTGCATATTAAAGTGCATAAAAGATGATAGTTTACCAATACTTGGCTTAATGTGACTTAACTAATATGCAATATAACTAAGGTGATGAAGACGTCATGTTATACACATGAATTTTAACAATGGTGTGTTTAATAAACAATGTGTTTGAATCTTGTGTTTAGAATCTAAAGTTGTTCTAATTACACAGCTAATTGTATGATCTAGTGGATGACATCTTTTATGATGAGTTGAAGTGTGTACTTTAAATGTGAATTGATCATCTAAGACTAGAGAATGGAATATGTTAAACTAACAACGTTCTGAAGAGAGCTCTTTGGAATATTATTTAACAAGAATCTAAGTGAGGTTACCAACATCAATAGATCTTGTGTATGCTTTAAAGATGTGTAGTTTTAACCTTGGATGTGCACTCGGTTTGAGAAAGGTTAGGTTATGATGTACGCTTGAAAGGAAATAGATACAAATAGTATATTTCAACAAATGAGAGTATCCCATGGGATAAAGTTATCATGCTTATGAAAACAAGTATGACAAGATGATTTGGATATGCTAGTTCATAGAACTTGTAGATGTTTGTTTCAAGATCATTTAGCCAATGCGGTGTAATGAAATCTCTCGTAACACAACTATTTATGTCGGAAGAGTGATGCATAGGATATACATTATCCTTTTAACAAAATGAAAGCTTAACGCATGAATCTTAGTCATAATGTTCTTCAAAACATCATGTTTTCCTAAATGAAGATATGAAGCCAAAGTGTTTGAATCGGATAGTCCCATCTAAATAAACTTGGTCTCAAGATTATATTCACTAGATGATGACAAGAGGAATTCACTCGAGTTTCTTATGTATACTCCTCAAAAGTCATTGTTGCTTGGGGTGTATGATGTTGGCTTTGAGATTGCATTTTAACATATGTTGTTAAAATGTTGATTTGTGGTTTAACGGAATTTATGCAGAAGTTTAACGACAAAGTATTACTAATACTTTGAAAATTTTTGAAGGTAGTGCTACTTATACCTAGTGGAAATTGTCAACAATTACCAAGAGCACCATGCTTATTTGATAGTTGAGGTTCTAGCTATAATGAATTGTCTAAGTCCTTATATGTGGGAAAGGATGTTTGAGATTGTTCAAACGTGCATTTGATTTAGTACAAGTGTTGGATACAAGGGCTTTTTGAGCAATACACTCAACGAATTAAAATGATGGTAAGGATGGTGGATTGGTTGATCTAGGTGGTAGGTCTTCTAGTGTGTCTAAATAAGGATGTGGTGATGTAGGGGTTTGTTGTGCTATGGGAGTACTTAGGTTGATTATTTATCCATAGATGTTGAACACAAAAAGTACGGATACTAATTCTTATGGTTCATTGGTTGCTACAATTAGTGGGTGAAGTGCTTGAAGTTTTGGTTCTGTCTATGAAGCTTAGGGGCTGAGGTATAGGTTCACCTTGAAAGGGCACGTTTGATTTAAAGGATGCTCTTGGAAGTTCATGAGCAATACGCTTAATGGTGCCAAAAGATGGAAGAGGGATAGTAGGTGTCAAAGAGGGATAAGTGGCCCCATGGGTTGTTTGTTTTGGATAAATGTTTCAACATGTGTTGTTAAAATACTTGGGTGTTGATTTTTCGGATATGACTTTTAATGACTACAATCGTAAGTCGCATATACTTGAAAATTTGGATGAAATACTTAAGTTGTCAATCCTAATTAGTTGAGATTATAAAGCTTAGATTGAACTCAAGGATAACAAGACTTGATAGTATGTCTTTAACATACGTGTGAGTTATGAATCGATGTAAATACTTATCGTCTTGTGGGATGACACATTATTTTCATGTTAACCAAGTGAGGCAATACATGTACATACAAAACAATATCTATAGTCATATGTTAGAATTGTATATGATATCTTTGCAAATAATGAGTCCAGATTTGTTAGTCTTGGTAAGTCATCTAAGTCATCCGCAAACGGGTGAGGAGATGTTGGTGGTGTTGCACAAAGTACAAGTTTTGGAGACTTTGGTTGTGAAGGTGTTTTGGATGGTTGTGAAGTAGTCATAATGGTGGGTGATTTTGGTGGTGGAGTTGGAGTACTTAAGTTTAGAAAGTTCACATCTTGAATGGGTGATGAGATGTTGAGAGGTAATGAGTCTGAGGATGAAGAGTTCAAGTTAATGAAGCCACAAGATCAAATGCAAATCCTAGTGGTTTTTCTTAAGTGAATTATTTGAGGTTGAGGATTTAGTCATTTTGACTTTGCTTTAAGAAATGCTAAGCTTAAGGAAAAGTAACAATGAAGGTGTGAAAAAAGACCATCCTGAATGTGTCGATTTATGGAACTAAGGATTCATGGATTTGATGTTAATCCATACAAAGATGGTAGTTTCTAATGAGATGGAAGTGTCCAAGATCATGTCAAACATCCTAAGTTAAACAATTGAGGATCTGTTGAGTGAGATATGAAAGATATGCATTAACAACTATCCTACAAACAAAATTTGGCAAATTAGATTGCGGGATTTATTAAAATTAAACAACTTACCTGTAGAATCCACGGCACCAAATTTTTGCACAGGCGGAACCCTTAATTTGGTGCCGCCTGGTCCGCCTGTACAGGAACGGCGGTACCAAAATGCATAACAGACGGTACCAAATTTTTGGTGCCGTCTAATCCGTGGACACCAGAAAACTTCACAGACCCATTTTTTTGGTGTCGGGGAGTTTTCGGAAACCTGAAATTTTGCTTAAAACACATGACACTATTTATTTCTAGTTAGGAAAAGTCGATAACACATACACAAACATAGTGGAGCATTGACTTTGACCAAGGGCTAACGGTTTTCACATAAAGGTGAAAATGTGTAAAATTTGATAACACTCGTGTGCTATCCCCCTGCATAAACCGGTTAGCATACAACATTTTTTCAAGTTATTTTATCATCCTACAAAGTAAACACGACCAAATAGTATCATACACCATTGTTTTTGTCCTTGTACCAAACACTCTCTTAAAAACCTCCATTTTTCAAAGTACTTGACTAATTTATTTAATACTCATTGCTAAGTGAGTTATGACATTTCATAATTTATGCGAGATGTTATCCTAACCTATGCAAAGAAAGTGATCTAATTCTACAAGCGATGGTAAAACAATTTTCCAACTTAATGCACAAAATCTAGCGAATGTCCTATTGTGCATAAACAAGAAATCGTCAACCAAGTGAATAAATAGCATGGCAAGATTGACACTTATATTATGTAAACAAACAAATATAAACAACAATTTGAAAATAAGCAAGCAACATATATGCCAACAACATATACAAGTGGTCATTTAGCATAGCATAACAAGAAAAACACTTTTCGTCATTTTGCGTTTAAGAATGACGATGTATACCAAGCTTGATTAGTTTTCTTTAAAAATATTACCAAATTATTTAGTTTCAAAAGAAATTGTATCCATGTTCTAAGAATACCAACTTAAATTACTTGATTCAAAAATTTTGAGTTTTTATGTTAAAGTGAAGCTTAATATCTTAGATATACTGTAGTATTTGGTCTATTTTACCTATTTAAAATTAGACTCAGGCCATGAGACTATTTTTAAATGAAATTAGACTCAATTCCCTTTAAAATGATAGGTGGTTCGACTCCTACGGACTTACGGTTAATAAATTATGAATTTTTTAAGTTGGCCAAAAAACTGCGTACTGTGCAGACCAAAGAACCAAAAATTAACAAGGAAGGAACCCTTTATTTGGTTCCGCCCAGTCCGTGGCCTTCACAGAATATTGAAAAATTTACTTACTTATAGCGAAAAAGTGTAGGACTTACTAGATTTGATAGAAAAAATATAACACACATATTTTGTTTATTATTTTTACTAATATGACTTATCTAAACATTTAACAACAAAATTTATAAGTATAATTAGCAAAATATTTTTCATATTATATTTCGCTTCAATGGTAATTTGAAACATGGATCGTGCTCCATTTTAAAAACCGTTTGTTTTGAAAATAAGAGCTACGAGGCTCTGGTACCAATTGTGAAAATGTAGAGGGGGCGTGAATACGTAACCGTTTAAAAACGTTAGATCTTTTGTATCAAATCGTTTATGAAGCTTGTTATAATATTAAAGTACCAATTATTGATTGTAAATAATATAAAGCATAGTAAACCAAGTTGTCACACAAGCATAAACATCAAACCACATCACAAGCAATAATAAAAGTAAAGAGATAAAGAAAGGAAAGTGCAAACGAACACGAGGATTTATAGTGGTTCGGTCACGGATCTCCTTTTCGCCGTACTCTACTCCCCGAGTACCCAACTCGAGAGTTACTTCACTAAATCAACAAGCTCCCTTCTCGGCGGAGAAAACCTTACAATCGTCGCTTACACTTTTTTTGGTACAAAGCTAAATACCGGGTTCTAGTTCGAGGTAGAACCAACCTAATGTCGCCTATACAATATTTCCGACACTAAGCTAGATGTCGAGTTCTTTTCAAGGGTACAACCACTCCCACTATGTTTATGGCCCAACATAACAAACCTTGTGTTTTATGGTACAAACACATAAACTATCTAATCTAGCTTGGTGAAAGTGTTGTGATGATGCAATGATGTTTACAATGATGATCCATGACATAAATGTCTAATGGATATGAATGACTAATCTAAATGATCTTCTTAAATAAGAAGTCTTCAATCAATGAGGATATCAAGAGATCTTGAATCTTCATATGTTGATATGCTTTGGTGAATGAGGATGACTAGATCTCCAAGCTTACCTTGGTTGATCAAAATGTAAAGTATGCTTACAACAAAGATGAATGTTAGAAGCATTATGATCATGTGATGATAAGGGTGATTAATTTATGTTACTGCATGGTTATCTATAGATCTAAAAGATGAAAGAAAGATAGAAAGAATGTGTGTTGGAAGGGATGAATGAAATGAGAAGACAATGGGCTCTATTTACAGCCAAAAATGTAATCTAAAAAATAATAATTTATTAGATTTGATATCTTAGAATATCTTTCAAGATCTTGCAAATCTAACCAAATATTGACCAAATCTTCTAAAGATATGATGATGCATGAAGTGATGTAAAATTTTATTTTCATTTAGATTAAAATGTTCATGAAAATAAACTTGTAAAATGTATTATGTAACTAGTTTATAAAAAGTCTAATTGCCTTTTATAAAATAAAATGTCTAGTTAGGTGCTTGTCAAAATAATATATATTTTGTCAAGTGTAAGTAAACTTTAGTACTTGTATGAATATTATAGTTAGTTTACTTGTACAAATAAAAGTATACATTTGTTAGACATTTTACAAAAGATGTATTTGTATAAAATACTTGTGAATGCAAAATTTAAAATGAGGTTCGAAATAGAATGGTTAACCTATTAAAATACTTAGTACCTTTAAACGTATTTTAAACATTCTAAATGATTTGTTAGTGGGTTTGATCATAATGCCACATAACAAACACGTACGAACCTGTGTTGTAACATATGAGGACTTGAGACATCGAGAGGTGTTGAATGTATGTTGAGACAAAGTGTGATTACAAGTAACTTGTACATTTTACGTTATGTATTACAAGTTACATGTTTGTCATCAATCAAAACAACCGAGACTGTATAGATTAAATATCGTAATATTTGCACTAACAGTGGTGACTAAGGATTTAATAAGGACACAACTTCGTTTGGATGATGAAGGTGGGGTCTATCACACCAACACTTAAGAGATACTTGTTGGGTTAAGAGCTGTTGGATACCAAAGTACTAACACAGATATGTGACACAAGAATAAGTTTTGCCCCATGTGGAGATTTTTGGTGCATACATTACTTCAGTGCATAAGCAACAAGTCAGGAGGATGGGATCAATTCTCTACCCAATTGGATTGTTGATAAAATCGTTTATAAGCTCAGCTAGGAATCAATAACAAAGACTAATAACATGCACAGCGGAATAAACTAATCGATACTTTGTTATTGAACAAGGTTCTTCGTCATCATCTCTATCACTAAACACTTTACTAATATTAGACGTTTATTGGAACACGTCTACTAACTAAACTAATAACCTAGGCGTTTACATGAACATACGCCTAGGAACTAATCACTAATATACTAAATACTAACCTAGGCGTTTACATGAACATACGCCTAGGAACTAACAAACTAACCATCACCCTAGGCGTCCCCTAAACGCCTGCACACACACACACACCTTTGGTGTTCACATCTTAACACCCTTAAAATCTAATTCCATGTCTCTCTTTATATACTAGAGAGTCTAGGGTTACAAATACTACTAAGGACTATATAATAAATATTATTTTAACAAATAAGTCCCTTGTCTTCAATAGTCTTCATAAGTCTTTCATCTTTCATATTTTGTCATAATCAACTCAAATATAATTCCTAACAATCTTCCCCTAGTTGATAATGACAAAACCAAATAAGCATGAACTTCCCCTGAAGTTAAGATGTCATGAAAGATAAGAACTTCCCCTTAAACATGCAATCACTAATAATCTTCAAGTTGCAAAACCGTCTTAGCTTTGTCGCCTTTCTTCCCCTTTTTGTCATAATCCACTAGGAGAAGCTAAGTAGAAACAACTTTGATTTCAACCACCACGAACCAATATCTAAACAGTGTGTGTAATCTAATCACAAAAATACTTGTCACGCTCGACTTCCCCTTAAATCCAGAAAATACCATGATACGTTAAGACCAAACTCTATCTTCGATTCCAATAGAATATATCACTGTACCAACTCCATGTATGACTGCCCTATTCTAAAACTTCAAACAAGCACCGACCCATGTCCTCAAAACCATGCATATACCACCGACCAAATAATCAATATACCAGTCCCACTATTACCAGTCATGTTTATCTATCAATAAAATAATACTCACCACCCTTATTGCTCCATCAAAACCAATGAGAAGTCAACAGTACTACCCATACATATAAACGAGCAGCTTAACAAACACAACCTCCTACCCATACATATCAAGTATGAGAATGAATCAATGGTTACCCTTTTCTTTACCACCAGTATCCTTTACAAGGCCACACCAACATTACACCATTTAACCTTCATCAACCAAACGAGCAGTACCTTCAAAAAGTAGCAGCAGTACTTTGATCGAACCCCGAACAGTACTTTGAAAAACGCAGCAGTACCTTCGACACGCAACATTACCTTCGAGTATAAACAGCAGTAAAACTCTATAACCTAACTCCTTCTAGTTGCGAGCAGCAAATGGTCTCTAACTAATAGTCTCTAACTAACAGCAGACACGATACGTAGCAGCAGTTTACAAGACGCTAGCAACAGAAACTTTAACCCGTTTTGATCACCAAGAACCTGCAATAAATCTTGAATCCTAAACAAGTAGTCGAATACCAGTAACCTTTAGTCGACCAAAAACCATGATACCCGATTGAAAACCAAACAATATCATGAGCATAAGTTCCAATCAACTCGTCGCCTTTAAACAACCAGCGTTAAAATCTATTTGTCTTTTCTCAGTTAGCACAAATAAACCAATAGCAGGCTACTATTAACGAACATGCTCCAAGAAACTAACCTTACCTAATTTTGGTACCCAATATAAAGCGAATGAAAACCAATCAGAATAGAAGGATGAGCAATTTAATAAACCAATTTATCCATACAACTTTAACCAATTGATCATGTGACGTCTTGACAATAAACCATGTGCACCTTGTATAATCAATAACCAATCAGAATATGACACACTTTCTTATGTCAACCTTTATGTATTATGCAAACCCTCGTACACAATAGTAACACAGCCATCTGCTCCACTTGTGCGCTATCCAATCACCAATCACATCGACTCACTAGGGTTTCCTAGGTCATGTACCCTTGTATTCTTTGTATTATCCCACAAGATCAAACCATGCGTATGAGGAGAATTAAACCATACAGAAAAAGTCAAACATCATAATACCAATGCATGAGCTCCATTACATTCTCTCCATTGTCACTTTCACACAAGTAATCACCTCATTCAGCTAATCTCCTTCAAGCAGTACCAGTAGGAAACGCCAGTAGTACTAACAATCATATTATCAACCTTGTTTCTCAGCCGAAAACAAGAACAGATGTCGTCTTCTTTCATTAACCTATGTTGATAACTTCATGAACAGCCTAAGCTCACACGTTTCACTTTCTTTAGAACACTCAACTTCTTCCAATGAGCCACTAACTTCAGCAGTACTTTGTTCCTCATCAGTAACTATGTTTAAACAGTACCTTGGAGCCGAACCTTGGAGCAGTACCTTGGAATAAAAAACAATAACGAGCAAGAGTAAACCCTAAACCCTTCAAGTGTAATCGATCAAAAGAGCAGCAGGAATAAATCAACGAACAGTAGCATACTAGGGTTTTTATGAACTCTAGCTTCCAATTAACCTTATGACTGTTTGTGTTAAACCAATAAGCATCAGTATTAATGCTCATTCGAGGGTTTGAATATCCAGTAGACTTGCTCGAAAACCCTAAAATCTTGAAAAAGATCTCAGCAACAATAAAAGATAAACTTTGTATACGCTTGCAATTAGATCGTCAGCAGCAATAGGTTCCAAATTCCATCATGAATATCGCACAAGTAGAATTAAATAGACGGCCATGTGATGCGATATATGAGTTTGATAATAAACTTGATTTCCATGTTTGAATAAACCATAAGAATAAGAAAATCACAAAAATCAAACCTTGAAAACCCTAAAATTCGTTTTTGAAAACTGCCTTCAGCAGCCAACTTCGACACCTTATATCTTTTGCATAAATGCTCAGATCGAAAATCCCTCCGGTGAAAAGTTAGATTGTCATATAGAGAACGTTCACCTAAAATTTCGTCCCGATCCAACGGTTAACGAAAAAGTTATCGCTGTTTAAAAATAGCCCTGCATAAAGATACAAAAAATTTTAACAGCTTCGAATTTTGTATCTTTTCTTCGAAAAACCTTGTAGATCCCTATATCAAGAGCTCCCCGCTCTGATACCAATGGATAAAATCGTTTATAAGCTCAGCTAGGAATCAATAACAAAGACTAATAACATGCACAGCGGAATAAACTAATCGATACTTTATTATTGAACAAGGTTCTTCGTCATCATCTCTATCACAAAACACTTTACTAATATTAGACGTTTATAGGAACACGTCTACTAACTAAACTAATAACCTATGCGTTTACATGAACATACGCCTAGGAACTAATCACTAATATACTAAATACTAATGATGAGTGCTTATTCACTCATCATTTTAGGTCAAATCTGAGCTGCAAAACATTTAAAAACACTCCGAAATGCATCAAAATACTGAAAATATCTCAAAATTGTGTTTTATATGTTTCAGATGCAAAATTATTGAAAAACGAACAAAGTTTGCATAATTGGCAGTTTCAGTCCCCTAACTTTTAAAAATGGCAACTTTAGTCCCTGGAATTTCAAAAAAATGACAGAATTCACCCCTGGACATTTTAAATTGGAAAATAAACATTTTTAGTCCTTTGGTAATTCTTAATTGTCAAATTTGGTCATTTTGAAGAATTTTTGGAAAATTACAATTTTAGTCCTTCGAGTTTAAAAAATGACAGTTTGGTCCTTGGAATATTGGTGATTGACAAAAAGGCCCTTGGAATACTTTGCAGAAATTACATGAATGGTCCTTGGATTTTCGGATGTTACACATTTGGTCCCTAAATGTTAAATGGGTTTCACTAATAATCCTAAGTCCAAAGTGTTATCTCATTGGGCCAATACCCAAGTTCTGCCCAGGTCCAACCCAACAACAACTAGACCCGGTCAAAGAATAAGCCAACCCTAAACCCTGTCTTCCCCATTCTTTTCCCGCCCAAGCAGAGAAGCCAAGAAAACCTAGATACCCTAACTGCTCTTTCTCCACAACCAAGAACACTCCACCTCTCAACTCTCTATTACCCAGCTGCACCTTTACCCAAACCCACCTTAATCTCTTTTAACCGGATTCACCCAACTCCCCAACCCAATATCTTATTCCACCTTCCCCAAGACTTGCCACCATGGCAATCCCAGCTTCAAAAAGACCTCATGGATGGCTTAGATGAGCTCAAAATGGTACCTACCTGATCAAGGGTTGAGATTGACTTCAAGAAAGCACAAAAGAAGAGATGAAGAAGAAGACCCAAGTATCTTAGTTCTAGTATAAATAGAGATGTAAGCCTATGTAGAAGGCAACCCTAGTTTTTAGAAAAAAATTAGCTTTAATGTTTTTAATATTCTGTTGTAATGCTTATTTTTAGTTAATGAAAAGCTTCTTTTTCTCTAAATGTTATGTTAAGTTTAATCTCGGTTGAAAGTTGTAATGTTTTGAGTTCAAAGATCAAGGAAAAAGGGGTCAAACAGTTTGCTAAAGAAAAAAAAAATCAGTAAAGGGGTGTTTGTTTGAGTTAAGAGAATGGTCAAATACCTGCTTGTACCTGTTTGATTTCTAAAGTCAAGGTCTTTTTTTTTTTTTTTTTTTTTTTTTTTTTTTTTTTTTTTTTTTTTTTTTTTTTGTCTAAATCAGTTTTAGAAGCAGGTGGTTAAGTATTAAGTTTTGCAAAAGACCTTGGTCACAAAAATAAAAAGAATTTCTTACTGTTAGTTCAGTTGCTGTTTTCGGACCAAATTTTCAGCGTAGTTAGTGCTTAAGTTGTGCTCGTTTTGTTTTCCTCAAGGTCATTACACACCCAATTCGACATAAGTGTAATTAAAATGCATCTTAGTTATTTCTACCTTAGTTTAATGTGATTTCAAATATGGCTTGTGCAATTGTTACCTTTTCTGTCTCAGTCAAGAAAATCCCAAAGAAGCCCACATCAGCAGCCAAAGGGGCTGTTCTTGAGGCGTGCTCTTAGTTTAATTGGTGTCCAAAATAAGCGAATCTTGATTTTCTTAAGTCATTATGTTACCCATTCAGTTTGTGCTCAGTTTTATGCATCCAAGAATCTCCTAACTTAGTTTAAATTGACGTCCAAATATGTCCCTCACCATCTTTTTGCATCAGTTTTGCATCAGCAAACAAAGTGGGCTAAACAAGCTGTTTTCAGCTTACTTTTAAGTCATTAAAAGCCCTTTTCTTTGTCCCTAATCATTTTATTTAGAAACTTGATTATGCTAACTCTGATTTGTGTTGTTTGACTTGGCTTTGGAAGTCCTATTTGTAGCTTAAAGTAAGCGACAAACAGCTCTCAGTGGGCTGTTTTTAGCCTGCACCTCAGCAGCAAACAGGTGCACAATTTTCTTTTCTTAGCTTAATCAGTGGTTGCTATAATATTTAGGTATCGTAGAACCTTTTTAGATAGTCTAGCTTAATAAGTAGTTGCAGCTTATTTAGGTGATTAGTTATTAGTATTGCTTAACTTGTAGTCGTAAGGACCATTTAGTTAGTGTATTTGCAATAAATGCTTATTCCCTTTTTACCTTAGTAGATTACCTGCTCATTGGTTAGTTACAAGCCTAGCAATTAGTAGGCTTACTGAGTTCATCATCTTAGTGCCTTGTTTGCCTATTCGACCAAAAGCTAGTGTAAGGAGTGTTTGGCTGTTAGAAAAAGCTGTTCCAAACAGTTTGTTCAAGCTTTACAAGAGTTGGTTTTTAAGAAAGATTTGCAGGTTGATCACTTTAAGTAGTTTCCGTAAGAAAAAAAATGGTTTTGTTTAATGTTGGTTGTTGACAGTAGCTATAAGGGTGAGTTTAGTTCTGTCAAACAGTGGGCAACAAGCTGTTAAAACAGCTCATTAAAAGCTTTTCATGAATAAAGTTTTCACGAAAAATGTTGAGTTGGATTATGTCTTTAAGATTTGAAAAGCAAAATTGAAAAAAAAAAAAAAAAAAGAGTTTTCAAAAAATGGCATGGCTGGGACTCGAACCCACGCCACCCAGCTCACACACGCACGTCTTACCAGTTGCCCTTGGGACTTCTCTCATTCATTTGTTGCACAATCTAATCTTTAAATGACATTGGCAGTTTTAGCTTTAAGCATTCCTTTGCTTATTTGTTAGCTTTTTTGCTTAACAACTTACTGTTCTTTATTCATATTTAGAATCAGTACCAATTAGAGTAATTTTTGTGATTTTTCCATATTTTTCCAAAATTGTTTAGTATTTTTAATTAATTAATTAGGTTAAAATAGATTTTAATTCGTAGTAATTATTTTAAAAGTCAAAAAAATATATCCGCTTTTTCCTAAAATTATTTTTGGTCAATTAGGACGTAGGAAAATTGATTTCACACACGTAGCCCTTAAATTGCTAAATTTTTACGTTTATGGCTCGGGTTGTTTTCCCGTTTTTACGTTTTTGCGTTTTAGCACCCTAGGACTTTCAGTGCCCGCGGTGAGGCGCGACCCACAACAAACGAAGGGGGAAAGCTTGCTTTGCTAAGGCAAGAAGTCAATCACTTTCAGTGTAGCTTTGTTTTATCATTCCTTAGGTTTAGTAGTAGTTAGTTTGTAGTTTATTAGGGTTCCCTTGCCTTAATTACCTTCCCGTTAATTAAATTGTAGAATTCGTAATCAAATCCAAAATCATTAAAAATCCAATTCAAGTTCAAATCACGAAACTCAACGAATCCTTCCATTCACACCTCGTTGGGACACGACCCGGGAAATCACTTTTCCGGTATCACTTTTATCACACCCGTGAAATTTGATACGTTGACCTTTTTTCTAAAGGGTTGATTTGTCGAATTTTACGGATATTTTGGTATACGTTGATATTGTGTTTTTCACCACTCACTTCACAACGAATCAAATTTTGGCGCCGCTGCCGGGGAGGTGTGTTGCGACAATATCGTGAAGTTTTTGTGATTAGTGACTTGAAGAACCTTCCTCGTGAAGTTATTGTTTTTTTTATAAAAATACAAAAATACAAAAATATTTTTTTTTCTTTGTATATATATGTAAAAGATTAAAAATACAAAAAGATTTTCCTTGTTGTTTTAAATAAATAGAAGACACAATCAATATAACATTCTTAACTGAGGTGTTATCATTATAAGTTCCCGAACCAAAGATTTAAAACTTGCCTTTGTGTCGCTCGTGTTTTGGTTTACTTTTATCGGTTTAACAAACTGTGTGAGGGGTATAAGGACGGCCTGACATTAAATTGCGGCTGAAAAGAGACGGGTTTTTAATAAGCTTCGCGCTGACCTACAAAGTCTCTCTGCTCCTTTGTGCGTTTTACTTATAGAAGTGATCATTTCACGTGGGGTTATTGGTTTAAGTTCACTGTTGTTTTGCCTCAGTCTTGTTTTAATTGAAAGTGTTGTTTTTGGAAGTGCATGCGCACTCGCTCTCAAGCTCGTAGACGTAATCGTAACCAAGCAAACGTACCCGAGATACGTACCGTCGAACAAATCACAATGACACATAACCTAGGGAACGGACCTCAAGTCCAACAACCTGGGCCACAAAATCAAGCTCCCGATCTCCGTACGATGGAGGAGCTTTGTCAACCCACGATGGATGGACGGGGCGGTCCAATTGCCCCGGTCAACATCGAGGCCACGGATTTTGGACTTAAGCATCACATGATTCAACAAGTCCAAAGTTTTTGTCAATTTCACGGATCACCGGGTGACGATGCCAACAAGCATCTTGACAAATTTCTCACCGTCACCCAAAGTATGAAGCAAAATGGGGTCACCGATGACGCCCTTCGCTTATATCTCTTTCCATATTCCTTGACGCTTCATGCCACCGCATGGTTTGATCGTCTTCCCAAAAACTCAATCCATAGTTTCGATGAAATGGTCTCCAAATTCTTGGCGAAATATTTTTCACCGTCGATGGTGATGAAACTACGGAATGAAATCAGTAATTTTCGGCAGCATCCCGATGAGTCCTTATTTGAGGCATGGGAACGCTATAAGCTTTCGATTGATCGATGTCCGAACCACAAAATGTTGCTTGTCACCCAAATAGATACATTCTACAACGGGTTAACATTGAGACATCGTGACACGATGAATGCTGCTGCCGGTGGTACCTTTATGAAAAGGCGACCCGAAGAGTGCTATGATCTCATTGAAAACATGACTGCCCACCACAATTATTGGGATTCCTCAGCCGAGAGGAGTGAGTCAAGGAGATCTACCACCCTTCCATCTTCGGAATTCACGACTCTAACCAAAAAGATTGAAGAAATATCCACTGCCGTGCTTAAATTGAGTCACAATAATAACAATCAACAAGTGAATGTCGTAAACAAGAGTTGTGAAACTTGTGGTGGTCCACACCCTTATTTTGAGTGTCCAGCCTCCGGTGGCTTCACTCAAGAGAGCGTTTATGCCGCTTCTGGTTCCTACAATACGGGAGGTAATTCCTACCAACCGCAAGGGAACCGAAACCTTCTCAGCTATCGTTCTAACAATTTCCTTGGACCACCCGGGTTTAATCAAAATCAGAACAATCAGAATGTGCAATATAGAAATAATCAGTTCAATCAAAATCAGAGTCAGAATCGGAATTTTCAAAATCAAAATCAAGGTTTTCAAAATCAAGGAAATTTCAATCAAAACCGATTCCAAGCTCCTCAACAAAATGTGCATGCCCAGCCTCCTCAAGCTTCCATTGACATTGCTAATTACATCAAAATCAATGAAGCTAAGATGGTGTCCATGCAAAATCAAATTACCACTTTGAAGAGTGATTTCACTTCCGAGCTCAGAACTACTAGCAACAAAATTGATCAATCTCATAGCAAGATTGAAAGCATGATTGCCAGTCTCATGAGTCAAAAGAATCAAGCTTCAACTTCGGGTGCTCTTCCGAGTAATACCATTCCAAACCCAAAAGGTGAATTGAATGCTATTGCCACCCGAAGTGGTAAGTCTTATGAGGGACCCTCGATGCCTAATCCTTCTCCGGTGAGGGATGTGGAACGAGATACTGAGGTATCAAAGGACAAGGTGCATAACTCAAGCCCACGAAGTACCGCACAAGTCCAACCTCCGATGGTCTTACCTCCAATTCCGGAACCCGTTGTTCCGATGACTACTCCTAAGCCTTCACTTCCTTATCCTTCAAGGCTTAATGATCAAAAGCTCCGTGATAAAACTAGTCAACAAATGGAGAAGCTTATCCAAATCTTTCAAGATTTGCACTTCGAGATTAGTTTCGCGGACGCTCTTCTTCTAATGCCAAAGTTCGGTCCAACAATAAAAAATTTGTTGAATAACAAAGAAAAGATTTCCGAAATGGCTAAAACTTCTTTGAACGAGAATTGTTCGGCGGTTATCCTTAAAAAACTTCCCGAAAAGTTAGGAGACCCCGGAAAATTTCTCATCCCATGTGATTTTCAAGGCATAGTTCAATGCTCCGCCTTGGCCGATCTTGGCGCTAGCATTAACTTGATGCCACACTCCATGTGGAAGAAGCTTTCATTACCTCCGCTTACACCTACATGTATGATCCTCGAGCTTGCGGACCGTACAAGTTCTCGTCCGCTAGGTATAGCCGAGGATGTATTTGTGAAAGTAGGCAAGTTTCATTTCCCCGACGACTTTGTTGTTGTCGAATTTGATGCCGATCCCCGAGTACCCCTCATCCTTGGGAGGTGCTTCTTAAAAACGGGTCGTGCATTGATCGATGTTGATGAAGGGGAAATTACTTTGAGGGTAAACAAGGAAGCCGTTACTTTCAATCTCAATCAAGTTACGAAATACTCCCCCAATTATGAAGACAATTCCGTCAACAAAATTGATGTCCTTGACATTGTGTCGGAGGAGTATTCTCAAGAACTTCTTGGATTCTCGAGTGGCAATTCCACTTCGGTTGATCCTATCGTTGCTCTCTCTTCCCCTCCCCTCACTCCGTTTGAGGGAAGTGACTTTATTTTGGAAGAGATAGAAGCCTACTTGGCTAGTGATTCTGTTTCATGGGAAATTGATCACGCTCCCATCGACATTGAGGGAGATATACTTCTCATCGAGAAGATGCTCAATGAAAATCATTCATCACTCCCTCCTCAAGAACTTCATAAAGAGGAAATCAAAACGCTTGAAAAATCTAATGATCCTCCCACGGTCGAACTTAAGGACTTACCACCTCATCTCGAGTATGCATTTTTGGAGGGTGACAATAAATCACCCGTCATCATTGCTAAAGACTTGAGTGAGGATGAAAAATCCGCTTTCATAAAGGTTTTGAAGTCACACAAGCGAGCCATCGCTTGGAACCTTTCCGACATCAAGGGTATTGACCCAAGATTTTGTACTCACAAGATTCTCATGGAAGATGACTTCAAACCGGTGGTTCAACACCAAAGAAGGGTGAATCCTAAAATTCATGAGGTTATCAAAGCGGAAGTCATAAAACTTCTCGATGCCGGATTGATTTACCCTATCTCGGATAGTCCTTGGGTTAGCCCCGTTCATTGTGTGCCCAAAAAAGGTGGCATCACCGTTGTTGAAAATGATGAAAACGAGTTGATTCCTACTCGATTGGTTACGGGATGGCGTGTTTGCATTGACTATCGAAAGTTAAATGAAGCCACCCGTAAAGACCACTTTCCATTACCTTTCATGGATCAAATGCTTGAGAGATTAGTGGGAAACGAATACTATTGTTTTCTCGATGGTTTCTCGGGTTACTTCCAAATTCCCATTGACCCACAAGATCAAGAAAAGACCACATTCACATGTCCTTATGGAACATTTGCTTACCGACGCATGCCTTTTGGCTTGTGTAATGCACCCGGTACGTTCCAAAGGTGTATGATGGCCATTTTCCATGACATGATCGAGAAGACTATGGAAGTCTTTATGGATGATTTTTCGGTCTTTGGGGATTCTTTTCAAACATGTCTCTCCCATTGGGACAAGATGCTTGAACGTTGTGAAAACACGAATCTTAGTCTAAATTGGGAGAAATGTCACTTTATGGTTAAGGAAGGAATTTTCCTTGGCCATAAGATTTCTAAGAGCGGGATTGAGGTTGACAAAGCTAAAGTCGATGTCATTTCAAAATTACCTCCTCCCACAACCGTCAAAGGAGTTAGAAGTTTCCTTGGTCATGCCGGATTTTATCGTCGTTTCATTCAAGACTTTTCAAAAATATCCCGGCCTATGACCCGACTTCTTGAAAAGGATACTCCTTTCATCTTCTCTAGTGACTGCGTTGAAGCTTTTCAAATTCTTAAGAAGAAGCTCACGGAAGCACCAATTCTAGTTGCCCCCGATTGGGAATTACCATTTGAGCTTATGTGCGACGCAAGTGATTTCGCCATAGGTGCCGTTTTGGGGCAACGAAAGTCAAAACATTTCCAGCCTATACACTATGCTAGCAAAACTTTGACCGAAGCTCAAGCACATTACACTACGACGGAGAAAGAATTACTAGCCGTGGTGTATGCTTTCGAGAAGTTTCGGCCATACTTGATCTTGTCCAAAAGCATAGTGTATACGGATCACTCGGCCCTCAAATATCTTTTTGCTAAGCAAGATGCAAAGCCGAGATTGCTCCGATGGGTTCTCCTCCTACAAGAATTTGATATCATCATCCGTGATAAAAAAGGAGCGGAGAACCTAGCGGCTGATCATCTCTCTCGTCTTGAAAATCCACAGCAAGGTGTGCTCGAGAAAAAGGAAATTAATGAAACTTTTCCTCTCGAGACTCTTAATGTGGTATCTCATCATGAAAACTCGAGTACCCCATGGTTTGCCGACTTTGCAAACTATCATGTGGGTAACTTTGTTGTGAAAGGGATGTCGTCCCAACAAAAGAACAAGTTTTTCAAAGATGTTAAGCATTATTTCTGGGACGACCCCTATTTGTTTAAGGTTTGTGCGGATCAAGTCATCCGACGGTGTGTTCACGGCCAAGAAGCCGATGAAATTCTCAAGGCTTGTCATAATGGACCCACGGGGGGACATCATGGCCCTAACTACACCGCTAAAAAGGTGTTTGACTCCGGTTTCTATTGGCCCACGATTTATAAAGATGCCCATGACCTCGTCAAATCTTGCGACTCTTGCCAACGTCATAGCAACATCTCTAAAAGAGATGAAATGCCTCAAAATGCCATTCAAGTGTGCGAGATCTTTGACGTTTGGGGCATTAACTTTATGGGTCCGTTCCCGTCTTCTCGAGGGAACAAGTATATACTCGTGGCGGTCGATTATTTGTCCAAATGGGTAGAAGCGAAAGCGCTCCCCACTAACGACGCCCGAATAGTTGTGAAGTTTCTAAAGTCTCTCTTTACCCGTTTCGGAACTCCCCGTGCCATCATTAGTGATCGTGGTACGCAATTTTGCAACGACCAATTCGCAAAAGTCATGCTTAAGTACGGTGTCACTCACCATCTTTCTACCGCGTATCACCCCCAAACTAGTGGGCAAGTGGAAGTTTCGAATCGTGGTTTGAAAAGAATCTTGGAGAGGACCGTAGGTGAAAACCGTGCCTCTTGGTCGAACAAACTTGAAGATGCACTTTGGGCCTTCCGCACCGCTTTCAAAACACCCATCGGGTGTACTCCTTACAAGCTTGTGTATGGAAAGGCGTGTCATCTCCCGATCGAGCTCGAGCACAAAGCCTATTGGGCCTTGAAGCATGCTAATTTTGACCTTAAGTCCGCGGGTGATCACCGAAAAGTTCAACTCAATGAATTAAATGAACTCCGTGATCAAGCCTACGAGAACTCGTTGATTTACAAGGAAAAGACAAAGAAGATCCATGACTCAAAGATTAAAAACCGCGTTTTCAACGTTGGTGACCGAGTCCTTCTTTTCAATTCTAGATTGAAAATCTTCTCGGGGAAACTTAAGACCCGTTGGACCGGTCCATTCACCATTGCCAAAGTTTTTCCATATGGCACCGTCGAGTTATCTCAAACCGACGGACCAAACTTCAAGGTGAATGGACATAGATTGAAACATTATTTTGGAGGAGACATACCATCCTTGGTTGTCCCGGATCTCCAAACCTTCCCCATGAACCAATGAATGCGGGGATCGAGTCAAGCTAGCGACTCGGGAATCAAAAACAGTAGCACACTATACGGGTTTTCACCCGTATTTTTGACTTCTTTCTACTTTCTACCACCCTAGTATGGGGGAGTTGCCCCCCGCTGTTGTATAAAGGTTTTCTAAAAAAAAAAAAAAAAAAAAAAAAAAAAAAAAAAAAAAAAAAATTCAAAAAATGGCCATAGTATTTCCCTTTTACGTTCTTAGTTTCGGCATAACCGCCGGTACTTTGTATATTGAGGGCAATATTCATTTCTAGTATGGGGGGGAATTCTCGCGAATTTTATCATATGTTTTACCACCCAATTCCCCCGTTTTTGGCCAAATTTTTTTTGGAGTAAGTGTTTTGCACTTACTCAATCGGTTATCAGTCCGTCATGTCTAATAAACAAAAGGATTGGCTAATCCAGGAGCAAACGGCTCTTGGTAAAGATTTATCAAATCCGTTGACGGCTTGCAATTTGCCCAAAATTGTATGGTGTTCAGCTCACCATATCTTTAATTAGTGAAGAGTTGGCTAGCCCGCAAGTTTATGGCTTGTGGTAAAGGCAGTTGGAAATCCATAATTGGTAATCGACTCACCAAAGATAATATTGATAATTTATCTAAGAGTTGGCTAGTCCAGAAGCAAACGGCTTCTGGTAAAGACAAATCAAAACCGTTGAAAGCTGGTGGTTTGCTCAAAATCACATGGTTATCGGTGTACCATAGTTCTTACTTGAACTGAAACATTTGGCTACTCCAGAAGTAATGGCTTTTGGTAAAGAGACTCAAATCCATTATGTTTTCTCAAAAGATTGCTAGGGACTAGCAATGTTTTAGTGTGGGGGATTTGATGAGTGCTTATTCACTCATCATTTTAGGTGAAATCTGAGCTGCAAAACATTTAAAAACACTCCGAAATGCATCAAAATACTGAAAATATCTCAAAATTGTGTTTTATATGTTTCAGATGCAAAATTATTGAAAAACGAACAAAGTTTGCATAATTGGCAGTTTCAGTCCCCCAACTTTTAAAAATGGCAACTTTAGTCCCTGGAATTTCAAAAAAATGACAGAATTCACCCCTGGACATTTTAAATTGGAAAATAAACATTTTTAGTCCTTTGGTAATTCTTAATTGTCAAATTTGGTCATTTTGAAGAATTTTTGGAAAATTACAATTTCAGTCCTTCGAGTTTAAAAAATGACAGTTTGGTCCTTGGAATATTGGTGATTGACAAAAAGGCCCTTGGAATACTTTGCAGAAATTACATGAATGGTCCTTGGATTTTCGGATGTTACACATTTGGTCCCTAAATGTTAAATGGGTTTCACTAATAATCCTATGTCCAAAGCGTTATCTCATTGGCCCAATACCCAAGTTCTGCCCAGGTCCAACCCAACAACAACTAGACCCGGTCAAAGAATAAGCCAACCCTAAACCCTGTCTTCCCCATTCTTTTCCCGCCCAAGCAGAGAAGCCAAGAAAACCTAGATACCCTAACTGCTCTTTCTCCACAACCAAGAACACTCCACCTCTCAACTCTCTATTACCCAGCTGCACCTTTACCCAAACCCACCTTAATCTCTTTTAACCGGATTCACCCAACTCCCCAACCCACTATCTTATTCCACCTTCCCCAAGACTTGCCACCATGGCAATCCCAGCTTCAAAAAGACCTCATGGATGGCTTAGATGAGCTCAAAATGGTACCTACCTGATCAAGGGTTGAGATTGACTTCAAGAAAGCACAAAAGAAGAGATGAAGAGGAAGACCCAAGTATCTTAGTTCTAGTATAAATAGAGATGTAAGCCTATGTAGAAGGCAACCCTAGTTTTTAGAAAAAATTTAGCTTTAATGTTTTTAATATTCTGTTGTAATGCTTATTTTTAGTTAATGAAAAGCTTCTTTTTCTCTAAATGTTATGTTAAGTTTAATCTCAGTTGAAAGTTGTAATGTTTTGAGTTCAAAGATCAAGAAAAAAGGGGTCAAACAGTTTGCTAAAGAAAAAAAAATCAGTAAAGGGGTGTTTGTTTGAGTTAAGAGAATGGTCAAATACCTGCTTGTACCTGTTTGATTTCTAAAGTCAAGGTCTTTTTTTTTTTTTTTTTTTTTTTTTTTTTTTTTTTTTTTTTTTTTTTTTTTTTGTCTAAATCAGTTTTAGAAGCAGGTGGTTAAGTATTAAGTTTTGCAAAAGACCTTGGTCACAAAAATAAAAAGAATTTCTTACTGTTAGTTCAGTTGCTGTTTTCGGACCAAATTTTCAGCGTAGTTAGTGCTTAAGTTGTGCTCGTTTTGTTTTCCTCAAGGTCATTACACACCCAATTCGACATAAGTGTAATTAAAATGCATCTTAGTTATTTCTACCTTAGTTTAATGTGATTTCAAATATGGCTTGTGCAATTGTTACCTTTTCTGTCTCAGTCAAGAAAATCCCAAAGAAGCCCACATCAGCAGCCAAAGGGGCTGTTCTTGAGGCGTGCTCTTAGTTTAATTGGTGTCCAAAATAAGCGAATCTTGATTTTCTTAAGTCATTATGTTACCCATTCAGTTTGTGCTCAGTTTTATGCATCCAAGAATCTCCTAACTTAGTTTAAATTGACGTCCAAATATGTCCCTCACCATCTTTTTGCATCAGTTCTGCATCAGCAAACAAAGTGGGCTAAACAAGCTGTTTTCAGCTTACTTTTAAGTCATTAAAAGCCCTTTTCTTTGTCCCTAATCATTTTATTTAGAAACTTGATTATGCTAACTCTGGTTTGTGTTGTTTGACTTGGCTTTGGAAGTCCTATTTGTAGCTTAAAGTAAGCGACAAACAGCTCTCAGTGGGCTGTTTTTAGCCTGCACCTCAGCAGCAAACATGTGCACAATTTTCTTTTCTTAGCTTAATCAGTGGTTGCTATAATATTTAGGTATCGTAGAACCTTTTTAGATAGTCTAGCTTAATAAGTAGTTGCAGCTTATTTAGGTGATTAGTTATTAGTATTGCTTAACTTGTAGTCGTAAGGACCATTTAGTTAGTGTATTTGCAATAAATGCTTATTCCCTTTTTACCTTAGTAGATTACCTGCTCATTGGTTAGTTACAAGCCTAGCAATTAGTAGGCTTACTGAGTTCATCATCTTAGTGCCTTGTTTGCCTATTCGATCAAAAGCTAGTGTAAGGAGTGTTTGGCTGTTAGAAAAAGCTGTTCCAAACAGTTTGTTCAAGCTTTACAAGAGTTGGTTTTTAAGAAAGATTTGCAGGTTGATCACTTTAAGTAGTTTCCGTAAGAAAAAAAATGGTTTTGTTTAATGTTGGTTGTTGACAGTAGCTATAAGGGTGAGTTTAGTTCTGTCAAACAGTGGGCAACAAGCTGTTAAAACAGCTCATTAAAAGCTTTTCATGAATAAAGTTTTCACGAAAAATGTTGAGTTGGATTATGTCTTTAAGATTTGAAAAGCAAAATTGAAAAAAAAAAAAAAAAAAAGAGTTTTCAAAAAATGGCATGGCTGGGACTCGAACCCACGCCACCCAGCTCACACACGCACGTCTTACCAGTTGCCCTTGGGACTTCTCTCATTCATTTGTTGCACAATCTAATCTTTAAATGACATTGGCAGTTTTAGCTTTAAGCATTCCTTTGCTTATTTGTTAGCTTTTTTGCTTAACAACTTACTGTTCTTTATTCATATTTAGAATCAGTACCAATTAGAGTAATTTTTGTGATTTTTCCATATTTTTCCAAAATTGTTTAGTATTTTTAATTAATTAATTAGGTTAAAATAGATTTTAATTCGTAGTAATTATTTTAAAAGTCAAAAAAATATATCCGCTTTTTCCTAAAATTATTTTTGGTCAATTAGGACGTAGGAAAATTGATTTCACACCCGTAGCCCTTAAATTGCTAAATTTTTACGTTTATGGCTCGGGTTGTTTTCCCGTTTTTACGTTTTTGCGTTTTAGCACCCTAGGACTTAGTGTAGCTTTGTTTTATCATTCCTTAGGTTTAGTAGTAGTTAGTTTGTAGTTTATTAGGGTTCCCTTGCCTTAATTACCTTCCCGTTAATTAAATTGTAGAATTCGTAATCAAATCCAAAATCATCAAAAATCCAATTCAAGTTCAAATCACGAAACTCAACGAATCCTTCCATTCACACCTCGTTGGGACACGACCCGGGAAATCACTTTTTTGGTATCACTTTTATCACACCCGTGAAATTTGATACGTTGACCTTTTTCCTAAAGGGTTGATTTGTCGAATTTTACGGATATTTTGGTATACGTTGATATTGTGTTTTTCACCACTCACTTCACAACGAATCAACTAACCTAGGCGTTTACATGAACATACGCCTAGGAACTAAAAAACTAACCATCACCCTAGGCGTCCCCTAAACGCCTGCACACACACACACACCTTTGGTGTTCACATCTTAACACCCTTAAAATCTAATTCCATGCCTCTCTTTATATACTAGAGAGTCTAGGGTTACAAATACTACTAAGGACTATATAATAAATATTATTTTAACAAATAAGTCCCTTGTCTTCAATAGTCTTCATAAGTCTTTCATCTTTCATATTTTGTCATAATCAACTCAAATATAATTCCTAACAATTGTGGTATTGTATGTCTTTCAAAGGGTTTAACTTATAATTTTTCTAAGTTTATTTTTGATAATATGATTGAAAATATTCAAAAGAAAAAGCATAAGTTTCTAATGTACCCTAGGTTTCTACAAATGATATTAGACATAACAACCCAAGACAGAGTCTTTTGTCCCATAGGAGCTCTTAGTGCTAAATTGTTTGCTTCCATGAAAACTCATTATGTTGGGGCACATCACCCTTTGCTAGAAGCTATGTTGCCACATGGCAATGATGCTGCTAGTGCTCCACCCTCTCCTAATGTTGTTTCTGATGGTAATCCATCAATTGCCATTGATGAGGGACCTTCCATAACTGCTGAAGCATCAAATGTTTCTCCTGACGAACCTCCACCTACAACTTTACCTCTGTCACCTAGTCCTAGTCCATCACCTACTCATGTTTCTCCTGATGAGCTTGAACCTGAGTTTACTAGACCGACCACACCAAGTCTAGTTAGCGAGCCATTTGATGAAAGCTCTCCTATTTTTAAGCATGTACATGTTTCTCCTGAAAGGCCCAATGAAGCTCCCATTACCACTAAGTAATCTACTGGTGGAGCTGAGGACCCTATTACACTTACCTCTGTATATGCTTTGTTGAATAGGTATGTGAAAGAGGTTGATGATCTCAGAAAGGAGCTTGCAGATACCAAATCCTCACTCGGTGGTGAGATTGTAGCATTGAATAAGAAGGTTTAGGAGTTAGAAGCACAACTTGGGCAAAACAACAAAAGGAAGTTTGTGGTTACCTCTGATGAAGAGCAGGAGGATATACATTTGGATTCTCTTGAATTCCTGGCTGAAGTTGCTCAGCAGACTCATGATTCTTCTCCCATTACTGCTGAATCCTCAAAACAAAAGGAACCTATTCAGTTTAAAAGAAGAAGGAGAAGACAGTATTTGAGAAAGGATTCCATTTAATCTTCTAAGGTGCCAAGTGTTGCTGATGTTACAATTGCTGGTGATCATCTTAGGATTGATGCACAAATGGTTGATGTTGCTTCTGAACAAGGTCATGTATCATCTGTACAAGACCAACCATGTCCTATGCCTTCAGCAGATCCTCATGTAATATTTGTTGCTGGGAGAACTTTTGTTCTGGATCCTGATGTTGCTGTCTCTCCTACACATGTTGAAGATCCTTCTCAACATGTTACTCCTGATGCTTCAATTGGTGTTTCTTCTGAGAATATTGACACAGTTCCAATTGTTGATATTCCTCATGAGAATTCTTCTAATGAGCCTGCTACCAATGTTCCTGCTATGGATATTTCTGACAAAGGGAAAGGAGTTATGGTTGATGAAGATCTTGGTCCAGATCTTGTAACTGAAAAGGAAAGGCTAGATCAAGCCAGAATGCTAAAAGAGTATGAAGATTTGATGAAGAGTCAAGCATTGGCACAAAAGCTTGCAGATCAGTTTACTACCATTTTTCCTCCTGAAATACAAAGATAATTGGATGATCAATCCATTCATTTTACTAATGAGCAATGGGATTCTTGCACTCTTGAAGCTGCTTCAAATCCTACTCTTGCTCAAAGCATTTTAGGAGCTGATTTTGATAGTGAAAAATTTTCTGCACAAATGATGGCTATTGGACAACAAAAGAAGAAAGCTGCAGCTGCAAAGAGAAAAGCTATTGCTGCACTAAAGGCTAACGCTAAGAGGGAGAAACCACAGACTGCAGCACAGAAGAAAACTTATATGAGAAATGTGGTGTATAATCAGAGTACTGCTCTCTATCAATCTGGTTTGACAAGGAAGCAAGTCTGGGCTTTATCTAAATATGACTTGACAAGTATGTATCATAAGATTATGAAGCATATTACACCAGCTTCTCAATTGAAAAGGATTGCTGGTGGTATGGATGCTCCAAAAGCCAAAAGACCCAAGACAATTGAGATTGTGACTTCTTTTGCTGATAATAGAGCACAGCTGAGCACTCATGCAGTTTCTGCTGAGGAACCTACTGGAGGTGTACATTCTACTGAGAGAGTACAATCTGCTGAACCTCTTGTTGTTTCTCCTGAAGCTTCACCCAGTGCTGCTGCTACATATATGGATGCATCTGCTGAACAAAGAAGGAGCACATCTTTCTAATTATGATGCAGACATGGTTAGGAGAGCTGAACAAGAAGCTGCTAGAGCTAAACAGGCCAGAGAGGAGCTTGATATATTGTATGAAGTGTGTGGCTCTATTCCAATTCCCTCTGCTTCTACCTCTTCTATTCTTACTGAAGATGCCTCTGGTGCATCTGAGAAAGTACCTTCTTCTTTTTCTATAGCATTTATGTACTTGGTAGGAGGGGGAAAAGGATGTCCAGAAGGAGGCCTCTGGAGTTCATAAATCTCACAAGGGTGGTTCTTCTAAGCATTTGGACCTCAAGGCTGCTGATACAACATTTATTCAAGTGGGTTCTTCTATAACTTTTCCTGAGGGGTCTTATAGTGTGTTGACAAAATGGACATTGACTGATGGACAGTTTAACACCATATATAGGATAGATAACTCTTCTATGCAGTTTACTTTCTTGAAATACATACTTCATTTGGTGGAAAAGCAAGATTTGATTACTCTCCATGGCCTTGTCACACAGTATATGCCACTCATACACCACAGGGTTCTGGTTTGTACTTATTGGGAGATCGTCAAGTTCTTTTTGATTCTCAGTCTCCAAATGGTAAAGGGTATTCAATTTGGAAGAATTCACATAAGTGGAAGGTTGATACTTGGAGATTTTACCTTATCCCAAATGTGCATGTTGTGGAGACAAAGTGTGGAATTTCTGTCAGTATGTTTTCTGATCAGCATTATCCTTTGTCAATTAAACTGCTGAAACGTATGCTTAGAAGGAAATTGGAAGTTCCACCTGATCCAGTGGGGAATGATATGACCCATGCTGAACAATTTACTGGGTTGATAAAGTCCAAACTTCTGCAACACAAAGCTTCTACTTGATTATGGTATCTTGTATCCTTTATTTCTTTGTTTAACTCTTAGTTAAAAAAAATAATAATAAAAATAATAAAAATAATAAAAATAAAATAATAATCTTTGTATATTCTTTGTTTGTCTCACTTCTTTCTTTCAGGTTTGTTTTATATAATTCTGTTGATGGTTCTCAACTCACCAGATGTGCCTTGTGTCCATAAAAGAGTTGGCTAGTCCAAAGGGTACAGCTTTGGTAAAGACACATCAAATCTGTTGATAGCTGAAATGGTTTGCTAAAAACCATAGGGTATGCAACTCACCCATGCTTAATTGATGAGGGTTGTATGGTCATCAATTCACCATGGCTTATACCTTTTTGGTATCCAAGAATTGGCTAGCCCACAAGTATATGGCTTGTGGTAAAGGCAGTGGAATACGATATTTGGTAATCAATTCACCAAAGGTGATTCTTTCACCTAAGAATTGACTAGTCCTAAGCAAATGGCTACAGGTAAAGACATTTCAAATCCGTTTATAGCTGCTGATTTGCTAAAAATCAGATGGTTATCAGTGTACCATAGTTTTCGAACTTAAACATTTGGCTACTCTTGTAGTAATGGCTATTGGTAAAGAGACATTAAATCCATTATTTTCAATGATTCACCTCTCACAGGAGTTAACACACCTGGATGTGATGAGAATAGTATGAAACTAATCTGTTTTGATGTATACTTTGTCATTTGTTGCTGCAAAGATCTGAAGTTTCCCAGTTTTTCCATCATAGAGATGTCGTTGTTTTGATTCTTTGCTACTGATGTTCGAATTCAATCCTCTTGTTCTAAAGTGTTAAAGATCTATCAAGAATCTTGAACTTAACCATGTCAAATTCAAGATTAGGGGAGGATTATTGGGAATTCTACTGAATAAGAATTCTGCTGAATAATACTTTTGACGGATTCTGCTAAAGTGCTGGATTCTGCTGAGGAAGTGATTCTGCGGAAGTAGTAAAACTGTGTAGCTTGTTTCTGCGGATATAGATATTCCGCGTATTTTATAGTTAGTTAGGATACGAATGAGTTTTATTAGGAAGTGATAATGCATATCTCTTTTAGTTTTAAGAATATGCGTTTCTTGTGAAACGGTTTAGGGTTGCTTGTCTATAAAAGGAATACATTAGTATGTATGATGTACGAGTTTGAAAAACAAGTTTTAGTTTTATTCAAAGATCCATAGAGGATCAAAGTATTCTTAGTAATCTGTGTTTGATTTCCGCTTTAGAATACAAGTGATAGAGACTTTCCATTAGTGTGTTTGTGATTACATAAACATTACTAACGATCCACGAGCGCTCAAAGATCTATCAAGGTATAACGTTCAACAAATTTTGCTCATATTGATAGGTTAGGATTTAATCTACTTAGTATTAGCCAACTATGTGATAAAAAGTATAAAGTACTATTTGAAGAAAATGGTAGTAAAATACTAAAAGATGATATCACCATAGCAAAAGGAGTTAGGAAAAATAACATATATGTCATGAAAATAGATAGAACATCTAAAGACAAACTTTGTCTAACAACCTTAGATGATAAATCTACTCTTTGGCATAGACGATTAGGTCACGCTAATATGAGATTCATCTAAAACCTATCCTCAAAAGAGCTAGTTAGAAACCTACCAAAATTGAAATATGATCAACACTTTTGAGACGCTTGCAAAATTGGTAAACAAATTCATAGTAGTCATAAGGCTAAAAACATAGTTTCCACATCTAAATATCTAGAGCTTTTGCATATGGACTTCTTTGGTCCATCCGCTATAAGAAGTTATGGAGGGAACCTCTACACTTTAGTTATAGTAGATGCTTACAAGGTTCACTTGGACAATGTTTTTGAAAAATAAAAATGAAGCTTTTAATAAATTTGAAATACTTAGCAAGATAATTCAAAATCAACTAGGTGTTAACATTGTGTCGATTCGAACAGATCATGGTCGCAAGTTTGACAATGAAACACAATTTGGAAACTTTTGTGATACAAATGGTATAACACATAACTTCTCGGCTCCTCAAACACCCCAATCTAATGGAGTTGTAGAACGTAAAAATAAAACTATTCAAGAAATGAGTAGAACAATGCAAAATGAACAAAACATACCTCAAAAGTTTTGGTGTAACGTCGTTGATGCTTCCACATACATTTTAAATAGAGTTTTAATACGTCCTTTCTTGAGCAAAACACCATATGAATTATATAAAGGCAAAAAGCCGACTTTAGGATATTTTAGAGTGTTTGGATGTAAATGTTTCATTCTTAATACCAAAGACTATCTCACCAAATTTGACCCAAAGTAATATGAAGGTGTGTTTCTTGGTTACTCACAAACTAGCAAAGCATACATAGTTTTAAACAAAGAAACAACGACAGTCGAGGAATCGTTGAACTTAACATTTGAAGAAAGTCCACCTCCCTCTAAGACATGACCTTTGGTAGATGATGACTTGGTTGAAAGTCAACTTGTTGAAAGTCAAGAAATAAATGAAAATAACAAGGAAAATGAACCATTCAATAAAGAAATTATAAACGTCAAAGATTCCAATAGTCATCTTTTAGAAAAAGTCACAGGACAACTAAATCAAAGAACATTAAGATCACAAGCCCAAAATCAAAGTAACTACTTTTGCTTTGTATCGTCCGTTGAACCGAAAAACATAAACGAAGCAATAAAAGATGCATCTTGGGTAATTTCTATGCAAGAAGAGCTAAACCAATTTGTTAGAAATGATGTTTGGAAATTAGTTCCAAATCCTAAAAATCAAACTCTAATTGGAATGAAATGGGTTTTTTGAAATAAAATGGACGAAAATGGTGTGGTGTCTAGAAACAAAGCTAGGCTTGTCGCACAAGGTTTTAATAAAAAAGAAGGGATTGATTACAACGAAACTTATGCATCGGTACCTAGGCTTGAGTCTATTAGAATCTTACTTTCATATGCATGTGCTCATGACTTTAAATTATTTCAAATGGATTTTAAAAGTGCATTCCTAAATGGGTTCATTAATGAAGAAGTATATCTTACTCAACCTCTGGGAATTACCGACTTTGAAAAACCACATCATGTTTTAAAAATTAAGCAGGCACTATACGGACTTAAGCAAGCACCAAAAGCTTGGTACGATTGGCTTAAGACTTTCTTAGTAGAACACAAATACACCATGGGATTAGTAGATAATACTCTCTTTACCAAGAAAAGGTAATCACACATTATCATAGCTCAAATATACGTTGATGACATCATATTTGGATCAACTTGTCAAGAGCTATGTGATGATTTTTCTAAAATCATGCATGATGAGTTTGAGATGAGTATGATGGGTGAATTAAATTTCTTTCTAGGACTTCAAATAAAACGACTAGAATATGGCATATTCTTTAACCAATCTAAATACATAAAAGATATGCTTAGTAAATTTGGTCTTGAAGACTCAAAACCAACTAAAACACACAAGTCCTCGGACACAAAACTCACCAAAGATGAGGAAGGTGAATCGGTAGATAACACTAAATATAGAGGAATGATCGGTAGCCTACTTTATCTTGCTAGTAGACCCGACATTATGTTTAGTGTTTGACTATGTGCTCGATTTCAAGAAGATCCCAAAGTGTCACACTTAGAAGCCTTGAAACGAATATTTAGATACATTAAGGGAAACGACATGTTTAGGATTATGGTATCCCAAAGGAACGGGTTTAGAAACGATAGTGTATGCCGATTCGGACCATGTCGGCGACTATGTTTATAGAAAGAGTACAAGTGGTATTTGTACTTTTGTTGGACGTTGTCTCACCTCATGGTTCACAAAGAAACAAACGGCACTCGCTATCTCAACTACTAAAGCCAAGTGCGTCTCAGCTGGAAAAGCATGTCAACAAGCCCTTTGGATGAAGCAAGCTCTCGTGGATTATGGAATTCATCTCAACGACATCTCTATACTTTGCAACAACAAAGGAGCAATTGATCTCAGCATAAATGCCGTCGAACATGCTTGAACGAAACATATTGAAATTCGTCATCACTTCTTTGCGACAATGTTCAAAAAGGAAATATTTCAATTGAGAAAGTATCCTCCGAAGATAACATTGCCGACATCCTAACTAAACCTCTTAAACGAGAACCATTTAACCTTCTTAGACTTGGGTTAGGATTAATGGAACCAAACATGTAGTTAAAACATAGCCTAAACCTTAAAATAAACAAAACAAATCAATTTAGCATAGTTCTGCTACAGTTCCCACGGCACCAAATGACCAAACGGACAGAACCATAAATTTGGGTCCGTCTGGTCCGTGGTGACAACAGTAGCAAAAATTTTAAATACAAAACACCTTCTTCTCCACAACTCCCTTTAGCAGAACGAACCACCAACATACCTAACTCATTATTAAGGTTTCTTCTCCCACTAATCACTGAAGAAAACATCATTGTAAGTATCCTAATTACATTACTTTTCTTAATTCTGAGTCTAGGGTTCTAATTTATGCACAAAACCAATACATGGGGATTATGTATATACTTGCACAAAACATGAACTTAATTGTTAAAATGCATAACTAACTACTGAGATTATGAACTACATTGTCAAATTGCATAAAACTAATCATGTTTCCCACTATTTAAAAGCTAATTACTATAAGGCATTATCCTAATTAAATAAAAACCCCATGACAAAATATTGAAAAGCTTCTCACTTGTAGGAAAACAATTTCTCATTGTTAATAAAAATGGAAACATTGTTTTCATCACATGCATAATGTCTCTTGAATACTAAAGGAAATACATAATTAATATGCATTCCTGGGTATATTCAAATGAAGCCACATTGAATTAGGAGCATTTGCTCAAGTGTTAGGAATTCCTTGCCATGGTACGTGTGTTTACTCGGATAAGTGGTCACTCACTATCCTTGATGCTATTCATGACCGCTCTCTTCCCTACCAAACTCCTTTGGTAGACAAGGACGTCATTCCTGAGAACCTCTTTAATGAAAGGGTAGCACCAACCCGTCTCACTTGAGTGAGAAAGGAAGTCAACCGAGATCCATACCATATGGAACTCAATGAGCTCAAGCCTGAATTGAAAAAGTAGGAGGAACTTCTTAGAGCCAATGTCATTAGCAACATAGGAAATAGAGACCACATTAATGCTTGCCTTTGTCACATGCTCTATAACTTGTCCACTCATCAACCATTCAACTTGGTTTACTACATTGCTAGGAGAATGGTAGACATCCCTACTCAAGGCTCCGTTGCTCTTCCATACGAGATGCTACTCACCCATCTTTATAGAGCTTTTTCACCCATTCCACGATTGAAACTAGATTATTCCCTCATCCCTCATATATTTGTGCCCTTGAGTGATGAACGAGTGTCCAAGACTAAGGAAAAGGAAAGAGGCCTTAACCTCTAACTCCTTCATCATTGTTAGGTTCCCATATTAGTAACACAAGCATCAATATAAGAAATAGAGAGGAGAGTGATCGGATGAACACGATATACACTTATGCGTAATATATGAAGAAAGGTTTATGCTTAGGATAAATGTAAAAGTGAACAACCAATCTTCAATAGAAGGTTTACAAGAGGTATTTATAAGGCAAGGAGCTAGGGCAACACATCTAGACTCCTTTCTTTCTTATGGGCTTAGGCCAAGGCTTATGGGCCTTCTACATAAGCCTTAGCTTAATAACAAACATAAAGGCCATATTAAGCTAACTATTACATATGAATCACTAACACTTGAATTAATGTTTAGGAGTGATTCCAACAATC
This sequence comes from Chrysanthemum seticuspe, assembly GCA_019973895.1. Classification (NCBI taxonomy): domain Eukaryota; kingdom Viridiplantae; phylum Streptophyta; class Magnoliopsida; order Asterales; family Asteraceae; genus Chrysanthemum; species Chrysanthemum seticuspe. The sequence continues at coordinate 325,428,336 of BPTQ01000001.1, read as the reverse complement.
TCCCCCTAAGTGTTGGTGATGAATGAAAGATTGATAAACGATGTAGGTGCTGATGTAATAGTAGCTTTGACGTCTTCAGACATTCTTCTTTCTTGTGAGAAGAAGTGTCTTGATTCGAACAATCTCCCCAGTGTAGAGAAATTGTTTTCTTTGAACAGTTCTACTTTGACATCATCATTTTCTTTGTTCTTTGAACTTTGTTATTTGTGATGGTAGTGATAGCATGTTGTTGTTGTTGTCTGCATCAGGTCTGCTTCGTTGCTCCAGTGTCTCCACGTCTTTCTTCAACATGCTCACACGCTCTTTGACGTTGGATTTCAGTACTGATGAAGTTCTCTTAGTCTTTAAACTTTGTAGATTCTTTGACTTGACGAAGAATCATTCTGACTTTGTGTTGCCTTTTGAGAGAACTTCCATTAGTGATGTTGTTGGTATGAGCATGTGAAGAATCTGCACGATCAGTCTGCTCCAGAGCTTCCACAAGAAGAAAACATAAGAAAGGTTAGTAATAAACGGATTACAGCACTTACAAGTTTGAACTTTGAGAGTGTTAACAGCATAGTGTGAAAACACAACTTTAATTGTTACAAAGGTCGTTCCTGAACTGGAGTCCCACAAGTGAGATAACGCGATGTACCGAAGTACACCTACAGTTCAGATGAGTCGCTGAGGTACACCGAAGCATCATCTCACGACTGTAGACCGTTTGAGACACACTAAGCGTAATCCACTGGGAGTTACCAAAGTGACCTGCTGTCAGGGCTGTTTGATGTTGACCCTGGCAGGAGTTTCCATTCAATCACTGAGTATCACATGTGTGAACCTCTCATAAATGTTCTCGACAGATTGCTAAGATCTGTGAAGGACACGATAAAGTATCACTTGCGTTCTTATTGTTGAACGACAAGCGATAAAATGTCAAGTGTACCTAAGAGATCTTTTGACGAATCTTGTGGCTCTAGACTCAATAGTGCGTTATGGTTTCCTGAGCAGAGACTAGGGAGAGGGTCTCCTTCTTCAATACCAGCAATCTCTAAGAGAAAGCCGATAGATTATGTAGGGTTCCCTGTGAGAATGAAACAAGCTTCTGTTGAGAGAAACTTGAGTGGCTAAGAAGGTTTAGTGCATGCGTCACTGGGTCCATGACGACTTTTATCTTCAATACTGGTGTCATCAAGTGACAACCAGTAGCATATGAATTGAACCCGATGTCTGACCTAAGTTGAATAATCTGGAGGGATATTTCTTTTCTCCCTTTTCTTTGCTTTTCTTTTTAATTTCTTCAACTCCTTCTTTCTCCGATTCTCATTTTCTCCTTTTTATAATCATACCTAAGGACTTCTAATTCTAACTATTGGTAGTGTCCTTGGGTAGATCCCTCCGGCTCTGGCGGATCATAGGACGGTTATTCCTAACCTTAATCACCATATAACTCCATTGCCATAAAACCATTTTCATGAAAATATCTCGAAGTGTTTGTAAATGAAAAACATGTTTGAATACTTCAAGAGTTGTGGATTTTTAGAAATAGTCCCCCTCCACATGTGCTTAATAGTTTTGACAGAAATCTGCACAGTGAGGAATGAGCGCGCACTTTTGAATTGATCAACTCAAGATAGACAATCCCCCGCGAGACACGGTTACGTTGCATAGTTAAAGAGTTGCATTGTCAGCTTTTAGGTGACAACTAGCTCTAATAACTATCTTGAAGGTGTGGACAAGCCTTGAAAGGTTGTCAAACCCGTCAAAGTTCATGTCTACCAAGAGTTTCTCGAATGGTACATTCTGCTCGGACAAGTCCTTCGCGAGACACGTTTACATCACTAGCGAACTAGCTTGAAATTATTACCCATCCTGGACAAGTCTTTTTGAGTTACTGACATTTTAGATTTGTCAATTCATTGGTTAAGTTTGTAGCACTACTATTCATTTGCAATTTCACAACATATTTCTTATCACATAATTTTTCTCCCCCTAAAAAATGGCATATAAATGTTATTTTTTACAAAATTTTGATATCAAATATGTCCATTTCGAGTTTTGTGGGAAGATTATCACGAAGAACAATTTGTGAACAAAGTTTTTAATCAAATACTCCCCCTCAACAAGTGATATAAACTTTTGAGGTTTTGAAAATCATAAGGGGAAGTACTTGTTCTTTTGAGCAAAGCCTTAGAAAAGTGAAAGGTTTGATAAGTTTTACTCAAAAGTAAAAAGATTTTGCTCCTTTTATAAGGATTGTGGCACTGAAGCGTACCACAGGGTCCTTTCATTATAAGAACGGGTTGTACACTGTTATTTGTGCACAAGCCATTGTCATTAAATAATCACACATCCAAAAAAATGAAACAGTTTAAGGGGTACCAGGTAGTCCAGCAATATTTCCAGGAATGCGAACAGGGCGTTAATAGCCTGTGAGAGTAATCCTGGGACGACCACCTACGAATCTTTCCAGAGTTCTGAACTGGTCCCTTCTGTACAACCTTTCATCGATGCGAGTGATGATCCTATTCACATCTCGTCTTTCCTGAGAATTCCATCGCTTTAGTGACCCAATGCCTTCATGTATCGCCTTCAACCTATAAGCCAAGCCATCCCTGACGCTCTTCAGTGTGTGATCTCCAAACTTATGAAGATCTCTACACGCCATAAAGCAGTTGCGACGTAGTGCAGTATGGTAAACTACCCCAAACGGTTTGCTGATGAGAGTGTATTGTGGAATATGGTTGATGTCAGAGAGTTCTAGCTGAGGTCTGGTGAGGTTGACACGTGTCTGATACGATTCAACAACAAGTTGTAAGTCTTCTACACGTTCCTGGATCACTATTCTTCTGATGAAGATGAGCAAGGACTTGATGTATTCACATTGGATTTCGGTTGAGAATTGTCTCATTCTTCCCTGTACCTTGGCAAGATACAGATGTTCAATGTCGTTGAGAGACAAATTCTGAAAGTCCGCTTCACAGAACTCATAGTCCCTTTCGTCTTGTCTTTTGACCACAATTTTCTTGAAGAAAGTGTAGTCCCATTTAGATGAAAGAGCTACATGCTTAGCAGCAATGATCCCTTTATCACTATGCACTTCATGTTTAGACTTTTGCACCTGGCAGCTTTTGTAGTAGATTCGTCGGCGTTCCGGCCAATGGTGAATCCCATACATTGCATCACGGTCATACAGTTCCAAGCTGTTGGAAAACATGTGGGTAGCCTTTTCCTCGATGGCTATGCAGTTGGAGTATATGGCTGCCGGGAACGGAAGTGTAAGTGATGTAGCGTATTTCTTTGAACCATCGCTACCGTGTAGAAGAAATTCCAGGTCATTGTTGAAGAAGTAGCGAAATGGAATCTTCGGTTGATCAGGTTGGCCAATCGTTGGTAGAGGTCTAGACCAGTCGGTGTAGTATGGAGCCTTGTCTTATCGAGTAAAGTCGATGTTAGCTTTAGGGTTGAGCTAATCAATGTTGTTAGACATGGCACGTGCTATGTTTTCAAGATGGTATTCAACTTCAATAACACTTTTCGAGCTGTCTTTGAGCAATTGAAAAGCTTCATTCTTGATGCGTTTTAACTTTGACTTGGTCATATTCTTCACACGAAACTTTTCTTGAAGTAACTTAGCATGCTCCAATGTTCGACCTTCTATCATGTCTTGACCTTCCGGCGGGTAGGGAGTAGAATCAAAAAGTTTAGAGAACCAGTCATATTCTGTGTCATCTTCGTGTAGCCATGATACGACGTCAGCCTTAGGTGTCTTCTTCTTCTTTTTCTTTGGCCTAGATGAGGATGCTGGTTTCTTAGCTATGTCGGGAGAGGTGGGTTGTTATTGGGGCTCAAGGACTTCCTCATCATCACCACCAGTGTATTCAAAGTGATCACCGGTTTTCTCTGTCTGGGGTGGTAACTCCGAGTCCTGAGGTTTGTCAGCGGAAGAGCGTGGAGGAGATCGTTGTTAAGCTGGAGTCCTTTGGGGTGGAGGTTGCATGGAGGATGATTCACCAATTTTCTTCGGGCGTTTAGGCTCTTTATCTTTATCTTTATCCTTATCATCATTGTCTCTTGGATGCCTAGGCCTTTCAGCTTGCTCCTTGCATGAGGTTTTGAGTTGATATTCCAGTAGTGCCTCGAATAATTTACCTTCATCAGAGGTGAAAGTTCCAGATCGTTTACCCATTTGTGGCACCAGTTTGGAAATCAAATCTGCATCAAAGAGAACTGCAGGCTCCATTAGATTGATTGTCATTGTCACCGGAGTGGATTGCATTGTTTGCTTGTCCAATTTCATGAGATTTGTATAAAGCTGTCTGGTAAACATCTCCCTTGTAACTCCAGGAACGATGTCAAGAAGGAACTTGTGAGTATATCCTTTGATCATCTCGTTCATTTCCTCTTGAAGATCACATTGCATGAACTTCTAGAAGTACTCCCTTTCATTAGACATCTTGTCTTTCTCGTCATGAAGATGTTTGATGTTGTCAGCGAGTATATCTAACTTTTTATTGGTCACATCTTTCTTCCTGACCTGCTTGACAGCTTTAACAATCCTTGTCTTTGCCCGAGATATCCAAGAGTCGGTTAGTTTCTTCACAAATTTGGATGTGGATCTGGTTGTTCCTTTGGATGGTGGAGGAGAAGAGTGAGGAGACGAATCTGATGATTAGGAGTCGTGAGGTGGCTCAGGGTCCTTTGGTGGCTCAAAGGTTTCCTCCTTGGAGCGTGCAGGACTGTCTAGAAGAAAAGTATCATAATCAATATCATCATCATGTCCAGACTTAACCTTTTCTTCAGCCTGAATCCGGGCCTTTTCCTCTGCTTTGGCTTGAGTTGCAGCCTCTCCATCACCCTTTTCTTTCTCAGACTTTTCTTTTTCTGGTTCCTCAAAGTCATAATCAATAGAATCCTCCAGGCGCTTTTGTTGTTGCTCAAGAGTGGTGGCACCAGTTCCCTTATCGGGTTGATTAACCGCATCAGGAATTGGTGTAGATTCGACACCACCACTTGACCCTCCGGGGCCACGCATTTATTGTTGTTCGAACTCTTTCGTAGCGTGTTGGAGTCTTATGATTTTGAACTTCTTCATGTAGTCAGTATCCAGTGGCTCTTCATCTGAGCGTTCTTCTTCATGCTCAAGTATTGGAGTTTTCCCTTTTCCTTGGTCAGCTTTTGGACTGGGAGGTTTAGCTACTGTTTGAGTGTCATCGATTGGAGTTTCAGAGTAGGTGACCTCTTCGTCTGATTCAGTTTCCTCAGAGCTTTCATCCAAAAGCTTTTGTTGCGGTTCTGGCTTGGGAATAGGAATGGCTTCCTTAGAGGGAACTTTCCGTTTGTGTCCAGGTTTCCTCTTAGGGAACTTTCTTTGACTCTCAGTGCTTGTAACACTTCCTGCACTGCCTCTTCTGGTTTTCCTTGTAGGTGTACCAGCGGGCTTTTCATAAAGAAAACATACTTTACCTTCTTCAACTGCTAGCAGATATCGTTTGTACGAATACAGTTGTTTGATATTATTAGTTATAAGGTGATTTGGCATCACTGCACCTTGGTTCTTTGTTGTAGAGTCCTTAAATCTGACTGAGAGTGTGGGCTCATACAACATGGAGTGTTGTTTGAGGTCATAGAGTCTCAAAGGAATATCAGGATTATACCCTGGTGCTCGTTGGATCAACAGTTTGGTATATCTGATATACGGGATTTTGGTGCCAAGCTTTTTAAGGAAAGTCATCATAACGCCCCATATCAGAGCTTCAACTTCTATGTCTTTCTTGTTGACCAAAGCCCAAATATTTGTAGTTCCATGAGCTTGGGATGCTCATAACCACTATCACGTCCAGAAACGGATTTGGTGATCATAATTTAGAAGGTTCTCCATGGCTGGGGAATGTTCTTGAGATCGACATATGAATGCTTTGTAATTACCCCGGTAGCTTCGTCATAGCCAATATCGATCATGAACTAGAGAACTACCTCTTCAGTTGAAGTGGCATTGTATTCAGTAGGTTTGATGACCGGGATGAGAAGAATAGCCCTCAAATCTGCTGGTGTGATGGTAACTTGTTTGTCATTGAGCGTCACTGTCACAGCGTTTTGACCTTTGATCTTTCGCATTGTATGCCAGAATTGGTGTATGTAGACCTCCGGTACAGAAGCAAAATTGGTGAGCATGTTCTGATAGGGGTGAGTCCTCAGAATATGCACTGCAATCTCACATGAAGATTCTGAGCAGAAGAAGTTCTCAAAATCAACTCTGAGGTTGTTCTTTCCAATCTTCATTGGATAACCATTCGGGAAGATATCAGCAATAGTGAGAACATTTGGTGCATCCACATTCTGCATTTGAGCATCCATGTCGTGATCTGAAAGATATTTAGCCAAAAGAACTAACATATCGAAAGACATTACGTTAGTCAACAGATGGTTTTATTGTCTAATTATTGAATGTGATATGTCGATGATTGTTACGAGTCCAATGTCACTTGTTTGTCCAATAGTCCAAAGACGTCGTGATAAGTTTCGTGAGTTGATTAACTTTAAGTTTTAAAGTCCATGTTTTCACTTATTTTTCACAACTTATTAAATGTTTAAGCTTATTAGTGACATTACTGGTTTCTTGGTGTTATGATTTATTTATTTACAAGTTTGCACACGTAACAATTCATAATTAAGGTTAAAACTGGGCTTAGGCGTAAAAATGGCAAGCTTATGCGTAAATAGGAGTGGTATACGCGTAAGCATAAGCTTATGCGTAGGTTCTTGACTTACGCGTAAGGAATATTACGGGTAGGAAAAGAGGGCCTTATGCGTAAAGCTTACGCGTAAGCGTATATGGAACCTTACGCGTAAGGCTTACTCGTAAGAGTCAACCTTATGCGTAGAGGATACTGTTTACGCATATCCTTCACAGGATATGCATAGTCCCCAAAGTAGAAACTTACGCGTAAACGTTACGCGTAAGATTTCTGTTACGCATAACATGCTACGTGTAAGGTGATCCTTATGCGTAGATTGCAAGTGACCTTGATTCTGAATTTTCAAGCGTAGAAAAACTGAAATAAATTCATCATAAATTCATCATAACATCAATATTAACATCTTCATTCAATTCCTATCAGATTTGAGCATGTAAACTTATTAAGACAGTTATGCGAAGAACATACTTTACGTGTAAGACTTAAAACCCTAAGGCTCAATTTTTACGTGTAAGTTATCTAGCCATAGGTATTGCACCAAAATGATTCTGGGATGTCTAGGAAGCCTATTGAGTTGTTCTATCCAAGTTTTAACATCAAACTCTAAGCGAGTCAAAAACACCCAAATTTTAAGAACATAAACCCTAATTCTTAATAAACCAGCAATTAATGTTACTGGGTTGATTCTGAGCCTAGATATGATCAATTCAACATGAACACAACCTCATTCAACTACCTATTCAACCAGAAACACTCTTATGTGAAAATACCCAATTTCACGCATAAACCCTAGTTTTCAAAATCAATCAATTCGTGTATCTGGGTGATGCTTAATGATAAAAATGGTTTCAATGATGTTAGATAAACGTTTTGACACACTCATTTTATCCACAAACACACAACCTTGATTATGTTCATACACTTATGCGTAGAACATTAAATCACCTCTAAGTTAAAATCTAATAGTTGGATTTCAAAAAGATTTAAAACCTTTGTTTAGATGATAACAAATAACATAGAATCACTTACAAATTGATGATCAAGACTAAGGATTTAATGAGTTAGGTGGAAGCTTTTGTTAAAATAACTTTGAACATTTGACACAATTAGTCCCTCCACCTTTACCATTTACATCCAATGCCCTTAACTTCCATTTTGGTTACCAAACGAAAGATATTTGGAAAGAAATTTGACGACACTCCCCCTTGACTTAAAAAAATAATGAATTTTTATAAATTTTCGTCTGAGGAGTGTTAGTAAACCAGAAATTTGACCACCATTATTAAAAAAAACAATCGTGATTAGGTAACATGCAAGTACAAGGTTTTTATGAAATCGTAAAATACTTGTTTTCTCCCCCTCAACACTTGATCGAAAAAATACTGAATTTTGAAAGATTTGAGTGTTGATGGAAGAATTGTACTTGCCACGTTAAGAGAAATATAGATAGAAGAATATTTTTGTTGTTTTATCTGATTTTATAATTCTGTATTTTGTTTTTGATGAAATGATATCGAAGATCGATGTGCTTTGATTTCGAATGTTGAACTGAGTTGCACGAGATTGCAATAGCACTCCGATTGTCGCAGTACATCGGGATTCTGTCAAATACCTAACCATAGTCTTTGAGTTGTGTTCTCATCCAAATGACTTGAGCACAACACGCGGACATGGCTACATATTCTGCTTCGGTTGTGGACAGCAATGTACAATCCTGATTCTTCGATTTCCATGACACCAGTTTATCACCAAGAAATTGTAATGCTCCTGAAGTACTTTTCCGTGAATCTAAGAATCCTGCATGATCAGCATCTGAAAAAGCTATTAGTTCAAAGCCAGAATCCTTCGGATACCAGATCCCCAAGTTAATGGTTCCCTTGATGTATCGGAGGATACTTTTAGCCTCAGAGAGGTGGGTTTCAGTTGGTCTCGACTGATAACGGGAGCAGAGATATACGGCAAAACAATATCAGGTCTGCTAGCTGTTAGATACATTAGATACACGAGAGACCCAATGATACTACGATATTTGGTAGGGTCCACCAATTTCCCATGGAAATCAGCGTCTAGCTTCTTGGTATGAGTCATTGGTGTGGCATAGGTGTTAAGAATTTCAAGGGCATATTTGGACTCACTCAAGAAAATACCACGAGGTGATTGATGAACTTGTAGTCCTAGAAAGAACGTAAGTTCACCCATCATGGACATTTCAAAATGTTTCTTCATTAGTTTTGCAAAATCGATTGAGTACTTTTTATGTGTTAACCCAAAAATTATGTCATCCACGTAAATTTGAACAATTAAGATGTGTGCCCCGAGGTATTGTATGAAAAGAGTTGGGTCAACCGAACCTTTGGTGAAATTATTGGCAATGAGGAAAGATGATAACTTATCGTACCTCGCCCGAGGAGCTTGTTTGAGTCCGTAAAGAGCTTTGTTCTGTTTGTAGATGTGGTTCAGGAACGCGGGATCAACGAACCCTTCTGGCTGGCTAACATAAACCGTTTCTTTTAGTTGACCATTTAGAAAATCAGTTTTGACGTCCATCTGAAAGACCGTTATATTCATATGAGCCGCGAACGCGAGAAATATCCAAACAGCCTCAAGACGAGCAACCGAAGTGAACGATTCTTCAAAGTCAATACCCTCTTCCTGTCGATAACCCTTAGCCACCAGACGTGACTTGTTTCTAATTACGTTCCCTTCAGCATCCAATTTGTTCTTCCAAATCCATTTGAGACCAAAGACGTAGACCCCTGTTGGTCTTTCAACCAGTTCCCATACTTCAAGATGTTTGAATTGGTTGAGTTCTTCTTTCAAGGATTCAATCCAGTTGTCCTTTGTCATTGCGTCTTTAATGTTTTTAGGCTCAGATTGGCAGACAGTGAGTGCATAAATGCAATGTTCATCGTCTGTGTGAAGACGTTGTCTTGCTACGACTGGTTGATTCGGGTTGCCAATTATGTTTTCAAGAGGATGGTATTTTGTCCAATGATGTGTAGAGGGTTGATGTTGGTATACATTGTGCAGATTTTGAGGATTCAAATGGCTTGTAGATGATTCCGCGACATCAGGTGCAGCAGTTTCAAATGGCAGACAGTGGTATACATTTGGATCAAAATCTGAAGGTGGGGTACTTCATTCAGAACATCATCAGCTGGTTCAGCGTCGTTGGATGCAGTTTGTTCAACTGTTGTTGTACAGTCAACTGGTGGTGCTTCTTCAATCGTAGTTGTTGTAGCAGGTGTATCAGGTATAAGAGTATGATCAGGTTGAGCAGCGGAAACATCGGATACACTTGGGGCACGTTCATCAATGTCATCACTAAACAGCGGAGCAAATTGCTTTTCCATTTGTTGACGAGTAAGCTGGGGGCTTGGTTCAGCTGATGATGGGGTTTGAGGGAAGTTTAAACGGTTGTGACCGGGTTCCAAGCTGTTATGCTCAGAAGCCATTTCAGTAAGCTCATCGAAATTTGCATGAATCATTTCCTTAACCTGCTTTGTACGACGATTCTAGATCCGGTAACCTTTAGAATGCTCACAATATCCAATAAAGACTCCAATGTCAGCTTTGGCTTTGAGCTTACCAAAATCATCACGATCATTATTCGGATAGCAAAGGGATCCAAATACAGGAAAGTGTTTAAGATTCGATTTTCGGTTGTGGATAAGTTCAAAAGGTGTTTTGTTGTGGCGTTTTGTAATCATTGAGCGATTCTAAGTGTAGCATGCAGTTGAGACAGCTTCAGCCCACAAGTAATCTGGAAGTTTAGCATTGATTAACATCGTTCTGGCAGCTTCCACTAACGTATGGTTTCGTCTTTCAACAACTCCGTTTTGTTCTGGGGTGCGTGCAATGGATGTTTAATGCTCAATTCCCACTTTCTCATAGTATTCCCGAAGATTTTGATTCACAAATTCAGTTCCTTTGTCTGTTCGAATTTGTCTGACGGTGTTCCAGAGCTGAATTTGAATTTTCGTGAGAAAGGTGATGATCATCTGTGGAGCTTGATCTTTACTTCGAGGAAAATAAACCCAAGTCCATCTTGAGTAGTCATCAACAATTACCAAGATGTATCGTTTGCCATTAATCATCTGCACGCGCATCGGGCCACACAAATCCATGTGAAGAAGATGAAGCACATGCTGAGAGCTGTGTTCCACCTTTGAAGGAAAATGAGCACGAGTGCTTTTCCCTTTTTCACAAGCTGAGCATAGGTGATCTTTAGAATACCATAATCTCGGGAGACCTTCAACAAGTTTGTGTCGAGCAAGGTTGGTGATGGTTTGAAAGTTTAAATGTGAGAGACGACGGTGCCATAGCCAAGATTTTGTTGATGTAGCCTTTGAAAGTAGACAAATGGGAGATGAGGCAACCATGTCCTGCATTGAGATTGTGTACAAACTAGAATTGCGAGAGCAAGACATAAGATCGTTTCCTTGTAGATCATGAATGAAACAAGTTTTCTCCCAAAAAGCAACTTCCAAATCTCCATCACAGAATTGACTGACTGAAAAGAGATTGTGACCGAGGCCTTCCACATAATAAACCCTGCTAATTTCGATATTGCCATTGATATTATCTTCGTAGCCCATGATAGCTGCGAAGTGATCATTCCCGAATCTAACAGTGCGAATGAACTTTGCAACAAAGTTTGATAACAGTTTAAGGTTGCCTGTCATGTGTCGGGAACATCCGCTATCAACAATCCAAAGGATGATCTGTATCACCTTTATTACACACAGACGACACAGATGGAATAGAAGTATATGTGGAACCCGATGAGTTAGAGGGTTCCGAAGCAGTTATAGTAGAAATACACACATCAATGATTTTAGGAATCCATTTAAATCCTAGTGTATTATGTATCTATTTCTGCTATCTCCAACTAGTCTTAGCTTTAGTCTTAGTGAATGCACTAGGTGGTACTACATTCCTTGGAAGTGATACTGGAGCAACAGGGACATCAATGCGTTTCTTAGAATCTAAAGAGGACGGTTTACCAAGCACAGACTTAGAAGCATTAGTGGGCCTAGAGGTGTTCTAGGTCTTAGGATTCCGCAAACGAGACAAGATAGCTCTAGCAACACATTTGTCATGACAATCAGAAAGCATACTTTTACGACAAATAACACTAGAAGCATCAGACTGAATATCAAAAGTACTTAAAGGTTTAGCATTCGTTACAACACTTTTTCCATTACATTTGTCAGACTCAATATCTAAAGTGGGTGCAACTTGAGTCTTATTCAAAGTCCTCGGGTGTTCTTCTACTTCAGCATTCTTTATTGTTCTTTTCTTAGGTCGCAACTTCCTATTCTTCCTTGTAATGCTCCTAGGCTGTGAAGTGCGGACGTTTGGAAAAGAAGCAACTAGTCCTGTTTCAGTAGAGGGAAGCACATTAGTATCTTGTGGTTTGTCAGTAGGCATTCTGGGTTCACGTTTGCTAAGTGTTACAGGTGTAATTCTCTTAATGATGCTAGGCTGAACTTGTTCATACTTTCCTAACATCTCCCTTAACTTAATAATAGTGTGCACCAAATCTTGATTTTCAGAACGAAGATTTCCAGCAAAATTCATGTCTTCTTTAGTGTATGCAAGATAATGATCAAGTTCATTTAATGCTTCATCACTAGTCTGTTTGAGTAAATCAAATATGACACCATATTCCTTTTTAACTTTTACAAGTTCTTGTTCATATTTTGGGATTTGACATTTCAAAGACGCGTTTTGATCATCCAGATGCTCAAATTTTGGATTAAACGTTTTGGATTGCAATTGGTTGATTTTGTTTTGCAAAGTAAGTTCACGATTTTGACAATCTTTTTGACACCATTGAAGACGACTTTTTGAATTTGAAAGCTCGTTTAACAATCGTTCATTTTCAACTTTTAAAGACTCAATCTGATGCACATTATCAGTATTCTCAACAATATCAACAGAATCAACAGAATCAGCAGAGATATGATCAGATGCATATGCAACAGATTGTAATAACACAAGATTATTGATATCAGCACAGATAACATCTTCCAAGATTCGATCAACATCTCTTCTCAAAAATTTCTTTTTACGTTTAGTATTTGAAATCGATGTTTCGGTTTTCTCGAAAACTGTTTTCATGATACCAAGTTCCTTTCCCAATATAGTGCACAAGTTTTCAAATTTTTAACATGGGTAAAATTCTTTTCTGAAGAATATCTCTTTGTTCTCGCGCAATCGGCGATTGAAAATGTTCAACTTTTAATTCAGAATGAAATTCAATCTCACGTTCCAAAATTTTGAGGTCAGATAAGAAAGTGTCAAAATATTTGATAACGCGACAACTTTCGGCTTTTGTTTTAACTTCACTAAGTGAAGGTAAAGGACCATTAATTTGTGCACCATTGTGTTGGGGATGAACTTCAGAAACTGGTGTGATAACCAAAGGTTTGTTAGAAGTATCTTGTTGTGTGACAAAAGTTACGGCTTTTAAATAGTTAAATGGTTTGTTATAAACGACATTTTCCATTTTTGACTGACTCTCATCATCTGCATCTAATTCCTCCATGCGATTATATTCAACAACAGTCATAATTGAATCATCAATTCTTTGTTCTGCACTCTAAACTTCAGGATTTGGTTTGAATGCTCTGTTTGAAAACTTAGGTTTGTAATCAGCAAGAATCGGTCCATATCCATTTGGATTTGGTTTAAATGTAAACTTTTGAATAGTTGTGATTGACTCACCATGTTTATAAACAACATTTCAAAACTCTTTGATTTTGTGTTGTAAGTCGACAATTTCTTCAAGATAGTTATGTATTCGTTTCGTGGAACAGCTTTTTGAGAAGTTAACAACTCAGCCTTGGCTTTTTGAGTTTCCAAAGTAAGAGCGTTAATTTGTTGTTTATGTTCATGTTTCAGTTGTTCTATTTGAGACAACAAAGCATTCTTGGATGCGGCTAGATCACGTATCTGTCATTCTAATGATTTTTCGTTTTGATGAGATTTAGCAAAAGCGACTTCAAAACCTTGTTTACGTTTTTCTTGAGTTTTAAAAATGTTGATTTGTCTAATTAAGCATTCATTATCCCTAATTAATAGTGCATTTTTATCTTTTAATTGCTTGCAAATTTCCAAACAAGATTCTTGGTCTTTAATTAATGTCAGGAGCTCAATTTCTCTATTAGACAGAAGCTCATCTTGTTCAACGTGAGTCTCAACGTGATCATTAGTTAGATCCTCAAATATAACCACGGAGTCAACTTGATTATCAATATTAACCATAAGGTTATCTTGATCGTCAAATATAACTATGGGATCTATTTGATAATCATCGGAATGAGATGTGGATGGCTCAAGTTGAACACTCGGATCCTTGTCGGATGGAGAAATTCGCGGAGATATCAGATCAGGAATGAGTGTATTTTGTTCCGGTACCCGAGACAAGCCGTCAGTGTCATACACTGGGCCTGTGTCACTCATGTATAGAGCTTGCATTTGTGCCATCAACATCACTGCTGCATTAGCCTACAAGTCCTCCATATCATCATCAGAATCTGCATCTGCCATAAAGCTCTGTTCCTTGTTGGTAAGAGTTCCACCAGCTTCATCCTTGAGAGCCAAGAGCAAAGCCTCTTTGTGATAAGCACTGCCTCTTGTCCTCGGCTTAGGGCATGCATTAGCCAGATGACCCTTCTCATTACAGTTATAACAACGAAGACCATTAACCCCATTCTGAGCATTCCCCTGTTCAACCACTTGAGCCCTTTGTTATTGCGGAGCACCTATGTTATTCCTTCCCATAACATTAAACCCTTGACCACCTCCCATCTGACGACCTATGAACTTCAACGCGTCCATTGTTCACAACAGCCTGATTCCTTGTGTCTGATGAGGAACGAATGTGATTGTTGGATTTGTTTGTATACCGGCTGAAGGCTTTAGCAATCATAACAAATCCTTGTTTCAATTCATCGAAAGCATCAGAGTCCTCATCAGCTTCACTGTAAAGTGCTTGAGCATTGTTGTTGTTGTATGGAACCAATTGAGTGTGTTGAGGTTGCTGCTGTGACAGATCATATGGTGTGATGGTTGCAGTTGGTTGAGGAGCGGGTTGAGGAGCTGTTTGAGGAGGAAAACTAGTTTGAGCCCACAAAGCAAGTTGTTGATTATCCGGAAGTGAATGTGAAGCCGGGAGTCCACGGATAGCCCTTTCTTTGTCAACTTCTTTTTGGTGAGGCTTCAGATAGTCGTACAACAATCCGTATGTGGCATGATGAAGATTCTTAGCTTGACGGAGAAAAATGACATACTTCTCCCATTCCGGACCAAGACTACTTAGGAACTTAGTGTTGACAGCAATTCGTGGCATGATGATGTTGTGTTTGTCCAAATCATTAATGATGTCTGATAAGCGATGATGATATGACTCTACTGTCTCTCCTGGTTCAATCATGAAGTGTTCGTAAGCCAAGTAGATTTTGGATTCCATGTCTTCCTGATTGAGTGTTGTGCCTTCCATTAGAAGATGAATATGTTCCCACATTGCTTTAGATGTCTTTTGAGCATCAACACTTCGAAGGATCGGATTGGGTAATCCCAAAAGGATGTATTGCATTGCTAGTTCATCAGCATCAAAATGTAGAAGTTCATCAGCAGTGAGGTCTGAGATAGTTGCAATGTTGGTGACAGCATCTCTTGGTGGATTGGCATCTGGATCTGCGGGTGTGACAACAGTAGGCATCTGAAATGGACCTTCCATAATGACCTTCTTTAAGAACTTTCCATGTGGCTTCTTTAGATCACAAAACCTAAAGAACCTTATCACCCATTGATCATAATTTTCGGGAGTGAGCATTGGAGGTCTATCAACTGAGCCAGCTTCATGAATTGATTGTTGGCTACTTAAGGCTTCACACATCTTGCCAAACCATGTCGGTTCCTTCATAGTACTCGTGGATGGATGTTGATTGTAAAAGTTTGTGTAAGTTTGTACTTGAAGACTAGGTGGTGGTTGAACCATTGGTGGTGAAATTGCTCCTAGTTGTGGAGTATGTTGTTGATAAATTTGTTGTTGTTGATTAAATTGTTGATGTTGTGGACTTAGTTGTTGTTGTTTTTGTTGTTGATTATAAGTGTAAGGAAAATAGCTAGAGTATGGTGGTTGTGACATGTTGAAAACTTGCGTTGTTAAATGGATCTTTGTAGTCGAATGAAACGTTGTTGATGAAGTATCCTTAGGCGTCGAAACCAAGTGTAGGCAAAGTAAGACTTAAGCGTAAAAACACCAAACTTACGCGTAAAAGTGATAGTTACGCATAGGATTAGCTTATGCGTAAGAATTCTGAAACACTAAAGTTATGCGTAAACTCAAAGTTAAGCATAGAAACCTTAGGTGTAGGATTAGCTTATGCGTAAGACAGAGCTTAGGCGTAAGAAAAATCTTATGCGGAAAGAGTTCTACGCATAAGTTTGAGCTTATGCGTAAGATTGGGGTTTTGCCCAAAAAATCCTTTACACCATCACAGTGTAAAAGATATCCAAAGTCGAAGTGTTTTCAGGCTTATCCAAGCAAGAAAACACTAAGTAAACCACGAAAACGGAAGATCGATCCAAGGAAAAGTTACGCGTAAAAATAGGGTCTTGATACGCGTAAAACTTGACCAAAAAATGATTTCTTCCCAATGATGTTTATAAACCAGATTTTTGTGATGAAACAGATTCAATATCACCAAAATAGCACAAAAGTGTGAAACTTGATGATCCAAAACTTCTAAACACCTTATGCGTAGAAATAAACCCACGAATAAAACTAAGCTTAAAAAAATGATCCACACGTATATTTGAAACTTTTTGCCAAAAACAGTTATTTTAACACCTAAAAACGCTGAAAGTACAAGAATCTTGGATTAAAAAGTGAAAAAAATAAGTTTTTAAGCGTGACAAAGTGAGAAACCGTTTTACGCGTAAGACCAAAAACACTAACTTCAAAAATAAAATCTTTTCACCCAACTATTTGGCGAATGATACCAATGTTAGGTTCCCATATTAGTAACACAAGCATCAATATAAGAAGTAGAGAGGAGAGTGATCGGATCAACACGATATACACTTATGCGTAAGATATGAAGAAAGGTTTATGCTTAGGATAAATGTAAAAGTGAACAACCAACCTTTAATAGAAGGTTTACAAGAAGTATTTATAGGGCAAGGAGCTAGGGCAACACATCTAGACTCCTTCCCTTCTTATGGGCTTGGACTAAGGCTTATGGGCCTTCTACATAAGCCTTAGCTTAGTAACAAACATAAAGGCCATATTAAGCTAACTATTACATATGAATCACTAACACTTGAATTAATGTTTAGGAGTGATTCCAACAATCATCATCATCAAATAGCTCTGAAGACGGCCTCCTCAACTCAAGGCTACAACCTCATGAGTACTATGTCTCTATTCCTGAAATTGACAACGAAACGGCGGAGTTCAAACAAACCAAGGGGATGTTCAAGTGCCATGGAAGGATGATGACCAAGAGTTACAAAAATTTTGATAAGTGAGGTTTAAGAGGGTGTTTGGAACAAGACAAGAAACAATGATGTATGATATTATTTATGTGTTTTCGCTTCGTAGAATGAAAAAATAACTTAAGACATTGATGTATGCTAACCGGTTCATGCAGGGGGATAGCACACGGGTGTTATCAAATTTTACCCATTTTTACTTTTAAGTGAAAATCATTAGCCCTTGTTGAAAATTGATGATCCACTATGTTTTTATATGCATTATTGCTTGTTCCTAACTAGAAATAGTTATTGCCATATGTTTTAAGAAAAATTTCAGATTTCGAGAAAGTCCCCGGGGGTCAAAAATTAGGTCTGTGAACTTATCTGAACGCTACGGATCA
Organism: Chrysanthemum seticuspe; assembly: GCA_019973895.1. Taxonomy (NCBI): domain Eukaryota; kingdom Viridiplantae; phylum Streptophyta; class Magnoliopsida; order Asterales; family Asteraceae; genus Chrysanthemum; species Chrysanthemum seticuspe. The sequence goes on along the minus strand of BPTQ01000001.1, from coordinate 325,410,764 downwards.
GATGGTACCATTTTTTTTGGTTCCGTGTGTTTTAGTTTTTGGTGCCGACAAACCTGTACAGGCCGACCCAAAATTTGGGATCCGTCTATACAAATGTTTGGTGCCGTGGATTCCCCAGGTAAATTACTGAATTTTGCTAATTTCCACAATCCAATTTGTCACACCCCCAAAATATCGCAGCGGAACGATAGTGTCATTGGGGTATGACGTCATAGCACAAAGTATGGATACAGAAAACGACCTCTATAATGAGACGTTTTGAAAAGTTTACCATTCGATTTCATAAGTTAATGTTTACACAACAAGAAATCACAAAGTTTGATAATACATAAAAAGTTTACAAAACATGTCGAATGGTAATTGTTAAAAGCACAAGACTCCAATGTATGCCATGCGACCCAAAAGCTCCATGAAGTGCTATCACCTTAAGACCTGAGATAAACATGCTAAAAAGTGTCAACACAATGGTTGGTGAGTTCATAAGTTTGTGATGAAATGTAAAGCCTTTCAAAAATTGTTTATGCAGCAAAGGCATTGTAAATCCACTCAGTTCCAAGTTCCGCCCATACAAAACTTGCAACCTGTGTGTTTCAACCCATTGCCAAAATATAGAATTGTCAATCTTGTTTGTAAGTAGGACATAGGTGCATACGATATATACATGTACTTAATGCAAAGAATCACAGCCAACTGAACCTCTTGACAAGTCTAAATTGTTTGTTATGTTTCATTGAATAACAGATTATATTCACCCCAGGTCACGTCATCAAGGACCCAAGGGTGGGGGCGTCAGCCCGATAGTACTATCAATACCTCTCCGCCGGCTCCCGCAGGAGTTAACCAGTTGCTAAAGTTTGTATGTTGATGCATAATTGAAAACTAGTTTAGCACATTAAGGCACATATCGCAATAAACCACACATAATGTCCAAAGTGTATAAGAAGTATATTGTAACACAATTGTATAAATGGTTTGAGTATTCGCAAGAGTGAAACAAGTATTTAAGCATGTATCTCCCCCAAATAGTTTGTAAGAATTTAAACAAGTAAAAGTGGGGTATGAACTCACCTGGTATGATGGATATGCTAACAAAATGAAGTGCACGAAAGTGAGACTCGGAAACTATCCGCGACCTAGAATGAATGTTATGATATGTAATGAGTTATGATGTTATGTTATGCATGCATTTCGTATGTTATTTATACCATTTGCGAGTTTTGAAAATAATACTTATCGTCGAAAAATACTCTTTTGACGTCTTGACCCATCTTAAATTACTTTACAAGTGTTTACGTCAAAATGTCATCCTACAATAGTTTCGTAATGATTTATGGTGAAATTATCACTTTTCGTCGTAAAATAAAGTCGTCGGAAATTTCATAAAAGTGACAAAAATGGCTTCGAAAAACTAGTCGTAAAATGGTGCGCGTCGATCGTTAGGAAACGAACTCAACAGTTTTAGAAAGTTTGTATCAAAATCTAGAAGTTTCAGTTCATGAGTTTTCGTCATAGAGGTTTCGAACATAAAGATAATAAGGGTTAAAGATGGTGATTTTGTCTAATTGTTGTGTAAAAACTGAGTTTCGGCCAATTTTAAGCATCCGTAATTAATTTATTAAAACTCCGCTATTCAAACGGTTGGTCGTTTTGAAAAATATGCTTTGTGATCTTGATTTTATTAGAAGACATTTCGTTCCAAAAAGTTCCACATCATAGTTAAAAACAGCCCTCAATATGGTCATTGTAGTTACCGTAACACTTATCTCGTAAAATAATATAGTTTTTCTGAAAATAATAGTTACGGCAATTTTATGAAAACATGCATATCTTAGTCGTTTCAAATCCGTTTTCTACGTATAATACGTCCTTAGCTTCCTATCAAAGTATACTAATATATTTTTGACAAGTCGAAATAATTTGTAAAGCTTAAGGCTCGTTTTTGACTCGAATAAAGTAAAAATAGTATGCTGAAATTTTCTGAAAAAATATATTTCGTCGTCAAACTTTAAAAATTCATAACTTCTTCGTTATAACTCCGTTTTAATCCGTTCAAGCGGCCACGGATTCGTTTTAAAGTATATTTTCTAAATATCAAGGCCAAAATTTCGTGCCTACTGTCGGATTTTCCAGAAAAACAAAATAAGGACAGAACACTTTTTATACTTGTCGAAAATAGTTTTTCTCGTACTAAACCTATTCCAATCCCTTCAAATCAACTCCAAAGCTATACTAATCCTACCATACACCTTCTTAGGGTGTCATGGGTTCCTAGACATCATCAAGACCACATATACCAAGGGGATAATTATAGGATGACCTTATATATATATAACACTAAAAATCATGTAAAAATGGTATAAATCAACATAAGTCATGCATGTTTGCTCCAAATATGAAGAAATACATATGAAATGATAAGGAAAATGAAAGATATAAATGATATACTTACAAGTTAATATGATGAGGTGCAAAGAACAAGGTTTAGCCTAAACACTCTAGGTTTTTATTTCAAAACCTTAATGAGAGTGTGATTCTAGATTGTAAATACTTGCTTGAGAAATTTTTGGATGATCCCTTTGATAACCCTTCTATGGCCAGTTTTTAATGGAGAAGAAACAAAGAGAGAAACTTTTGCTAACACTTGAAGAATTATGAGGAGAATGAATGAGAAAAATGTATAAGTAAGACTTAATGTATTATGTATAAATCTAGGCAATCAAGAACCATACCAATCCATAAATTCCACCCTCCCCTTGTCGGCCAAGGGGGGAGGGATTTGGTAAAAATTATTTTTTTTTTTCTTTTTATAAACTTGTGTAAAAATGTAGTTAAGATAATAATAACTTGTAAAGTTTGTATATACATTAGTGTATTTAAGGTAGTTTTAGGTAAAAGTAATTTTTAATAGATCAAAATAAAGTGTAATGAGATCATAAAAATTGTAAAAATACATTTCTTGTAAAATTTGAGTGATATAATAATTATCGTGTAGTTTTTAAGAAAAACGTCGTAATAATATAAATTTAACGATTTATATACAAAATAAATTTAGAACATTAGGTAAACTCAAAATTATAGTTTTTATAACTAAATGTAAGTATAAAAATATGTCGGGATCATTTTTAGAAGTAACGGATTAAATGTTCAAAATAATAACTCACGCGATAACATTTATTTAATATAAAATTTACGCGTTTTAGGTGAAATGCAAAGATCATGAATGAACCGTTATGAAAAGATGAATATGGAGTATGAGAAATGACCGGAAATTGAGAATTGTGACACAATTTACCAAAATTTGCTTCTAGGATAGTTTTTACTGCTTTTTATCCATATTAGAACTAGTTTAACACACTGAGACATATAGGATATCCATTTCCCACAAAAATTAAAAAATTTCAAAAATTCACCCAAGGAACCCTTTTTCATAAAGGAATGAACCAAAAATTTGGTTCCTTGTAATCCGTGGGTGATCTGATTCTCAAGATCCTACAATCATTAGAACACATTTATTGAATATCTTTGTCTCTTCACTAAAACCTTCTTGTATGGCTTAACTTAGATGATATGACTAGCATTAAAAACTCTTCCAAATCATTGGAAACCTCCTTTCTTCTATGGCTTAACATCAAATCAAACACATTTCTCCATAATCCCTCATAATCCTATAAATTAAGAGCTTCAAGATGATCATCCTCACACCTTTCTAATTTATCTCATCTTCTCCTAGAATAAGCTCAAGCAAAAATGACCAAGTCATCCACCTCTTCTCCATCAAACAAACCATGTAAGAAAATGGCTAGAATGAGTGTTAGACCATGTTGCTTTGTCAACATTAGCTCATCTTCCGATTCCTCCCCCTAACCATCTCATCTCCCATAAGAGGTGAGAACTTTCTTACTTTGAGCACTCCTACACCACCTCCAAAATCACCTACTATAATCACCACTCCACCACCAACAAAAATTCCCATTTCCACATCTCCGCCACCGGCTCCAATCCAAACATCCTAATCACCATCACCTCCTAAATCTCCAAATCTCATACCATTAGGAATATTCTCTACACCACCTACATCTCGAAACCCATTTTTGGAGGACTTAGAGGACTTACCTCCTCGGCCCACTAATACACCTCCACTACCATCCTTTGGTACAATTGAACGAACCGTTCATGAGTCACCACGGCCATATTTTGACCTAAACGCCCCGTTAGAACCTCAACCTCGCCTTTTCCATCCACTTCATAATAACATTCATCGACCTTTGATGAGTGTGTAAATACTCATCATTTTTGTATAAAATAAACTGCAAAATCATCTGAAAATACTCAGAAACGCATCTAAATGATCAAAATATCACAAATCAGTGTTTTATGTGTTTCAAATGCAAAATTATCAAAATCAGATGAAAAACATATCAAATTTGCAAAAATTGCAGTTTCAGTCCCCCAAGTTTCATGAATTGTCAAAAATAGTCCCTGAGCCATAATTTCAAAAGCAAAAGTCACCAAAGGTCCTTTTAAAATCAAAAGTTGTCAAAATAAGCCCTTTGGTGAAAAATATCAAAAAGTTTGAGAAATTACAAGTTTAGTCCTTCAAGTTTGAATTTTGGCAAAAATGGCCCTTGGAAAATAGCAAATTGGCAAATTTGGTCCTTGTACTTTTTGAAAGTGTCATTTTCAGCCCTTGGATAAACTTTTCTGAATTGGCAGCTATGGTCCCTCTATTTTCAGATTTTACACAAAGGTCCCTTGGTTATTAAAGTCTTTAATCCCATTATGACCCTTGTCACAAGCCTTGGACCCCTGTCAATATACAATTTGAACCCCCCCTTTATAATATCTGCCCAGTCAAACCAGTCAACTCCACCCTCTTTCCCACCTTTCCCTCTACCTTGTCTGCTCCCACCATGCCCAGCCACCAACACCAACCAACCCAGCCTCCTTCTCACCTCACCATGTCCCCCCCCCCTCCTCAGCATACATCCAAGGATCAATAAATGCTCCCTTACCCACCATATCAACCCCATTTTGGCAGTTAACCATTTTGGCGCCAAAAACATGTTTGAACGGTTGAGATTGATTCAAGCCATCCAATGGCCAGGAAAGAGTTGGGAACTGCTCAGAGATGAAAGAGAAAGGCTTTGGGTTATAAAAGAGAAGCAATTGGAGCAAGTAGAAGAGTCTTCTAGTTTTATTATTTTAGTTTAATGTCGTTTTATGTTAAAAGTTTTAGATAAGTGAAAAACTTGTTGTAATCTGTTTATTTAAATCAACTTAAGTGTTTTGTAATCATTCTAAACTATTTCCAGTGATTAATTCAAGTTATGTTCATAATTCATGTTTAAAGTCCACTGTTGAAATTTTACATTTCCAAATCACACTCAAAAGCTTCATATCACTTGTCTCTCAGTTACATTGAGCTTAAATAAGCTTAGCATAGCTTTTTACAAGCTCACATTCAAGTTTTGAGCATAGTTGGATATTGGTCAAAGAAAGTCAAACAGGGGCAAAATTGGCATTGACTGGGTCAATGGGTGATGCAGTATTGGAGTTGGGTTATTTCTGAGCTAATGGGTTGATATTAAATAGGTTAGAGGTTCATGGTTCCTGGATTCAAGCCATTGTGGCTATTGGACTATTTGTAAGTCAAACTTAAGGTTTTTTGTATAATCTGTATTTGTAAGTGTAAACTTGTTAAAACCTGGTCAAACAGTAGTGATTAAGTTATAGTAAGTTAGTTTGATAATATTTGCAAGCTTGTTTAAAGTTTGGAGTAGTTTGAGCTCACAACAGTCACAAACAAGGGTGTTTGGATTTGAGTCTTTAACTGCACTAGAGGCTATTTCAGTGGTTAGAATCTCTTGGATAGTGCTTGTTTAGTTAATTTAAGTTCATTTCAACCATAGTTTGGTCTGCAACATCATAAAAAGTCAAAAACCTTATCATTTGAATCCAACAGGCCACTGTTGGATTTTTAAAAGAGAAAATCATTCATTTTGTGTTTAAATGTCATAAACAAAGGTTGTTATAGCTTCATTACATCATTTAACTTCATTATCAATCATAAAAATTGGATTAAACTTCACCTTAGTCAAAGTTCTATCTGTTTCAAAAAGTCAAAAAAGTCAAAAATCTTGTTTTGTGCAGACATTGCAGGTTGTGCACAGGTTTCATTAGAGGTCTTTAGGTCCTGATTTTTGGTTTACAAGTAGTTCACTAGGTGGTTTCCAAGGCCTAATATCTGTTTTTGATTTAAGCTTTTTGGATAAGCTTGGGCATAAGCTCAAAGTGAGCCTCATCTGCCCTGCACCAACTCAGTTAACACTGAGTGGTTTTCTCAGTTCTTGTGCAGCTTGCACAGAGCTTATTATAGCTTGTCTAAGGCTGGTCTTTTGGTTACAAGTAGCTCCTTAGGTCTAGTTTAGATATCAATAGTTGGATTTTGGTTTGTAGCTTATTTTGGTGCTTATTTCTGGTCTGCAAGTAGACACCAAAAATCTGTTTAGCTTAATATCATAAAACATCAAATCCTTGCATCTTGTTAATCAGTAGTATTAGCTTGTTAAAACTTGTTCTATCTTAGTTATTTTAGCTTATTATAACTTCTTTTAACAGTTGGTAGCTTGTTTGGCTCATTTAGCTTATTTTAGTACTTATTCATAAGCACTTGAATCATCAGTTCCATAATCTTGTACACAAGTGCCTGTTTTTCCATTTTTCATAGCTTCTTAATATTATTTTAGAGTTTCCCTGAAATTTTCAGATTTTTCTCTGCTGTTTTGCTATTTTTCTTGATTTTTATTGGTTTTTAGCACTTTTTAAATAGCATTTAATACAAAAAATTCAGAAAAGGTTCCAAAAAATAAGTTTTCATTTTTCTTAGGCTTAGATAAATATAAAAATTGAAAAAAGTAATTTTCCATATTTTTCATAGTTCATTTGGTAATTTTTAGTAATTTAATTAGTTTTTAATAGTTTAAAATTCATAGAAAATAGAAAAATAATCACAAAAATACAAAAATAGTTTTGAAAAGTCTATTTTGATATTTTAGACTTTTCTAAGTCTTAATTTTATTTTTCTAGCTTAATTTCCTATTTTCTTGTATTTTAGGTAATTAATTATTAGTTAAAAATAGTTTTTAATTAGATAATTAGTTTTAAAAATAATTTTCTTTTTCTAAATATTTTCTTATATCATTAGGTTTGTAAAAACATCATTTTCATATTTTTAGGGTTAATATTGATTAAGTTTCACTTTTTATTTTGTACGTTACGTAGTTTTTAATTTAAACGTACGTTTTAGGTTTCAAACGTTCATCACTTTAAATATAGTGATAGCGTTTATTTAATAGGTTTTATCTTTTTAATTTTCTTTAATTTGCATTTAAGGCGTTTTTAATTTGTTGGCTTTTCCTTAGTTATAATAATCACAATTCCCTTTATCATTCAAATTTCTCGATCACTAAACGTTGATTGATCCATTGGATAGCTCGCTGGGACATAACGACCCGGGGAGACTCTATACTCCTCTGATCTTAATTGCATTAGTGTTTGAGCAGTTTTTAGTCTTTTAGACTTGACTGTTTAGCACCGATCAAATTTTGGCGCCGCTGCCGGGGAGCTGTGCTGATTTATCTCCCGTTTTAGTAGATTAGTTGTTTGAATCCTCACTCATTGTTTATATCATCCATCTCTGTATATATATATATCCATATTTTCTTCTAAAAAATCCAAAAACCCAAAAACATCCAAAAACGTATAAAACACAAAAATATTTTCTCTTTTGTTTCTATATATGTATCAAAAATAAAAATACAAAAAGAATCGTCGTTTTCTCTAATAATTAACAACTTAAAAGATTACCACCGAAAACCAAGGCAGTGCACTACCTAACTGGGGGTGCGACCATAATAAGTTCCCGAACTAAAGATATAAAACTTGCCTTTGTGTCCTTGTGATTGGTGTACCTTTTTCAAAGAAGCCATTCATCTTGGATTATCGGTTAAGTTCACTGTTGTTTTGCCTCGATTTTGTGTTAATTGATTTTGTTGTGATATCGACGTTTCAGAACCAGGAAACCCATAAATATTCTTCTCACCCTGATTTTTACAAAACGTCTTCATAATTCTCATTCTCATGTGAAAGATTTCATAATTCCATTTCTCTCCTTAACTCTGAGTTTCCTTAGAGTTAACTCTTGTGTATGCGCACTCGCTCTTCTAGATCTGTGAGCCCATTTCGTGAGCTTGTCAAGATTCCAAGAAGGCGTGTTCGTAGACTTTCTGCTCCATCAGTCGGATCTGAGATCCGGACTGTTCACACTACTTCCGCTGTCATGGCGGATGAAATTCCTATGTGTGAGCTTCTCCAGGCACCCATCGACGGGTATGGAGATGCTATCGTTGTGCCAGCCATCGTGGCTGAAAACTTTGAACTCAAAACCGGGTTACTGAATCTTGTAACTTCAAATCAGTTCTACGGTTTTGAGCGGGATGATCCTCATGCTCATATAAGATGGTTTAACAAGATTGCATCTACCATCAAGTATAAGAATGTCCCTTCTGATGCTGTTAAGCTTCTTCTGTTCCCGTTTTCTCTTGAGGGGCAAGCCCGGATTTGGCTTGAAAAACAACCCCCTAAATCAATAGAGACATGGGAAGATCTGGTGAAGAAATTTGTGAATGAATTCTATCCACCTTCCAAGACCACGAGTCTTAAAAATGAAATCATCAAGTTCACTCAGAAGTTTGATGAATCCTTCAGTGAATCGTGGGATCGTTTCAAGGAATTGCTTCGCAAATGTCCTCACCACGGTTTCTCCGAGTTGATGCAACTCGATACTTTCTACAATGGAGTGAGTCAATCTGATCAAGATTCTCTCAATTCCTCCGCGGGAGGAAATTTCCTAAGCAAAACTGTCAAAGAAGCTTTAGCGATAATCGAAAACAAGTCCAAGGTCCGCACTGCACGAAGCAAGCCGGTTGTTTCCCAAGTCAGTGTTGGTCCTTCTTCTTCTTCATCGCCCGTGAGTCAGTCTAGCACCGATGCTAAGATTGATAAACTCACGGAAGCTATTCAGGCTTTGGTTCTTTCCAACAAGAAGAAAGTCTCTTTTCCACAAACTTCACCTCCTGCTGAAGTTAAGAAAGTGGAAGTCTGTGTTACCTGTGGTGCCCCCCATGCTTATTATAACTGTATGGCCACCGATGGTAACCCCTTTGAAGCCAATGCTGTGGGCGGGATGCCTAATCAAGGAGGCAATCAATATCGTGCTCCTGTGGACCCGAACCACCGTCCTAACCACTACTCTGGACCTCCCGGTTTCAATCAGAATCAAAACCGTAACCAGAATCAGAATAGACCGAACCAAGGTTTTCAAAACCAAGGTCATTTCAATCAAAACAACGGTTTTCAAAATCAGAATCAAAATTTCCAACATCAAGGAAATTACAATAGAAACCCAGGTCAGGGAAATTTCAACCCAGGGTATTTTCATGGTAATAACCAAGGAAATTTTCAGAATCAAGGCCCGAATCCTAACAATAGGGGCCAGAATTTTCCTGTGCAAACTCAAGCCATTGTTCCAACTGGACCATCATCTGATGATTTGTTGAAACAATTCATGAAATCCCAAGAGGAAATGAATCGGTTGTTGGTCAGCCAAATTTCTGACATCAAGAAGTCTTTAAATGATCGACCCTCGGCTCAGGTACTCTACCTAGCAACACGATCGCTAATCCGAGGGGCGATGCAAAGGCGATCACAACCCGAAGTGGTGCTTCATATGCTGGACCCGCTATTCCTACTACCTCTCCGTCTTCCTCTCTCCCAAAGGTAGTGGAAAGCGAGCCTCCAAAACACAATGGACCTACGACTCCAATGCCCCCTCCTCCTGTGGCATTTAGTCAAGTTACCAAGGAAACAACGGACAAGGTGCATTATTCAAGTCCACGAAGTACCGCACACGTCCAACCTTCGGTAGTCCAGCCTCAAGTGGTCCAGCAACCCAAGACAAATCAAGGAGTTGTTTTTGAACCTCCTATAGCTCCTGTTGAGAATCAGAAATCCAAATCTTCTCTTCCTTATCCCTCACGGGTACATGAGCAAAAGCTCCGAGAGAAAGCTAGTCATCAAATGGAAAAATTCTTTCAAATTTTCCAAGAACTTCATTTTGACATAAGCTTCGCGGATGCCATCATGTTAATGCCCAAATTTGCATCTACTCTGAAACATATGCTGAGCAACAAAGAAAAGCTATTTGAAATGGCTAAGACTCCTTTGAATGAAAATTGCTCAGCTGTTCTGTTAAAGAAGCTTCCCGAGAAGCTAGGAGATCCCGGAAAATTTCTTCTTCCTTGTGTTTTTCCTGGGATGATTGAATGCTTTGCCCTTGCCGATCTTGGTGCAAGCATCAATCTGATGCCGTACTCAGTGTGGAAGCAACTTTCTCTTCCGGAACTTATTCCTACCTGCATGACTCTTGAGCTTGCAGATCGTTCTATCTCGCGTCCTCTTGGCATCGCCGAGGATGTATTCGTAAAAGTAGGAAAGTTCCATTTCCCAGCTGACTTCGTTGTCGTTGATTTCGATGCTGACCCTCGAGTTCCCCTCATTGTTGGGCGGGGATTCCTGAGAACTGGTCGTGCTCTCATAGATGTATTTGAGCAAGAGATCACTCTCCGTGTGGGTAACGAAGCTGTTACTTTTAACCTCGATCAGACTTCGAGGTACTCCTCAAATTATGATACTGAATCAATTAATCGAGTCGATTTAATTGACATTGCTTCAGAGGAGTACTCTCAAGAGTTTCTTGGTTATCTTCATAATTCTGTGAGTGGGAATTCCAATTCCACCACATCTTCTCAGCCTATCATTTCCGACTCTTCCCCCTCTCTCACTCCGTTTGAGGGAGGTGACTTCCTTCTGGAAGAGATCGATGAATTTCTGGCTACTGATGAATCAATTCCGCCTGGAATTGATGGTGTTTATGATTCGGAGGGGGATATTCTTTACCTTGAGCAATTGCTCAATGAAGATCCATTACCTTCACTCCCTCCGAAGGAAATCACGATTGAGGAAATCAAATCAGTGCAATCATCTACTGAAGAATTTCCCGAGGTTGAACTTAAGGACCTACCTCCTCATCTCGAGTATGCATTCTTGGAGGGTGATGATAAATTACCCGTCATAATTGCTAAGGACTTGACTGAGGAGGAGAAAACTGCTCTCATAAAGGTCTTGAAGTCACACAAGCAAGCAATTGCTTGGAAACTCTCCGATATTAAGGGTATCAACCCTGAGTTTTGTACTCACAAAATCTTAATGGAGGATGACTTCAAACCAGCAGTCCAAAGTCAGAGAAGGGTGAATCCTAAGATTCACGAGGTTATCAAACAAGAGGTTCTCAAACTTCTTGATGCCGGTCTGATTTACCCGATCTCTGATAGTCCTTGGGTTAGCCCAATTCATTGCGTTCCAAAGAAGGGTGGCATTACTGTTGTTACGAATGAAGAAAACGAGTTAATTCCAACTCGATTGGTTACGGGATGGCGTGTGTGCATTGACTATCGTAAGTTAAATGAAGCCACCCGTAAAGACCATTTTCCTCTACCCTTCATGGACCAGATGCTTGAGAGATTAGCAGGGAACGAGTACTATTGTTTCCTTGATGGTTTCTCGGGTTACTTTCAGATCCCCATTGATCCGCTGGATCAAGAGAAAACCACATTCACCTGCCCATACGGGACATTTGCCTATAGACGTATGCCTTTTGGCTTATGCAATGCTCCTGGCACGTTCCAACGTTGTATGATGGCCATTTTCCACGACATGATCGGGGAAACTATGGAGGTGTTTATGGATGACTTCTCGGTCATTGGGGACTCGTTTCAGACATGTCTCTCCCACTTAGACAAAATGCTAAAAAGGTGTGAAGACACCAATCTCTGTCTAAACTGGGAGAAGAGCCACTTTATGGTCAAAGAGGGCATTGTCCTTGGCCATAAGATTTCTAAGAATGGGATTGAGGTAGATAGAGCAAAAGTTGATGTCATTGCTAAACTGCCTCATCCCACTACTGTCAAAGGTGTTAGGAGTTTTCTAGGTCATGCCGGGTTTTATCGTAGATTTATTCAAGATTTCTCTAAATCGCTCGGCCAATGACCCATCTTCTCGAAAAAGATGCTCCTTTCATTTTCTCTCCTGAGTGCATCGAAGCTTTTGAAACACTTAAGAAAAAGCTTACGGAAGCACCCATTCTAGTTGCCCCCGACTGGGATTTACCCTTTGAGCTCATGTGCGATGCAAGTGATTTTGCAATCGGTGCAGTCTTGGGGCAACGCAAAACCAAACATTTTTAGCCAATCCACTACGCGAGCAAAACTATGACTGAAGCTCAGACCCATTACACCACTACAGAAAAAGAACTATTAGCTGTGGTGTATGCGTTTGAGAAGTTTCGGCCATATCTTATCTTGACCAAATGCGTGGTGTATACGGATCACTCGGCACTCAAATATCTCTTTGCAAAACAAGATGCAAAGCCGAGATTGCTCCGTTGGGTTCTCCTCCTACAAGAATTTGATATCATCATTCGTGATAAAAAAAGGAGCTGAGAACCTGGCTGCTGATCATCTCTCCCGATTAGAGAACCCTCACCAAAATGTGTTCGAGAAAAAGGAAATTAATGAAACATTTCCTCTCGAAACACTCAATGTGGTTTCTTTTCGTGGAGACTCTTCTACCCCATGGTTTGCCGACTTTGCAAATTACCGTGCGGGTAACTTTGTGGTGAAAGGGATGTCGTCCCAACAGAAAAATAAATTCTTCAAAGATGTTAAACATTATTTCTGGGACGACCCCTACTTGTTTAAGATTTGTGCGGATCAAGTCATCCGGCGATGTGTATATGGTCAGGAAGCCATTGACATTCTCAAGGCTTGCCATTCTGGACCTACTGGGGGACATCATAGCCCCAACTACACCGCCAAGAAGGTGTTTGATTCGGGATTCTATTGGCCCACAATCTACAAGGATGCCCATGAATTCGTCAAAACCTGTGACGCTTGTCAGCGTCACGGGAATATCTCACAAAGGAATGAAATGCCTCAAAACGCCATTCAAGTGTGTGAGATCTTTGACATCTGGGGCATTGACTTTATGGGGCCATTTCCTTCTTCTCACGGAAATAAGTACATACTCGTGGCCGTTGACTACTTGTCAAAATGGGTGGAAGCTAAAGCTTTACCCACCAACGATGCCCGAGTTGTTGTGAAATTCTTGAAATCTCTCTTTGCTAGGTTTGGAACTCCACGAGCCATCATCAGTGATCGTGGTACGCATTTCTGTAATGACCAATTTGCAAGAGTCATGCAAAAGTATGGTGTAACTCACCGTACCTCTACTGCGTATCACCCGCAAACAAGTGGGCAAGTGGAAGTTTCTAACCGGGGGATTAAAAGAATCTTGGAGAGGACGGTTGGCGAAAACCGTGCCTCTTGGTCGGATAGGTTAGATGACGCACTCTGGGCCTTCCGTACAGCCTACAAAACACCCATCGGGTGCACTCCATACAAGCTGGTGTACGGGAAGGCATGTCATCTGCCGGTTGAGCTCGAGCACAAGGCATACTGGGCCTTGAAGCATGCTAATTTCGATATTCAGACAGCGGGTGATCATAGGAAAGTTCAAATGAATGAACTAAATGAACTCCGTGATCAAGCTTACGAGAACTCTTTGATCTACAAACAAAAGACAAAGAAGATTCACGACTCAAAAATCAAAAACCGCGTTTTCAACGTCGGTGATCGAGTCCTTCTTTTCAATTCAAGATTGAAGATTTTCTCGGGAAAGCTCAAGTCCCGCTGGTCTGGTCCATTTACTATCGCTAAGGTTTATCCTTATGGTACCATTGAGTTATCTCAAACCGATGGTCCTAATTTCAAAGTGAATGGTCATCGAGTGAAGCATTATTTTGGAGAGGACATTCCCCCTGTGGTTGTCCCGGATCTTCAAACTTTCCCCATGAACCAATGAATGCGGGGATCGAGTCAAGCTAGCGACTCGGTAATCAAAAACAGTAGCATGCCATATGGGTTTTCACCCATATTTCTGTTTTCTCACCTCTTTCTACCACCCTAGTGTGGGGGGGTTGCCCACACATTTCAAAAAAAAAAAAAAAAAAAAAAAAAAAAAAAAAAAAAAAAAAAAATCTTCTTTCTAAATAATGGCCGTAGTATTTCCCTTTTACGTTCTTTGTTTCGGCATAACCGCCGGTACTTTGAATATTGAGGGCAATATTCATTTCTAAGTGTGGGGGGGATTCTCACGAATTTTATCATGTAAATATACCGCCTAATCCCCCCGTTTTTGGCCAAAAATTTTTTTTTTGGAGTAAGTGTTCTACACTTTCTCATTTGGTTATCAGTCCGCCTTGTCTGTAAGACAAAAGGATTGGCTAATCCAGGAGAAAACGGCTCTTGGTAAAGATTTCTCAAATCCGTTTATATGGCTTGCAATTTGCCCAAAATTGTATGGTTCTCAACTCACCATATCCTAAAAAGTGAAGAGTTGGCTAGCCCGCAAGATTATGGCTTGTGGTAAAGGCAGTGGAAAAACCATAATTGGTAATCAGCTCACCAAAGATAATCCTGATAATTTATCTAAGAGTTGGCTAGTCCAGAAGGGTACGGCTTCTGGTAAAGACAAAATCAAATCCGTTGAAAGCTGGTGGTTTGCTCAAAATCACATGGTTATCGGTGTACCATGGTTCTTACTTGAACTGAAACATTTGGCTACTCCAGAAGTAATGGCTTTTGGTAAAGAGTTTCAAATCCATTATGTTTTCTCAAATCATTGCTAGGGACTAGCAATATCTCAGTGTGGGGGATTGATGAGTGTGTAAATACTCATCATTTTTGTATAAAATAAACTGCAAAATCATCTGAAAATACTCAGAAACACATCTAAATGATCAAAATATCACAAATCAGTGTTTTATGTGTTTCAAATGCAAAATTATCAAAATCAGATGAAAAACATATCAAATTTGCAAAAATTGCAGTTTCAGTCCCCCAAGTTTCATGAATTGTCAAAAATAGTCCCTGAGCCATAATTTCAAAAGCAAAAGTCACCAAAGGTCCTTTTAAAATCAAAAGTTGTCAAAATAAGCCCTTTGGTGAAAAATATCAAAAAGTTTGAGAAATTACAAGTTTAGTCCTTCAAGTTTGAATTTTGGCAAAAATGGCCCTTGGAAAATAGCAAATTGGCAAATTTGGTCCTTGTACTTTTTGAAAGTGTCATTTTCAGCCCTTGGATAAACTTTTCTGAATTGGCAGCTATGGTCCCTCTATTTTCAGATTTTACACAAAGGTCCCTTGGTTATTAAAGTCTTTAATCCCATTATGACCCTTGTCACAAGCCTTGGACCCCTGTCAATATACAATTTGAACCCCCCCTTTATAATATCTGCCCAGTCAAACCAGTCAACTCCACCCTCTTTCCCACCTTTCCCTCTACCTTGTCTGCTCCCACCATGCCCAGCCACCAACACCAACCAACCCAGCCTCCTTCTCACCTCACCATGTCCCCCCCCCTCCTCAGCATACATCCAAGGATCAATAAATGCTCCCTTACCCACCATATCAACCCCATTTTGGCAGTTAACCATTTTGGCGCCAAAAACATGTTTGAACGGTTGAGATTGATTCAAGCCATCCAATGGCCAGGAAAGAGTTGGGAACTGCTCAGAGATGAAAGAGAAAGGCTTTGGGTTATAAAAGAGAAGCAATTGGAGCAAGTAGAAGAGTCTTCTAGTTTTATTATTTTAGTTTAATGTCGTTTTATGTTAAAAGTTTTAGATAAGTGAAAAACTTGTTGTAATCTGTTTATTTAAATCAACTTAAGTGTTTTGTAATCATTCTAAACTATTTCCAGTGATTAATTCAAGTTATGTTCATAATTCATGTTTAAAGTCCACTGTTGAAATTTTACATTTCCAAATCACACTCAAAAGCTTCATATCACTTGTCTCTCAGTTACATTGAGCTTAAATAAGCTTAGCATAGCTTTTTACAAGCTCACATTCAAGTTTTGAGCATAGTTGGATATTGGTCAAAGAAAGTCAAACAGGGGCAAAATTGGCATTGGCTGGGTCAATGGGTGATGCAGTATTGGATTTGGGTTATTTCTGAGCTAATGGGTTGATATTAAATAGGTTAGAGGTTCATGGTTCCTGGATTCAAGCCATTGTGGCTATTGGACTATTTGTAAGTCAAACTTAAGGTTTTTTGTATAATCTGTATTTGTAAGTGTAAACTTGTTAAAACCTGGTCAAACAGTAGTGATTAAGTTATAGTAAGTTAGTTTGATAATATTTGCAAGCTTGTTTAAAGTTTGGAGTAGTTTGAGCTCACAACAGTCACAAACAAGGGTGTTTGGATTTGAGTCTTTAACTACACTAGAGGCTATTTCAGTGGTTAGAATCTCTTGGATAGTGCTTGTTTAGTTAATTTAAGTTCATTTCAACCATAGTTTGGTCTGCAACATCATAAAAAGTCAAAAACCTTATCATTTGAATCCAACAGGCCACTGTTGGATTTTTAAAAGAGAAAATCATTCATTTTGTGTTTAAAAGTCATAAACAAAGGTTGTTATAGCTTCATTACATCATTTAACTTCATTATCAATCATAAAAATTGGATTAAACTTCACCTTAGTCAAAGTTCTATCTGTTTCAAAAAGTCAAAAAAGTCAAAAATCTTGTTTTGTGCAGACATTGCAGGTTGTGCACAGGTTTCATTAGAGGTCTTTAGGTCCTAATTTTTGGTTTACAAGTAGTTCACTAGGTGGTTTCCAAGGCCTAATATCTGTTTTTGATTTAAGCTTTTTGGATAAGCTTGGGCATAAGCTCAAAGTGAGCCTCATCTGCCCTGCACCAACTCAGTTAACACTGAGTGGTTTTCTCAGTTCTTGTGCAGCTTGCACAGAGCTTATTATAGCTTGTCTAAGGCTGGTCTTTTGGTTACAAGTAGCTCCTTAGGTCTAGTTTAGATATCAATAGTTGGATTTTGGTTTGTAGCTTATTTTGGTGCTTATTTCTGGTCTGCAAGTAGACACCAAAAATCTGTTTAGCTTAATATCATAAAACATCAAATCCTTGCATCTTGTTAATCAGTAGTATTAGCTTGTTAAAACTTGTTCTATCTTAGTTATTTTAGCTTATTATAACTTCTTTTAACAGTTGGTAGCTTGTTTGGCTCATTTAGCTTATTTTAGTGCTTATTCATAAGCACTTGAATCATCAGTTCCATAATCTTGTACACAAGTGCCTGTTTTTCCATTTTTCATAGCTTCTTAATATTATTTTAGAGTTTCCCTGAAATTTTCAGATTTTTCTCTGCTGTTTTGCTATTTTTCTTGAGTTTTATTGGTTTTTAGCACTTTTTAAATAGCATTTAATACAAAAAATTCAGAAAAGGTTCCAAAAAATAAGTTTTCATTTTTCTTAGGCTTAGATAAATATAAAAAGTGAAAAAAGTAATTTTCCATATTTTTCATAGTTCATTTGGTAATTTTTAGTAATTTAATTAGTTTTTAATAGTTTAAAATTCATAGAAAATAGAAAAATAATCACAAAAATACAAAAATAGTTTTGAAAAGTCTATTTTGATATTTTAGACTTTTCTAAGTCTTAATTTTATTTTTCTAGCTTAATTTCCTATTTTCTTGTATTTTAGGTAATTAATTATTAGTTAAAAATAGTTTTTAATTAGATAATTAGTTTTAAAAATAATTTTCTTTTTCTAAATATTTTCTTATATCATTAGGTTTGTAAAAACATCATTTTCATATTTTTAGGGTTAATATTGATTAAGTTTCACTTTTTATTTTGTACGTTACGTAGTTTTTAATTTAAACGTACGTTTTAGGTTTCTAACGTTCATCACTTTAAATATAGTGATAGCGTTTATTTAATAGGTTTTATCTTTTTAATTTTCTTTAATTTGCATTTAAGGCGTTTTTAATTTGTTGGCTTTTCCTTAGTTATAATAATCACAATTCCCTTTATCATTCAAATTTCTCGATCACTAAACGTTGATTGATCCATTGCATAGCTCGCTGGGACATAACGACCCGGGGAGACTCTATACTCCTCTGATCTTAATTGCATTAGTGTTTGAGCAGTTTTTAGTCTTTTAGACTTGACTGTTTAGCACCGATCAGGACCATGCCCTACCTCCAACATCGTTGTCTCCTCATATAAAGGACATTAATGAATCCATGTGGGAAGATCACCCACATTCCAAAGCGGAGACCTGAATGGTTGTTCGAAATTGATTCTTTGACCAGAACTATGAATTATGAGCCAGTGTCTACAGGTACAACTAATAAGTCTGCATGTACACAAGGAAGTTCAAATGCAGGTACACAAGACAAGAAGGATGGATCTGGACAAGCTTCTCATGCCCAAAGTGTTGAAGAAAAAGAGCCAAGAAGATGATCCATTGGAGAGTGTAGCAAAGGGTGATACAGAAGGTGGAGCTAAACCTTATGATGTGCATAAAGTGGTCATTGAAGGACCACAATTTGAAGATGAAGTTCAGGATAGTCCATCACCAAATTCTGCAAAGAGAGGAAGGCAAACTGGCACTAGTCCAGTTCCTACTGATACGTTTGTCATTAGCTCACTAGTTGCTACTGACACGCCAATCTTTAGGACAACAGTTTCTACTGCTCAGCCTGACAGTTCTCCATATCCAAGGTTTCCCACAATGGACAAAGATGGGAAGTCCTATGCTGATGATGATTATCCAGATGATCCAAATATGCCTGGTTTGGAGCATATTTATGAAGATACCGATGATGAGGTTGTGGATAGTTTTTCTATAGAGGCTGATCTGCATAATATGGAGTCTTCTTATCCTACCAGTCCTACACACACTACAAGAATTCACAAACATCATCCAAAAGATCAAATTCTTTGGAGATTCTCACTCTGGTGTTCAAACAAGAAGTAAACTTAAAGGATTGAAGAATCAAGGGTTATTTGCTCAAACCCTTCATCAGAGGAATAGCCACAAAGAACTGTAAAATTGCATGTTTGCTTGTTTTCTGTCACAAATGGAACCCAAGAATGTGATGGATCTAAACACACTCCTTGTGTTAGTGATACTTTGATTTATATTAATAAGTTTGCGTAATATACTTAGAAATACTCAGAATACGGATTGTATGATGTATTGTAAGTGAGAACAATGTAACACAAAGTTCAATATTATTAAGAATAATACGAGTGATCTTGATTATCACTAGGGTTACACCTTGAAGCATACGTACCAAGAACAATGACCTAGGATCTCCTTTTATAGCATAAGGAGTCCTTTACAAGATAAGTATAATGCTAACAATATAGAATATGCAAAAGATCTTTTATATACTTATCTATTCACGAATAAAAAACAATTATCTTAATAGCAGTGGTAATATATGTACTAGCAGTGGTAATGTGTTTCCACTGCTAGTGCATTCTTCAACATTGTTAACTGCAAGCCTATCAGTTGTAACTGTTAATATTATTCACAACAATCCTCCCCTAAACTTATGATTTTTCTGCAAATCAATAAGTTTCTTCAATCTTCATCATATGCAAGGATTTGGGAATTCTTCCAAACACTTCAATTTCTTCTTAACGCCTGAATAGCTCTTGAACATTGATCTTAAAGCCTATGTAACAAATCTCTGACCTTCTCAGTATCTTCATGAACTCTTATTGTTGTACACAACATCACAGTGAGAGTTCCAGCTCTGAGTGGGTATTCTTTCTCAGCAAACATGAATGCATCCACTCCATATTGTGTAGAAACATGATGAACTTCACATGAATCATAGTAAATCCATTTAGTACCAAGACATGAACATGCAAACTTCTAGAAATCATCATTAGCATCTGGTTCATAGAGCCTCTTAGATCAACTCATAACTGCATTTCCTTCATATCTTTAAGCTTGTCAGCATTAAACTTTTCTTGAACTAATCTCCACAATGTATCAAGATCATCTCTGTCACATGCTTTGATAAGTTCTTCAAACTGAATGAATGATGAAGTTTCACCACCTAGCCTTGTAATCTTCCATGTTGGAGCAAAATTGCTAGCAGTGTATACTTCCCAATCAACAATAGGATGTCTGACTTGCAGTGGGTCTGGATAAAAATCTTCTTCTACTATCACAATCATACCAGTCAGCTGTTCATCAGTGAATTTCTCAGATTGAACTTCTTGTTCTTCAGCAAATTTTGTTTTCTTATGTGTCTGAGGTTCACTATCTTTGGCTTTTCTCTTCAGATGAGGATATCTTCTTTCTTCTTCTTCAGAGTTCATAGGAATAAAATCTTGATCTTGCCTTTTAACTCTATAGTAGATACCTTCAACCTTGTCATCAGTCATCCCTTTGAACTGATTCTTTTTCCAGCCACTAACATTGCAACAATAATCTTTCATCAGTGAAATAACTTGTGTCTTAGTTGGTTGTCTTGGTTTCTTTTGACCCTTTATGACTGAAACAATTACATCTTGAAGTGCTTGGCTATTCTTCATTTGAATAAAATCCTTCAACTGTGCAGTTCTTTGACCTTCAGTTAAGGATTTATATGCAACTAGGTCAATTGCCTTCTTCTTGACTACTGAATCATTAGCAATCAAGAAATCAATTTCTTGTTCTGTAGGTACATAAGTAAATTATGGAGTCTTTTCTTTAAATATTGTAGGTGGAACAGTGGAAACTGGATTTTCATCCACAAGATCAGTGCTTTCCATCCTATCCAGCCTTTTAACCTCCATGAAGTCTGCAATCTCTATCTCATCCATCTTTTTCTTTCTTGCAACTTGTTCTCCAGTGAGCTTTCTAGCAACCTCTTCATCATGAGCAATTTGATCTTGTTCTTTCTTTGAAATCTTCCTTCTTTGTTGCTCTTCACTCTGCACAACTGCTTTACCTTTCTCCTTCTTCTTCTTTTCAATTTCTTCCTCTACAGTGGTAATAGTTTGACCAGCAGTGGTAACTTGCTCTGCAGTGGAAATGGTATCAGTGGTTGCACCAGTGGAAATTTCTTGCTCTAGTTGCTGTTAAGGAACTTCTTGAGTATCAGCTTCCTCAGTAACTCCAAAATTAACATCACCTTAATCTCCAAAGTCTATCTTTCTCCCCTTAGTTTCAGCATCTGTTTTCCTCCCCTGTTTGGGAGAATTCCCAAAATCTCCACTGAAATCTTCTGAGTCACCATCATGAAGTGAGGATGGAGATGATATCACTATCTTTGCAGGTCTCTTTGTCTTTTTCAACCCCTGCAACTCTTCCTGCAAACTCTGAATTTCTTCTTTCAATTGTGTAACAGCCTTGGCATGTTGCTCCTTTACTTGTGCCAAGTCTTTCTCCAGAGATTCAACCTGCTTAGATAATTGGGTACATAGTTCCATCGGTTGCCCACTGCCCTTAACACTTCCAACTGCGTGACCTGTTGGGAGAGGTAAATCATAAGGCATTGGCTCAGGCTCACTCCTAGTTGGACTAGGTGGAAGCCTGGAATCACCAATTCCATAGGTTGCCCACTGCCCTCAACACTTCCAACTGTGTGACCTGTAGGTGAATCATAGGGCATTGGCTCAGGCTTACTCCTAGGCGAATCATAGGGCATTGGCTCAGGCTCACTCCTACTGGGATTGTTGCATCTTCACCCTGTACATGTGAAATCTTTGCAATCATTTGAGAAAAAAGTGGTTTAAAAATCATATTGCCATCCTTATTCATGTTTTGAAAAACTTTAGGCTTAAGGCAACATATTTTATAAACACTTGTATGAGGTTGCAGTTGAAATTCATTTGACAATGCTTGCACAAACCTTAGATACATCAAAAATTATGTGGAACTCCTTACATTGCCTTGCATACTTGTAAAAATATATTTAGACCAATTAAAAGTCCTATCAGTGGCTAGACAAACCAAAGGGTAAGCCATTGTTCAACAGAATTGTTCACAAGGAGTTTTCTTAAGACTTAGGCATTGTAAAAGAGTATGGATTAAAAATCTCCAATGAGGACAAAAATCACTCTTTTTGAAAGTAGTCTTTTTGTCAGTGGTATCATACCCCATGGATGAAAGATTTTCATGAATTTCTGGCATGGGTAATGTGATGATACCATTGAGATCATCCAATTAGAGAATTCTCCTCAAGGATGACTCAGTAACATCAATAGTTACCCCATCCACTGTGGCTCTAAGAGCATCCACAGTTTCATGTGTGTCTCCATCTTTAAGAGTGATGGACTGAACAAAGGTCCAACACTTTTTGATTTGAGAGACACGGATTGTGGGATTAAGAAGTAAAGCATACCTCACATGAGTAGTGTTTAGAAAATCCACAATCTGATGAAAAACAAGGCCACTCTTGTCGTTTGACTTTTCAAAATAGGCCACTTGGTTGTGTTCATCTGCAAAAGTGATAGGTGCCATAGAATCTTTTGATGAAAAATATGTTGTGTTAGTATGAATTGTATGAACAACTTGCCAATTGAGAGAGAAGATATATACTATTAGGGTTTTAGAGTTTTGCGCAAGAAAGATTATCTAAGGATAATATTTATCTTAAGAGGATAAATTGCAATTTGGAAAGTAGATAATCTTCTAAAATTTTACCCTATAAATATGGAAAGCAATTTCTCCCAACGGCTAGTAAAAAATTTGTTACTGACACAACAATTGTAACGGCTAGATCAACAGTGGTAAAAATAACACTGTCAGTGGAAACTGTGAACTAGGAGGGGGAATTTTTCACAAAAATTTTCAAGAGCAGTGGTAAAATGAAACATATGAAAATTTGAACTACTCTCATTAGAGTTTTTAGCAAACTAGCAGCTATCAACGGATTTGATATGTCTTTACCATGAGTCGTTTGCTATGGACTAGCCAACTCTTAATCATATAGAATATCGTGAGTTGATAACCATATAGTTTTTGGTAAACTATCAACCACAAACGGATTTGTTAAGTCTTTACTAGTAGCCGTTTGCTCTGGACTAGTTGATTCTTATGTGGAATAGACATGGTGAATCAATAACCATTTGTTGTGTGTCTTAGTTACACACCTTTTATGATCAACTCCCATCTTTGCTGCATAAGAGTTATTGAACAAGCAAAAATACAATCACAAAAACATATACAAACTCATACAACAATGTTAGTACCCAGAAACCTCCACTCGACACCAAAGACCATTAGACACAAAACTTTTATGGATTAAGCATTCCAATACCTATTACCAAGTACTGAAATCTACCCACATCAAGTACTTTTGTTAATAAATCAGCATAGTTATCATCAGTATGAATTTTGATAACTTGTATTAGCTTTTTTGTCACACCCCCAAATTACCTGTTTTGCAGCGGAATGGAATTCCTGGGGAATGACTGTCATAGCACCACAATCACAGTTATATCAAACGACCTAAAGTGTCGTTTAAAAAGCACATCGTTTGATATAATAAGGAATTCAGAGTTACAAAAGATAGGTCCCAAAAAGGTAGTCAACATTTGTGGAAATAAGTTTGTTACAATCCAAACGATGTTTTAAAGTGCATAAAACCCAAGGCGAGACTTTCAACATAACTCTGTTGCCAACTTGAAATTCTAATGGTTTACGACTTATGGAACATATTTCCAATATTTTGCATCATATATCGACGTAGCTTTTCTATCTATTTGTTGTTACAAGTAACTGATTCTTGATCTGTATAATTTCTTTGTTGTTTCATAAATAATTTATGGACTAGTGAGTTGGACTTTCCTGATTTTTGGCCCGTAAGTAAGTGATTGATATTTCAACCATGGGGTGCCTCAATTGGTACAGTCAATATGTTCATGTGCTAACTATTGTTGTAAGGCAACTTGTTCGATGAAGTATGATTTGCCTAATCATTTCTAGAATGTCACACATGCTTTGAGCATATCTTCTAATGTTTGAATTGTTCTCTCGCTCTGACCATTGAGCTGAGGATAATAGGCGGTACTCATGTCCTAGTAGGTTCTATGGAAACCTTGAAATAATTGTCGAAAATCTAAGGTGAATCGACTACCTTATATTAGGTATAACTTAAATTGACTCCATGTGTCTCATGACAATTTCCAAAATGTCAAGTCTGTCGAAAAGGGAATTATTGAAAAGAATAGATTATAAGCAACAATTGTGATTCCTCGCATTTCTAGTTCTAGCGAATGTCATGACTTGAGTCTTTGTTGCCCAAGGCGCTTAGTCTCCATTACTAAGATGTTTATTGCTTGATGGTGTCTCTCTTAATTTCTCTTATCGAAATATTTCCATGCTCTATGTTATCAAGTCACAAAACCTTAAATATTTAAGTGATGCGATCTGGTGGTTGATTTTTTTTTGTTTTAGATTTGTTCCGATATTGAGTGCTTCTAAAATAGTTCATCACTAAGATTGTTATCATGCTAGCAAAAACATAGATATCAGCTTTTACTATGTCTAAGAATGTTTGTTCTAATTTCACTTGTAGATGGAGAGTCATCGATTGTCCGATATGTTCAGACCTGTTGCATCTCTTGATATGGAAGTGAGGTTATTTGAAATTTCTAGAGAACACAATGCCTTAGGGGAAGTTTATATCGATAACCTTAATTTAACTCAATTATCCTTTGAAGGAAACTGATTGTTGGGAAGTTTACATATTGTTGAGGCCATGTTTAATGGAATGTTCTGTAGTCTCAGTTAGGAGACTTGGTTTATCCCTATAGTGTTGCTTATTGTGTATTCACTTCATACTAAACCTTGTAACTCGGTCTAGCTAGTACTTTTGAAATGATAGAATCTGGCTTCTAATCCAAAGATAGTGGTTCGGATTGTCTCGTGATATCTTAAGACTTCTATTGAGTTTTGAAACATCTTACCACATACTTCTAGTCCTTTTGGGTAGTTCCAAAATCCTTTCATTGTTTTCTTGTATCGAGGAATCCTCCTCATAGATGGTATAGAAAGTTTTTCCTAAAAAGGTCACTGGTAAAATTTCAACTTATCGGTTGAGTGAGTGATGAATGGCGTAGGAATCTATAGAGTGTTAACAAAAAGAGATGTTCATGAATAATTTCTCTAATTACAAAGCTTTGCTTTTGAGTAAAGATTGTTTTTAGGAAGTTTGAAAAGATACTTGTTTCCTTCATGACATAATCTTTCCTGAATTATACATAGGTGATCAGGCTATGTATAATCGAGGACAAATGATGTGATGCTTGGTTTTGTTGAAATGGTATCATGTTTCTCTGAAGTATTAGATGGTATTCAACGTTTTGTTTTGTAAAATAATAGCTCAAACAATTTCTCACAGTAACTTGAAAATCGTTTCGCGTAATGGTAGTAAATAGTTGATAGAATGATTGAAAATCAATTTATAGGGTGGTAACAAAACAACTTGTTTTAGAATTTTGCGAAACAACTTTCCTAAGATGGTAGTAAAATATCTTGAAATAAAATTATGTGAAATAATTTTATAAAGTGGTAGCAAAATAATTTGAAATAAGATTTGTTGAATGGTTTGTAGGATACATAGGAGAACATCATAGAATGGTAATAGTCTCCTAATTGGTCAAGAATAAAGTTGCCCTAATCCCTAGTAAGATAGCGGTATATTGTTGCGAAATGATTGAAAATTGGGCAATTGGAATAGGGAATGAAATAAACAAAGGTTGTGATTATCGTAGAGAGAATAAAGGATAAAGATTACATTAAATAGAAATGTACTTATTATCTGTTCCTGTTGATGGTCTAATCATGTCTCAAGTGAAGAAGCAGTAGGCTGTCTAGCAGCAACAGCTTTGAAACTCTTACCATCCTCAAACCTATCAAATGGTGTAGTGTCTATAGTCTTAGTGCTAGATGGTAATGGTGTGTCAAATCATGCACGCTTCCCAAGCTGCAAGTCGGATGTATGAGTAGTGTATATGAAATGTGATGGTACGGATGGTGCTCTAAATGATAATAATGATGAAAATGATGACTATGATGATGATGGAAATCCTAGTGGTGAGTTAGGAAATGATGGTGATAATGGTAAATGAAATACTACCCTCTTTCATGTTGTCTCGTGAGGTTTCAGACGTAAAGTTGGGGTATGCACTATTGGACGACTAATAGTGGTTTGAGTAGCTGATAGTGGTTGTATTACATGAGTAGCAGGTGATCTAAAAATGAGGGTAAGAGAATGTACTCTCTTCCTTGCAATAAGCATCATAATAGGTCCATTAGGCTAAGCCTATAAGCCCTACCAAATGGTATGATCTGTCTCGACAAAATGATAGGAACTGTCCTGATCCTACAGTGAATCAATGGTGATCGTGATGGTGTAGGTGTAACTTCGCCCTCCTCAAACGGTTCAGTCTCCACATCGGGAATATGTGTGGTAAGTCTGGTGTAGAGTCAACTGATGTTAAAATTGTGATAGGGAATGACAAGGTAACCACCATGTCAGAGTATGATGTGAGTATGATGGGATGGGTATCTGAAGGCATCTATGTGACAATCGATTTTGAAATGAAAGTAAATAACCTGCATAATGTGCGTATAAAACCGCATGTATAGTGACTATGCACTTATGATGAAATGATGAGATGCTATGATGATGTAGTTATAGTCTAAGGTCAATGATGCAACCTAGTTCTTTATAACCGAAGCTCTGATGCCAATCTGTCACACCCTCAAATTACCTGTTTTGCAGCGGAATGGAATTCTTGGGGAATGACTGTCATAGCACCACAATCACAGTTATATTGAACGACCTAAAGTGTCGTTTAAAAAGCACATCGTTTGATATAATAAGGCATTCAGAGTTACAAAAGATAGGTCCCAAAAAGGTAGTCAACATTTGCAAAAATAAGTTTGTTACAATCCAAACGATGTTTTAAAGTGCATAAAACCCAAGTGAGACGCGTCGTCACCGCGACTCTATGATAAGTCCACATGCATGCCATGAAGTACCTGAAAATACATTGCTAAAAGTGTCAACACAAACGTTGAGTGAGTTCATAGAGTTTATGAAAATGTTTTATACGACCAACGCAAGTATAAGTTATGTATGACAAATATATCACAAAAATGGTACAATTGCTTAAGCACATGACACCGAAGCTAGACTATTCCTGATGTTCGCCCCAACAGAGTGTTTTGCCAAACAACTCAATGATGATAAAAATGAAATGCATCCGTTGACCAGTTGGGACCATCAACACGGATAGAGGAGTCACCCTCAATAGATCTATCCACTCACCCTCGCTTCTTCCGAAATTAACGGTTCATGATTATGAAATGGGGATATTCAATTGGCAATGAGGTAACTTAAGCAATGTAAATGAATTTGAATATACTTGGGCCCGTATAAAAAATGATGTGCAATGTATTCTCCCCCGTAGCTTTGAAATAATGTATAAACTTGAATAAAACGGGGTTATGAAAACTTACCTGATGCAATGTTTATGATGATATAATGGCAATACTGAAATGAGGTGCAATCTCTATCTGCAACCTAATATGAATGATATGATCTATTATAAATCATGAATATATATCGTACATGCAAATCCACATGTAATCTATACCACTTGAACATTTTTGAAAATAGAATTTATCGTTGAAATATATGTTTATGACATTTCGTCATGTTATAAAATACTTTACAAGTATTTACGTTGAAACAACATCCTACGATAGTCGTTTAGTGATTTATCAAGAATTTATAGCTTTTCGTCGCAAAATAATATACTTTGATAATTCATGAAAAGGGACTAAATAGCCTCGAAAAGCTAGTCGTAAAATAATGAATATCGAGTGTTAGGAAACAAACTCAGCGGTTTTCGAAAGCTTGTAACATTATCTAAAAGTCATAACACTGAACTTTTGTCCATACGAGTCTTGATCATAAATAAAAATGATGGTGAAGTGAGGTAGTTGGGCTAAAAATGCAGTTTCTGGGCAGTTTTCGGGAAAGTTTGAGAGGTCATAAGTTACTCGTTTCAAATCCGTTTGACGAACAGCTGGACATTTTGGAAAGTAGGCCAGGTGAACTAACGTTTACTATGATATACTCTTTTACCAAAACCAACTCGATCATTATGAAAAATGGCTCCAAACATGGGTACCCGAAAAGACTGTTTCAACACTTAGAAATATTTTAGTAAAAGCTGAAGGAAATAAGTTGTGAACGTCGGTTTTCAAATATGTATATCTTTAGCGTTATAGGTCCATTTTCTACGTTCTTTATATCCTCGGAATCGTGATAATATGTACTAATATATTTTTGATAAATTGACTCATTTAGATAAGGTTTAAAACTCATTTTTTCCCCTTAAATAACTCTTGACAGCATGTATATTTTCAGAAAAATAGTTTTCGTCGTTAAACTTGAAAATTACATAACTTCTTCGTTATAAATCCGTTTTAACCCATTCAAGCGGCCACGGTTTCATTTTAAAGTATATTTTCTGAACATCTAGACCAAATTAATACCCAGCCTACTGAAATTTCCAGATTTTACAAAACGTTACAGCAGCTAAATATATGTTGTCGAAAATGATTTTTCTTGCGTAATACTTGTTTCAATCACTTCAAATCAACACCAAATCTATTCTAAACCTACCATACACCTTCTTAGGGTGTCATGGGTTCCTAAACATCATCAAAAATGATATGTTTCAAGGGATTAATTATAGGATGAATAAAACTCATAATAAGTAATAAAACACTTAAAAGTGGTATAAATACATATGATACTTGCAAGTTTTCTTACTAGAATGATAAAATAGCTCAAGTAATATTATGAAAGAGTAGTAAAAATGTTTATAACACTTACTTGAGTGATTATGAATTTTTGAGCAAAGCATACTTAATAATCTTGAGGTTTTTATTTCAAAACATTAACTAGATTACTTCTAAGACTTGATTAACACATGATCTTGAGAAATTTATGGATTCCTCTTCTTGTTTGAGACTTGGCCGACCATGGAGATGAAAAGGAGAAAGTTTCATTTACTTTTCACCATCCAATTGTGTGCTTGTATGTGTTTTAATTTAACACAACTCTTGTTTAATATATTATCTAGTCATAAAAATCATTAGGTGTACATATTGCAAGTTAAAATCTTTATAAAAGTGGTGTGTCATTGGTTTTGGTTGGCAAGGGGGGAAAAAGAAAGAGTTGGATGAAATTTTGATGTATAAATGTTTTTAAGTGTAAGTATAATGTGTAGTTTATAAATATAATTAGGTATTTAGGGTAGCGTTAGCTAAAAATTGATTTTAACAGAACAAAATAAAATATATCAAAGTCATAAAAATTATAAAAATACATTTCTTGCAAGTATTGAGTGAATAAATAATTATCGAGTTGAATTTACGAAAACCGTCGTAAACATTTATATACAACAATTTATATACAAAATAAATTCAAAACATCGTATAAACTAATAATATAATTTTTATAGTCTTAAAATGAGTATAAATAAATATCAGGATAATTTTTGGAAGTGTCAGATCAAATATTCAAAATAAATGATTATGCGATAGCGTTTATTTAATAGGAAAATTTACGTTAAATGAAATATGCAAACTCATGCATGAACTATTATGATGACGATGTTACTAATGATATGTAGACTAAATCTAGTCTATATGAAATGTCCTTAATGATTTTTCATGAATACGCAACGGTTACGCGTATTTGATACTCGTAAACCTAGTTTACGAAAAATGATGAATAGTGACTCATGAATAGTGATTTTCTCCGTGATGAATAGTGTTTCGTGAATAGTAAAATTTTGAAATACTCTTTCAAAATATCAAATCGAATTCAAAAATGATGAATAGTAAAATGATGAATACTAACCGGTGAATAGTAAATTCCCGAGATGAATAGTAAAATTTACACAGTTTGTAAAATGACCTGAAATTACGAGTTGTCACACTTTTCTCATAACAATCTCTTATAAAATGGTGTCTAATTTCAATATGTTTAGTCTTTGTGTGTTGAACTGGATTCTTAATTATGCAAATGGCACTACTATTGTCAATATAGATGATGGTATTCATAAAGTCGTACCCATAGTCCAAAAGTTGATTTTGAAGCCATAGAACTTGAGCACAGCAACTTGCAGCATCCACATACTCTTCCTCAGTTGATGAATTTGCCACCATTGTTTGTTTCTTGCACTGCCATGACACCAATCTATTGCCAAGAAATTGGCATCCACCTGTAGTAGATTTTCTATCCAAACTAGCACCAGCATAATCACTATCTGAGTAAGTAACCAGTTCTAGAGGTGATTCTCTAGGGTACCATAATCCCAAATTAGGAAATGCTTTAAGACATCTGAAAATCTTCTTCACAGCAGTCAAGTGTGAGAACCTGGGAGTTACCTGAAACCTTGCACAAGCACACACTGCAAACATAATATCTGGTCTAGATGATGTAAGATACATCAAAGAACCAATCATAGACCTATACATGTGCACATCAACTGCTTCACCACTATTTTCCTTCAAAATTTGATGTGTAGTCTTGTCTGCAGGGGTGCTGGATGACTTTGCATCAGAGAACTTGAAGTTCCTTAGTATTTCATCCATATATTTATCTTGATTGATGAAAATACCATCTGTCCTTTGTTGTACTTGAAGTCCTAAAAAGAATGTGAGCTCACCCATAAAACTCATCTTGAACTCATCTTTCATTAGCTTCTCAAACTCTTTGCACATCTTTGTCTTTGTAGAGCCAAAAATGATATCATCAACATATACTTGAACCAGCAAGATATCATTCTTGTCTTTCTTGATGAACAAAGTCTGATCTACTCTGCCTCTATGAAACCCATTATCAAGAAGATAAGTAGTTAAGGTTTCATACCATTTTCTTGGTGCCTGATGTAAGTCATACAAAGCTTTAACCACCCTGTACACTTTGTTAGGATATTTAAGGTCCTCAAAGCCTGGAGGTTGTGAAACATATACTTCCTCATCAATCTGCCCATATAGAAAAGCACTCTTTACATCCATTTGATAGACTTTAAAGCCCATGAAGGATGCATAGGCTAAAAATAGCCTGATTGCTTCAATTCTTGCAACTGGGGCAAACACTTCTTCATATTCAATACCCTCCTCCTGAGTGTATCCTTGAGCTACAAGCCTAGCCTTGTTTCTGATAACAATTCCTCTTTCATCCTTCTTGTTTCTGAACACCCATTTCGTACCTATTACCTTCTTGCCATGAGGTAAATCGCAAAGCACCCAAACCTTTTAAAGCTTGAACTGGAGCAACTTTTCTTGCATTGCTTCCACCCAACTTTCATCTTCAAGTGCCTTGTATACATTCTTTGGCTCCATTTGTGACAGAAAACACATGAAAAGACATTCATTCTTGCCTTCATGATTTTTAGATTCATAGATTTCACTAATAAATCCATGAATATCAGGCAATTTTGTTTGTCTTCTAGTCTTCACTGGTGAATGGACATCCCCAATCACATTTTCAAGAGGATGTGATTTATGAATTGAATTATGTGTAGTCTGAGGAATTGTAATCTCACATGGCATATTTGAATATTTCAACATCATTGGCTTGAGCTTCCTCTGTAACTAAAGTTGTAATTTCCACTTCTGGTGTTGCAGTGGAAACATCTGGCCTAGCAGTGGAATCTAAATTTCCACTGCTTGTATGATTTTCAGTGTTCATGTTGCTATCACCTTCTTTTCCAGAATCATTAGAAGGTTGAGCATCTCCAGTTCTTGGAATATCATCATTATCTGCATAGTCCCAAAGTGGCAATGTAACACCCCAACCCGACAAGGGTAGAAGTGTCACATTCTTGTGTCATATCAGAACATACAATTAAAAGCGGAAGTCTTAAGAATAAAGTATCAAGTCATTTAAACAATGATTACAAGGAAAATTACAAAACCCAAAATGTCTAAGATAAAATGAAATCTCAAAACAAAAGCCCGCCAAAATAAGTCCAAATAATAAGGTAACTAGGGTTGGTCCACTCAGATAATCCAACTCTCAGCCCATCAAAGCCCATCTTCAAACCTAAAACCTGCCGCAGGAAAAGAAATGCGGCTGAGCTTAAAAATCCCAGTGAACAGATATAACAAATGAAAGCTAAATAAAAGCAGAAACGAAATGAAACAAAGGAAACTGATAACAAGGTCGCAACGAAAGGGAACCAATGAGTCAAGAAGGATCCTGCAGAACATAGTTATACAGATATCCAAAAGAACAGATAACAAGGATAACGAAGCAAGCAAAGCATCGAGACAAACATACAAGAACATACAGATATCTACATGAAAGCGGAAGCAATTAATTAATAAGTGAGCATGGCAATTCAAACAGGTCAAAACCCTTAGTTGAAAACATAACCAGTATCATAACAGCGGAAGTACTAACAGCAGTCAACACATGGCAGTTACACGTAATAAGTAGGAATACAGTATAAAGATATAATTAAATGAATTAAAGACATAGCAGGGCAACTAAACAAATTAACAAGCCAGACGTCACAAGCTGAACCATTTACCCAATCAAACAGTAGCATAAAACGAAATGCAAACATGGCAGGTCAACAACAAGCAGATAAGGATACAACGGATAGTCATAGTCCACGAGATCAACTGAACGTAGTACACATAATAAACAGACAAAACTATCGATTACACATTAGCATGATCACTAGACAATACAGAGGGTCACATAACAGTGAGATCACATATCATTAGATAGAAACAGGTAACTCAGATAACCACATATTAATCACATCATAGCAGGATAATCAATGGTCACATAAAACATGAATAGTATAATCAAATTCAATAAGCATATAATAACCCGGTACGCGAATGGAATGGTAGTAGAATGAGTCACATAAGGGTACTGAGTAATAGACAATCAATACAGAATATAGTGCGATGGGGAATACAGAAGGTACAATATGGGTATATCAATAGTGTAAGGTCTGTCAGAAATCCATCCCGAGCCAACAAAACAAATCAATATCAATAGTGGCAATAGTCGCCATTAGTATCCAATAGTAGCCATTGTATTCGGAGGGGTGACCTCGGAATACCAAACCAATAGGAGGGGAGACCTCAGTAACCAATGGAGTAGCTAGCTCCCAGACTGTGAAGACGCGTATTGCACACGACATCATTCACCAGACAGATCATAACATATCAGATAACAGAACAAATCTAGGATGCATCTATACGCCCCTGCAGACAGATAGTGGCCATACAATATATATCGAGCTCATAATCAGATAACAGAAAGGGACGGTGTGGAACATCACTCAACCACACTAGAGTCATGCCATTGGTGCATCAATGACACGGCCATGTTACCTTCATGGCTAGGGAACAATATTTGGCTCGGGTATCAATCTAAAGGGTCAAAGCATAATCATATCATAGCATAAGGGTTCATATCAAAGTTCATATCAAAGGTTCATATCAGATGGTTCATAATCATAACAAACTAATATCATAGCGAACAGAATCATATCAAAGGATTAAGTCGGAATCATATCAAAAGGATCATAGCATAAGGAAATCATAGCAAAGGGATATCATAAGTGAAGTAAAGTCAAGGATCGAAAAGTCAGGAGAAATCCCTACTGAAAAGGGATAGAATATCTGTACCTTATGCAAATCAAGCCAAAATAATCAGGAAGCACACAGAAACCGAAGCTACTCCTTCTTCACACGATCTACATGAATTAATAATTATACATATTATTTATAATTCCACAAATGTCGAAACGGTCTTTTAATATTCGGTGTACTTAACATATTTTAGTGTTTTATGTTATAAAATAATAACGTACTTTTTAGGCGATATTCGAATAATGTTTCGACAGATGACGGGCGCGGACCACTTTCGGAATATACATAACGCACACTACTCTTTATTATGTATAGTCTTTATTATTTACATGCCCTTTTATATATCATGCCTGCACTTTATTTCATTTTATTCTTTTTAAAACGCATCACATGCACTTTCATGCATGCATCTCTCTTCTTATGCTATACGTATACCATACTTGAGTTGAAAAGCAAAGTTTAAAGTCACCCATGAAGTCACATCAACCCACACATGATCCAGACCCATTCTTCTTTCTTTTTTTTATATCAGACGTAGCCATATATACATATTCACAAGTTTAGAAACCATTCTTTCTTCTTTTTTTTTATACCATGACCCAAGACATAGACCAGAATATGGAGGCAACGACTTATACTTAATCGACTGGCATCATGACTTCTTAACCCGATTCATGTCATACAACAAGACTCGATCACCAAGCATACGTGACTCCATTCGAATACACACGATCATATAGGGACAGTTTTTAGACTGATTTCAACGGATGTTTATATGCATGATCCCGACACAACACCCTCTTTATAAACAAATTTATGAGGCGTGATCATTTAAACCCACGTATAACAATATTAGTGAGACACCGACGATCCATATTCCATAATTAACGAGACAACCTATACGTCTAGGTTTGATTTTATCGTACAAATGAATGACTATCGAATAGATGGAAGAAGCAGAAAGGTGTGAGAATACCTTGGCAGTAAGGTCACGAGGCTAAAAGAGAAAGACAAGACCCATGAATATTAATGTAACGACCCAAAATTTCCACGATCCGAAACCCGAAATAAACACCAACGATCACTCTCGAATTCGAGTTCCTAGCTGCTACTCTCCTGCCTTGAGAAAATAATGAAGCCGCTATTTGTGATTTAAGGTTTTAGGGTTATAGTGGAAGAGGATGAATCGTTATCTTGTGGTTTAATGGGGAGAGTTTTGATGTTTATATATTGCCGAAAGTGAGGAGAGAAATCAGGAACTAGTCAATCTTCACATTTAATTATTTTAATTTGTTTCTCAAGTTAACGTGTGAGAATATACACAAAATCTTGGTCGTTTATTTTAAACGTATAAAGCGTGCAACAGTATCGAAAGGGGTCCAAAAGTACATTCAATGTGTGATATTTACCAAGGGTGGTGTCGAATTTTATTTAAGGCTTAGGTGAAAAGGAAAAATAACGTGTCGCGTTACTCGTACACCTTGGTTCCAAAATAAACGTAGTGAGACATAGGACGTACATAATATAAGTTTTAAATGTCGTATATTTGTTTAAATACTTACGGTATATCTGAAATAAAATGAAAAAATGTAAACCGGACTTTAGGGCTTTACAATTCTTCCCCTCTAACAAGAAAATTTTCGTCCTTGAAAATTGAAGTCGCAGAGGTACACAGAGACGTACCGGCTTAAGGCAGACATAGCAATCCATAGTTTCATACAGATCATAATCGTATCAGTTTCAAAGCGTACAAATCTTACACGTAACAGATATCGGTGAGAATCTCGCAAGAGGTACAGAATTTCAAACGAACATGAGGAGTGACAAATAATAGGTATAAGCCCTAGTCCATTCACGTACCAACCCCAGGCATTTCCCAAGATGTCGTATGATTTCAATAAGGTCAAATCATATGATCTCGGTATTATCACGTTGATCAAGCGTCATAATACTTGCATCACATGACAAGTCCTTATTGTCATCATATTCAACCTCGGGTCATGACAAACCACATAACTAATATCACGACAAAACAGATACACATACATGTAGCAAGTAACATACCCAAAGCAGACCAAATTCACATACATGCAGCATATAATACATCAAACCAACTTACCATACTACAAAAGGAAGAAGGCCACCAACCTGCTCGAAACGGTTCCTCATGACTCATTACTGACGATCTAAGATAAAGCTGGAATAAAAGCAAAATGCGAAATCATAAACTTCACGATTCAAACCGAGTTCTGAACGAATCAAGGAGAAGCAATACTGATCAAAATCAGTTAACAAAATATCAAACCGCCTCAAAACGCATGACAAACGAATCGGAGTAACACAAGTCGCGCCCAAATCATATGTAGTAGATGAACCTTGTCAGCCACCGATTGAATCTTGTCTCCGTCTTTTGTGTCTTTGGTTGATCCGTCCAGCTTCCTCCAGCAGCATCCTGATGTCTCCGACAGCATGGCAGTCGGGTGTGGCTTCTGCTTTACGTACCTCTCCAGCTCAGGGACTGGTTCAGCAATGCAGGTTCGAAACCATCACCTTTGGCTCCGCGGGTAGTCTCCATCTAACGATCGGCAAACGGATATGCGAAGACAAAATAACAAAATTCGATGCGAAAAGAGGAAGGCCAAATCAGTGAAGACAAACGAATATCAAGGTCAAATCTGGATGAAAATCAAACGAATAAGAGAATATCAGAACAGACGGAAGCCTAGTGTCTACCCAAGTCCTCACAGGTCAATCCTAAGGTCAACAAGACGAAACCTGTCTCTGATACCATAATTGTAACACCCCAACCCGATAAGGGTAGAAGTGTCACATTCTGGTGTCATATCAGAATATACAATTAAAAGCGGAAGTCTTAAGAATAAAGTATCAAGTCATTTAAACAATGATTACAAGGAAAATTACAAAACCCAAAATGTCTAAGATAAAATGAAATCTCAAAACAAAAGCCCGCCAAAATAAGTCCAAATAATAAGGTAACTAGGGTTGGTCCACTCAGATAATCCAACTCTCAGCCCATCAAAGCCCATCTTCAAACCTAAAACCTGCCGCAGGAAAAGAAATGCGGCTGAGCTTAAAAAGCCCAGTGAACAGATATAACAAATGAAAGCTAAATAAAAGCAGAAACGAAATGAAACAAAGGAAACTGATAACAAGGTCGCAACGAAAGGGAACCAATGAGTCAAGAAGGATCCTGCAGAACATAGTTATACAGATATCCAAAAGAACAGATAACAAGGAGAACGAAGCAAGCAAAGCATCGAGAAAAAGATACAAGCACATACAGATATCTACATGAAAGCAGAAGCAATTAATTAATAAGTGAGCATGGCAATTCAAACAGGTCAAAACCCTTAGTTGAAAACATAACCAGTATCATAACAGCGGAAGTACTAACAGCAGTCAACACATGGCAGTTACACGTAATAAGTAGGAATACAGTATAAAGATATAATTAAATGAATTAAAGACATAGCAGGGCAACTAAACAAATTAACAAGCCAGACGTCACAAGCTGAACCATTTACCCAATCAAACAGTAGCATAAACCGAAATGCAAACATGGCAGGTCAACAACAAGCAGATAAGGATACAACGGATAGTCATAGTCCACGAGATCAACTAAACGTAGTACACATAATAAACATACAAAACTATCGATTACACATTAGCATGATCACCAGACAATACAGAGGGTCACATAACAGTGAGATCACATATCATAAGATAGAAACAGGTAACTCAGATAACCACATATTAATCACATCATAGCAGGATAATCAATGGTCACATAAAACATGAATAGTATAATCAAATTCAATAAGCATATAATAACCCGGTACGCGAATGGAATGGTAGTAGAATGAGTCACATAAGGGTACTGAGTAATAGACAATCAATACAGAATATAGTGCGATGGGGAATACAGAAGGTACAATATGGGTATATCAATAGTGTAAGGTCTGTCAGAAATCCATCCCGAGCCAACAAAACAAATCAATATCAATAGTGGCAATAGTCGCCATTAGTATCCAATAGTAGCCATTGTATTCGGAGGGGTGACCTCGGAATACCAAACCAATAGGAGGGGAGACCTCAGTAACCAATGGAGTAGCTAGCTCCCAGACTGTGAAGACGCGTATTGCACACGACATCATTAACCAGACAGATCATAACATATCAGATAACAGAACAAATCTAGGATGCATCCATACGCCCCTGCAGACAGATAGTGGCCATACAATATATATCGAGCTCATAATCAGATAACAGAAAGGTACGGTGTGGAACATCACTCAACCACACTAGAGTCATGCCATTGGTGCATCAATGACACGGCCATGTTACCTTCATGGCTAGGGAACAATATTTGGCTCGGGTATCAATCTGAAGGGTCAAAGCATAATCATATCATAGCATAAGGGTTCATATCAAAGTTCATATCAAAGGTTCATATCAGATGGTTCATAATCATAACAAACTAATATCATAGCGAATAGAATCATATCAAAGGATTAAGTCGGAATCATATCAAAAGGATCATAGCATAAGGAAATCATAGCAAAGGGATATCATAAGTGAAGTAAAGTCAAGGATCGAAAAGTCAGGAGAAATCCCTAATGAAAAGGGATAGAATATCTGTACCTTATGCAAATCAAGCCAAAATAATCAGGAAGCACACATAAACCGAAGCTACTCCTTCTTCACACGATCTACATGAATTAATAATTATACATATTATTTATAATTCCACAAATGTCGAAACGGTCTTTTAATATTCGGTGTACTTAACATATTTTAGTGTTTTATGTTATAAAATAATAACGTACTTTTTAGGCGATATTCGAATAATGTTTCGACAGATGACGGGCGCGGACCACTTTCGGAATATACATAACGCACACTACTCTTTATTATGTATAGTCTTTATTATTTACATGCCCTTTTATATATCATGCCTGCACTTTATTTCATTTTATTCTTTTTAAAACGCATCACATGCACTTTCATGCATGCATCTCTCTTCTTATGCTATACGTATACCATACTTGAGTTGAAAAGCAAAGTTTAAAGTCACCCATGAAGTCACATCAACCCACACATGATCCAGACCCATTCTTCTTTCTTTTTTTTATATCAGACGTAGCCATATATACATATTCACAAGTTTAGAAACCATTCTTTCTTCTTTTTTTTTTATACCATGACCCAAGACATAGACCAGAATATGGAGGCAACGACTTATACTTAATCGACTGGCATCATGACTTCTTAACCTGATTCATGTTATACAACACGACTCGATCACCAAGCATACGTGACTCCATTCGAATACACACGATCATATAGGGACTGTTTTTAGACTGATTTCAACGGATGTTTATATGCATGATCCCGACACAACACCCTCTTTATAAACAAATTTATGAGGCGTGATCATTTAAACCCACGTATAACAATATTAGCGAGACACCGACGATCCATATTCCATAATTAACGAGACAACCTATACGTCTAGGTTTGATTTTATCGTACAAATGAATGACTATCGAATAGATGGAAGAAGCAGAAAGGTGTGAGAATACCTTGGCAGTAAGGTCACGAGGCTAAAAGAGAAAGACAAGACCCATGAATATTAATGTAACGACCCAAAATTTACACGATCCGAAACCCGAAATAAACACCAACGATCACTCTCGAATTCGAGTTCCTAGCTGCTACTCTCCTGCCTTGAGAAAATAATGAAGCAGCTATTTGTGATTTAAGGTTTTAGGGTTAGAGTGGAAGAGGATGAATCGTTATCTTGTGGTTTAATGGGGAGAGTTTTGATGTTTATATATTGCCGAAAGTGAGGAGAGAAATCAGGAACTAGTCAATCTTCACATTTAATTATTTTAATTTGTTTCTCAAGTTAACGTGTGAGAATATTCACAAAATCTTGGTCGTTTATTTTAAACGTATAAAGCGTGCAACAGTATCGAAAGGGGTCCAAAAGTACATTCAACGTGTCATATTTACCAAGGGTGGTGTCGAATTTTATTTAAGGCTTAGGTGAAAATGAAAAATAACGTGCCGCGTTACTCGTACACCTTGGTTCCAAAATAAACGTAGTGAGACATAGGACGTACATAATATAAGTTTTAAATGTCGTATATTTGTTTAAATACTTACGGTATATCTGAAATAAAATGAAAAAATGTAAACCGGACTTTAGGGCTTTACAGGCAAACTGAATTCATCTTGATCATCTGCCTGATCCTTGCTTGGTTCATCATCATCAAGAAACTCATCTGAACCTGCAAAAATCATAAGTAGATGTACCTGTAGAGATAGGCACATAGTTCAAGGTATGGGTTAGAGAATCAAGATCAAACAGCCTTTCTGGACCAGTTCCTTTGACATTCACTTTGTTTTCTAGGAACTCAACATGAAGATTTTCTTCAATCTTTTGGGTTCTTATATGAATACTCTAAAGGCTTTACTAACAATGGAATACCCAACAAAATACCCTTCATCAGCTTTTTCTTCAAATTTGCCTAGATAATCTATGGTATTGAGAATAGTGACATGACATCCAAATGGTCTCATGAAGCCTAGGTTAGGGGCTCTACCTCTAGATAACTCATAAGATGTCTTGTTCTTTTTTTTCACTACTAAAACCCTGTTTTGTACATAACAAGCAGTGTTAACTGCTTCAGCCTAAAAAGTGATTGGCAATTTTGAATCTGCCAACATGGTTTTAGCAGCCTCTATAAGTGTCCTATTTCTCCTCTCATCAACACCATTTTGTTGATGAGTTCTAGCTACACTAAAGTCTCTTTTAATACCTTTATCTCTGCAAAAATCATCCATAACTCTATTCTTGAATTCTGTCCCATTGTCAAACCTAATGATTTTAACTTTCATATCATATTGGTTTTCTACTTCTACAATGAAGGTCTTAAGGATGCCAGTTGTTTCATCCTTTGTTCTAAGAAAGAAAACCCATGTAAATATGCTAAAATCATCAGTCACAACAAGACAATATTACTTAAGATTTAAACTGATCACAGATGTAGGACTAAATAAGTCCATATGTAACATATGAAGCGGGTGAGCAATAGAGTTAACCAACTTTGACGTGCAAGAAGCTCTGTATTGTTTGCCTTTAAGACAGGCAACACAGGTTTGATCATTTTCAAATCTTTTCTGAGGCAAGCCTCTTACCAAACCATCTTTAACAATCTCATTAATGGTTTTGAAATTAATATGACCAAGTCTTCTATGCCATAACATGGATTCATCCATTGTGGCCTTTGCAAGTAAGCAAGCATAATCATCTTTAGCAACAATGTTTTTCATATCAAAGCTATATAAGTTGCCTTTTCTAGGAATCTTAAGAAGGATCTAACTTTCATCAGGCATCTTAAAATCCTTAGAGAGAACAAAGCACATATCTTTAGTAAAAATAACATTATTTTTCTTGTCACACATTTGTGACACACTAAAAAGATTATACTTAAGCTCTTTTACGAAGTACACAGGTTCAAAATCCAAGTTACCAGTTCTGATGACCCCTTTACCAGTAACTTTTTCATTAACTCCACCTCCAAAGCTGACATACTTTCCATCATAGTGTTCAAAATTTGAGAGATAGGACTTGTTGCCAGTCATGTGCCTTGAACATCCACTATATGTGTCGCCTTGATCTGATTTCTTTGTCCTTCAATGTTCCTGCACATATAAGAAAGGATTTAGTTTCCTTTGGAGACCCAAGCCATGATTGACTTGGATCTGCCTCGTGTATCAATATAGTTAAATCTATCAAAGGTCATTGATACACCATTGGGATTAGTTGTTGAGGTAATTCCTTTAGGTTTCCATTCCCAACGTGGTGAGGCCTTCACAGCATTTCCCATGTTTCCTTTGTTCTTGTTTACAACCTTTGTAGTGGGAACTTTTAACTGAGCAGTGGTAACTGCTGATTTAGTTTTAGGTACCCACTGTTGGTTATATTTAACCCTTTTATTTTGAA
Source organism: Chrysanthemum seticuspe (assembly GCA_019973895.1). Lineage (NCBI taxonomy): Eukaryota > Viridiplantae > Streptophyta > Magnoliopsida > Asterales > Asteraceae > Chrysanthemum > Chrysanthemum seticuspe. The sequence goes on along the minus strand of BPTQ01000001.1, from coordinate 325,369,031 downwards.
CACACCTTTTCTTGTTTGTGCAGATTTTGAAAAAGTTGTTTTGGATTTTGCACTTGTAACAGCTGATTTAGGGTGAGCAGTGTTAACAATTTTAGCAGTGGTGAAAGTTTTAAGACCACTTCTTAGTTGAACTGCTCTTGGGATCATTTTGCTGTGTGAATTAAGGTGTACATTATTTTGAAACTTGTTAGACTCCACCCTTTTATTCCCATGGACTTCTCTTCTCCCAACATGATAGTTACAATTAGCATGTAAATGATTAAAACTACCACAGATATAACATGCTTTGTTGTAACAAAATCACTAACTAGTTGTTGAGATTTGACATGATTCCAACTCATATGGTTACCCCTAGGAGTTGATGACTTGTTTCTATACATCTCAGCATACCTTACAACTGATCTAGGCTTGTTAACTTGTTTCCAAGGTTCCTCTGTAATAGTATTAAAAACTTTTGGGATAGAAGCCTCTACATTCTTTTTAACATTCTCATCTACAACTGATGAGTCACTAGCACTTTCAAAAACATTAGTTTCATGCTTAACCTCTTCCCCACCTTTCACAAATTTAGGAGGACAATATTCCAGATCCAGATCCTGAAATTCTTCTAGACCTGTATGAGCTAAATCTATGCCAGGAGGTGATGGAACACCCCTTAGTGGTGGAGGAACAGTATTGTAACCCATACCAGACTTAACTTTACTAGTAATTTGAGCATTCCAAATTTTATCAATTAACTTAGATTGATAATAACAGGTGTCAACAGTTAAATTGACATTCTCATTTATCTTTTTAAGTCTTTCAAACTCTTCTTTTAGTGCCTCATTCACTGCTGTCTTACGATCTAACTCTCTTCTAAGAACAATCATATCATCATTATATTTTGACTCATTTTCTCTATAATGCTCTAGTTTTTTCTCTAATACAGATATGCCTCTTCTAAGGTTTGACAAAATATAATTAGTAGCATACAACTCTGTTCTTTGATTGTCAAATAATTCATTATGCCTTTCACATTCTCTAGAAGCCCTACATGTTTTAGAACAACTTTCAAAGTTTTGTACCTAAGAGTCAGAGGAAGCCATGAGAGCATGTTCTGTAGACACAAGAGCAGCATCTGAAGGTTGTTCCTCTTGTCCATCAGCCATCAAACTCCAATCTTAGCTCACACCATCAGTTGCCAACATTGCCTTTGGTTCTTCCACAATTGGTTCTTTCTTTTGCTTGTACCAAGTAGACCTTTTGTCCTGGTTCCTTGGTCTTGTGCATTCTCTAGCAAAATTCATGTCACACCCCCAAATTACATGTTTTGCAGTGGAATGGAATTCCTGGGGGTTGACTGTCATAGCATCAAAGTTACAGTTATATCGAACGACCTAAAGTGTCGTTTGGAAAATACATCGTTTGATTTAATAAAACAATAAGAGTTTACAAAATATAGGTCCCAAATGAAAGTCACTATGTACGGAAATAAATTTGATACAATTCAAACGATGATTTTAAAGTTCATAAAACCCAAATGAGACGCGTCGTCACCGCGACTCTATGATATGTCCACATGCATGCCATGAAGTGAATGCCTTAGATACCTGAGATAAAACATGCTAAAAAGTGTCAACACAAAGGTTGAGTGAGTTCATAGAGTTTGTGTTGAAATGTAAAGCCTTTCAAAATCGTTTATGCAGCAAAGGCATTGTAAATCCACTCAGTTCCAAGTTCCACCCATACAAAACTTGCAACCTGTGTGTTCACAACCCACTGCCAAAATGTGTATAGTTTATGTTCAAGCGCATGATGTCAAATGAATTCACATAATAGTGCGTATATTAATGTATTAATAGTTACTTGACATAACACATATGAGTGTTGTTTCAAATTATACCAAGACATTTAGCTCAATGATTATACCAAGACATTTAGCTCAATGATTATACCAAGACATTTAGCTCAATGATTACACCAAGACATTTAGTTCCATGATAATACCAAGACATTTAGTTCCATGATTTATGATATAGAATATGACTAAACATTCAGTTCAGATAAACATATAGTTTGCAAATAATCATGATTGTCATAAAATAGTTGAGCATGTATCTCCCCCAAAAGTAATTCAAAACAATTAAAAGAGTAGGGGCTATGACTCACTTGTTGCAATGATTATGATGACAAAAGTGGATACACTGAAATGAGGCGCAACCTCTAACCGTGACCTATCATGAATAATATGCTCTATGATAAGTTATGATGTAATGTTATGCATGTAATTCGTATGATATCTATACCACTTGTGAATTTTTGAAAATAATACTTATCGTCGAAAAATAATCTTATAACGTCTTGACCATTTATAAATTACTTTACATGTATTTACGTTGAAATGATATCCTACGATAATCATTTTGTGATTTATTATGAAATTATAACTTTTCGTCGTAAAATAATGTCATTTGACATTTCATGAAAATGGATAAACGGCCTTGAAAAGCTAGTCGTAAAATGGTGTACGTCGAGTGTTAGGAAACGAACTCAACGGTTTTGGGAAGCTTGTATCATTATATCAAAGTTTTAGCACTTAAGTTTTCATCCTAGAGGTCTCAATCATGGAGAAAAATGTAGTTAAAGTTTGGTACTTGTGTCCAAAATATCGTTTAAGGGTGGTTTTCGGCAAAGTTTAAGTGACCGTATTTTATTCATTACAACTCCGCTTGACGAACGGTTGGACATTTTGGAAAATAGGCTAGGCGAACTCACTTTTACTAGAAGGCATCGTTTTCTCAAAAGTATTCTATCGTTATGAAAAATGGTTCCAAACATGGTCACTTGCGATAACCACTTTGGTCTAGAAGAAAAATATATAAGTGTTAATACTTGTGAAAATAAGTACGATAGTCATGATTTATCCCAATTACAATTACACATTCAAAAATATTAATCCGGTTCGTTAAGCCACAACAAGCTATCCATAGGATTAGCCTCGTGTGCTAAAACAACACCGATCCAAACGCTCCTTTATGGACTCTAAAATGAATAATTTTGGTAAGCAATGCAAACATTCCTTTATATTTTAATAAACCATTTTGCTTATAAAATATCGTTTTTATAAAGTTTCTAACGTTCCCTAATAATTTATAGATGATACAATAGCATTTGGTAAAGTTTTCAAAGCTCAAACGGACTCGAAAACGCTTAAAAACACCAATTTTATTTCCCATCAGCAATGGGTACTTTGACTTTTTCAGAAAAATCGTCCGTCTTTGACCATGTTTAAATCTCTCATCTTACACTTTTAAGCTTAAAAATCACGGGAGTAATTGTAAAACATCATTTCGGACAACTTTCGTGTTTTACACTAAAGCCAATTCGGACACGAAAGGGGTCAAAACCTCGATTTAAAATCATATCAGCATGTATATTTTTCACAAGTTGCTGTCAAAAAAAATATAAGTTTCGTTAAACTTTAATTGGCCACAATTTCTTCGTTTTAAGTCCGTTTTTCTACGTATTATATGTCCTTAGCTTCGTATCGAAGTATACTAATATATTTTCGATAAAACGACACATTTCATAAAGCCTAAGCCTCATTTTTTACTCGTACAAATTGGACGTAACATGCTGAATTTTCAGGATTTTATAGTTTTCGTCGTCAAACTTTAAAAATTCATAACTTCTTCGTTATAGCTCCGTTTTAACCCATTCTAACTGCCACGTTTTCGTTTTAAAGTATATTTTCCAAATATCTAGCCCAAAATAATTTGTCTCCTGTTGGATTTTCCCAGATTTCACAAAACCAACAGACCCTTTTATATAGTTGTCGAAATGAGTTTTTCTCGCGCCAAACCTATTCTAACCAATTTAAAACAACTCCGAAGCTATTCTAATCCTACCATACACCTTCTTAGGGTGTCATGGGTTCCTAGACATCACCAAAAGTGATATATTTCAAGGGATTATATATAGGATGATATATACTTATTATAAGTAATAAAAACAAATTAAGTGGTATAGATACACATGTAACTTGCAAAATGATGAAATAACATATATATGAACATGAAAGAGTTATGAAAGTCATGAATTGCTTACTTGAATGACTATGTGAAAAAGATGATGAAAACCTTAATAATCTATAGGTTTATTATTTCAAAACCTTGTCATAGATCATTAATAGAACATGATGAACACTTGAGCTTGAAAAAAATAAATGGATTCCTCTTCTTTTTGAGACTTGGCCGAATACCACATGAAGAAGAAGAGAGTTTGTAGTTCATTTCACCTTTTGCTATCTTTCTATGTGTTTATCTTGTAGATATTATAATATATGCATATATGAGATATTCACTAGATATTTTGGAAGTAAAGGTGTGTTATTCATGTGAATGTCGACAATCATATAAGAAATAAAGGAGTTAGTGTAATTTGATTAGTTAAGTATGTATAGGTAGAAGTTTATGTGTATCTTTTCAAAGATAATTAGTAACTTGTGTAAATCTTTAAACATTTAGTGCAGCGTTAGCTAAAAATAAATTTTAACGGAACAAGATAAAATATATTGGAGTCATAAAAATTATAAAAATACATTTCTTACAAGAATTTGAGTGAAATAACAATCATCGTGTAGTTTTTAAGAAAACCGTCGTAATCATATAAATTTAACAATTTATATATAAAATAAATTTAAAACACTGGGTAAACTCATAATATTATTTTTATAATCTCAATATGAGTATAAAAATATATCGGGATAATTTTTGGAAGTATCGGATCAAATGTTCAATATAATTAATTACGCGATAGCGTTCATTTAATATGAAATTACACGTTTTAATGTAAAATGCAAAACCCATGCATAAATTGATATGAAATGATGTTACTAATGATGTGTAGACTAAATCTAGTCTATATGAAATGTCCTTGAAATTACGAGTTGTCACATTCGCCCAACCAAAAAGGAATTCAGTCCCTGAATTCAGTTCGCGTTGGTCTCTCCGGTTTAGGGTTTGATGTGGCAAACTTTCCCATTCTCGAGCAAAATTTTCAAAAGACTTTTAGGTAACCGATTTTTACTTAATCTCACAACTCATCATACAAGAACTATCATGAGATTAGGCTAAATCGGTTTGAGCAACGGGTATTTTGAAATTTTGGCTCGCTCATAGAATTGCTTACACATATAAGACTACTACTCCCTTCATGGCATGATTCTTCCTGAATTAGACATAGGTGATCAGGCTATGTATAATTTAGGAGTAACTATTCAATGCTTGGACTAATCGACTCATACGATGTTTGGTGTTAAGTCATAAACCCGCATGTATAATGAGTATGCACTTATAGTGATATGTTGAGATGCTATGATGATGTAGTTATAGTCTAGGGTCAATGATGCAACCTAGTTCTCTATAACCGATGCTCTGATACCAATCTGTCACACCCCCAAATTACCTGTTTTGCAGCGGAATGGAATTCCTGGGGGTTGACTGTCATAGCATCAAAGTTACAGTTATATCGAACGACCTAAAGTGTCGTTTGGAAAATACATCGTTTAATTTAATAAAACAATCAGAGTTTACAAAGTATAGGTCCCAAATGAAAGTCACTATGTACGGAAATAAATTTGATACAATTCAAACGATGTTTTTAAAGTTCATAAAACCCAAATGAGACACGTCGTCACCGCGACTCTATGATATGTCCACATGCATGCCATGAAGTGAATGCCTTAGATACCTGAGATAAAACATGCTAAAAAGTGTCAACACAAAGGTTGAGTGAGTTCATAGAGTTTGTGTTGAAATGTAAAGCCTTTCAAAATCGTTTATGCAGCAAAGGCATTGTAAATCCACTCAGTTCCAAGTTCCGCCCATACAAAACTTGCAACCTGTGTGTTCACAACCTACTGCCAAAATGTGTATAGTTTATGTTCAAGCACATGATGTCAAATGATTCACATAATAGTGGGTATATTAATGTATTAATAGTTACTTGACATAACACATATGAGTGTTGTTTAAAATTATACCAAGACATTTAGCTCAATGATAATACCAAGACATTTAGCTTAATGATTATACCAAGACATTTAGCTCAATGATTATACCAAGACATTTAGTTCCATGATAATACCAAGACATTTAGTTCCATGATAATACCAAGACATTTAGTTCCATGATTTATGATATAGAATATGACTAAACATTCAGTTCAGATAAACATATAGTTTGAAAATAATCATGATTGTCATAAAATAGTTGAGCATGTATCTCCCCCAAAAGTAATTCAAAACAATTAAAAGAGTAGGGGCTATGACTCACCTGTTGCAATGATTATGATGACAAAAGTGGATACACTGAAATGAGGCGCAACCTCTAACCGTGACCTATCATAAATGATATGCTCTATGATGAGTTATGATGTAATGTTATGCATGTAATTCGTATGATATCTATACCACTTGTGAATTTTTGAAAATAATATTTATCGTCGAAAAATAATCTTATAACGTCTAGACCATTTATAAATTACTTTACATGTATTTACGTTGAAATGATATCCTACGATAATCATTTTGCGATTTATTATGAAATTATAACTTTTTGTCGTAAAATAATGTCATTTGACATTTCATGAAAATGGATAAACGGCCTTGAAAAGCTAGTCGTAAAATGGTGTGCGTCGAGTGTTAGGAAACAAACTCAACGGTTTTGGGAAGCTTGTATCATTATCTCAAAGTTTTAGCATTTAAGTTTTCATTCTAGAGGTCTCAATCATGGAGAAAAATGTAGTTAAAGTATGGTACTTGTGTCCAAAATATCGTTTAAGGGTGGTTTTCGGCAAAGTTTAAGTGACCGTATTTTATTCATTACAACTCCGCTTGACGAACGGTCGGACATTTTGGAAAATAGGCTAGGCAAACTCACTTTTACTAGAAGGAATCGTTTTCTCAAAAGTATTCTATCGTTATGAAAAATGGTTCCAAACATGGTCACTTGCGATAACCACTTTGATCTAGTAGAAAATATATAAGTGTTAATACTTGTGAAAAGAAGTACGATAGTCATGATTTATCCCAATTACAATTACACATTCAAAAATATTAATCCGTTTCGTTAAGCCACAACAAGCTATCCATAGGATTAGCCTCGTGTGCTAAAACAACACCGATCCAAACGCTCCTTTATGGACTCTAAAATGAATAATTTAGGTAAGCAATCCAAACACTCCTTTATATTCTAATAAACCCTTGTGCTTATAAAATATCGTTTTTATAAAGTTTCTAACGTTCCCTAATAATTTATAGATGATACAATAGCATTTGGTAAAGTTTTCAAAGCTCAAACGGACTCGAAAACGCTTAAAAACACCAATTTTATTTCCCATCAGCAATGGGTACTTTGACTTTTTCAGAAAAATCGTCCGTCTTTGACCATGTTTAAATCTCTCATCTTACACTTTTAAGCTTAAAAATCTCGAGAGTAATAGTAAAACATCATTTCGGACAACTTTCGTGTTTTACACTAAAGCCAATTCGGACACGAAAGGGGTCAAAACCTCGATTTAAAATCATATCAGCATGTATATTTTTCACAAGTTGCTGTCAAAAAAAATATAAGTTTCGTTAAACTTTAATTGGCCACAATTTCTTCGTTTTAAGTCCGTTTTTCTACGTATTATATGTCCTTAGCTTCGTATCGAAGTATACTAATATATTTTTGATAAAACGACACATTTCATAAAGCCTAAGCCTCATTTTTGACTCGTACAAATTGGACATAACATGCTGAATTTTCAGGATTTTATAGTTTTCGTCGTCAAACTTTAAAAATTCATAACTTCTTCGTTATAGCTCCGTTTTAACCCATTCAAGCGGCCACGTTTTCGTTTTAAAGTATATTTTCCAAATATCTAGCCCAAAATAATTTGTCTCCTGTCGGATTTTCCCAGATTTCACAAAACCAACAGACCCTTATATATAGTTGTTGAAATGAGTTTTTCTCGCGCCAAACCTATTCTAACCAATTTAAAACAACTCCGAAGCTATTCTAATCCTACCATACACCTTCTTAGGGTGTCATGTGTTCCTAGACATCACCAAAAGTGATATATTTCAAGGGATTATATATAGGATGATATATACTTATTATAAGTAATAAAAACAAATTAAGTGGTATAGATACACATGTAACTTGCAAAATGAAGAAATAACATATATATGAACATGAAAGAGTTATGAAAGTCATGAATTGCTTACTTGAATGACTATGTGAAAAAGATGATGAAAACCTTAATAATCTATAGGTTTATTATTTCAAAACCTTGTCATAGATCATTAATAGAACATGATGAACACTTGAGCTTGAAAAAAATAAAAGGATTCCTCTTATTTTTGAGACTTGGCCGAATACCACATGAAGAAGAAGAGAGTTTGTAGTTCATTTCACCTTTTGCTATCTTTCTATGTGTTTATCTTGTAGATATTATAATATATGCATATATGAGATATTCACTAGATATTTTGGAAGTAAAGGTGTGTCATTCATATGAATGTCAACAATCATATAAGAAATAATGGAGTTAGTGTAATTTGATTAGTTAAGTATGTATAGGTAGAAGTAAATGTGTATCTATTCAAAGATAATTAGTAACTTGTGTAAATATTTAAACATTTAGTGGAGCGTTAGCTAAAAATATATTTTAACGGAACAAGATAAAATATATTGGAGTCATAAAAATTATAAAAATACATTTCTTACAAGAATTTGAGTGAAATAACAATCATCGTGTAGTTTTTAAGAAAACCGTCGTAATCATATAAATTTAACAATTTATATATAAAATAAATTTAAAACACTAGGTAAACTCATAATATTATTTTTATAATCTCAATATGAGTATAAAAATATATCGGGATAATTTTTGGAAGTATCGGATCAAATGTTCAATATAATTAATTACGCGATAGCGTTCATTTAATATGAAATTACACGTTTTAATGTAAAATGCAAAACCCATGCATAAATTGATATGAAATGATGTTACTAATGATGTGTAGACTAAATCTAGTCTATATGAAATGTCCTTGAAATTACGAGTTGTCACAATTCCCTAACTTGTGACAGTCAAAACACTCAACTTTCTTTTTATCGAACCCTGCAGTTTCATTACCATTGATGTGTATTGGTTTACCAGTCTTCTTGAAAAATTTCCTAGCCCTCATGCTAAGAAGAGTTATTTTCCACTTTATGTCTATCTCCTCCAAGTCATCATCATCAATTTGCTCTATGTCTTCATGAGTTAATATAGACCCATTAACTTGAGTGGAGATAAAGCATAAAAGGTAGGATCTCCAATACCAGCAACCTTCTTCTTTGAACATGCAGTGGTAACACTAGCATTACCAGTGGAAACAGTAGAACCAGCAGTGGCAAAATCATCATCATAGTCACTTCAGAATCATCACAGTCAACAGAGGTTGACAACAATGCCAAGCTGCTAGAGCTTGTACCAAGTTTCCCTGCCTTCTTCAATCTTTGTTCAATGAGTTTGAATTTGTTGTAAAGATCATTGAGCTTCATAGTTTCAATTTCTGGTTTATTTTCCCAGACTGTAACATTAGTATGAAACTCAGCAGGCAAACTTCTTATAAACTTCAAATTGAGGTCTTCCTTTTCTATCTCAATTCCAAACACAGTCAGCTGTGTGACAATCTTCTGGAGTTTGGTGAAGATGCTGTCAAGTGAGTCATTGCTTGAAGCAGAGAATTTCATAACTTTGCTTCAACAATGCCTTTTGAGTCTTCTTTGTACCATCATTGCCACCAAAAATTGAGAAAATCTCTTCAAACAGTTCTTTTGCTGTCTGGAATTTACTCAAAGAAATGATCTGGTCTTTAGGAGGAGTCATTAGTAATAAACTTCTGGCCTTCAGGTCATTCTTCTTCTTGGCTCTTTTATCATTTGTCTCAGGTATAGAAACTGTCACAACTTCTGTGTCACCAACTTTCTCAGACTTGAAGGAATTACCAGTTAGGATGATCTCCCATAGAGCATAGTCTTGAATGAGAAATTATTGCTCAATCATTATCCTCCACATCTCAAACTCATTAAGTTTGAGCTTAGGAAGCCTTGGAGCAGAGTTGGCCTGTTTGTTTTCCATCTCCATTGATTTGAGTGAGTAGGTTAAGCTTATTCCTTGGATCTTCTTAATCAAAGTATTAGAGCCAAAGCTCTGATACCACTTGATGGATCTAAACACACTCCTTGTGTTAGTGATACTTTGATTTATATTACTAAGTACGCGGAATATACTTAGTAATACTCAGAATACGGATTGTATGATGTATTGTAAGTGAGAACAATGTAACAAAAAGCTTCAATATTATTAAGAAAAATACAAGTGATCTTGCTTATCACTAGGGTTACACCTTGAAGCATACGTACCAAGAACAATGACCTAGAATCTCCTTTTATAGCATAAGAAGTCCTTTACAAGATAAGTATAATGCTAACAATATAGAATATGCAAAAGATCTTTTCTATACTTATCTATTTATGAATACAAAACAATTATCTTAATAGCAGTGGTAATATATGTACTAGCAGTGGTAATGTGTTTCCACTGCTAGTGCATTCTTCAGCTCTGTTAACCACAATCCTATCAGTGGTAACTATTAATATTATTACCAACAGAATGCTTATAAATCATTACAAGATTCAAGCTGGGTGGAAGCTATGCAGGAGGATTTGTTACAATTCAAGCTTCAGGAGGTTTGGACCATGGTAGATTTGCCTAATGGGAAGAAGGCAATAGGGACAAAATGGGTATTCAGATGCAACAGAGATGAAAGAGGTATAGTTGTTAGAAACAAGGCAATTTTTTAGCTCAAGGATACACTCAAGAAGAAGGCATTCATTATGAAGAAGTGTTTGCAACAATGGCAAGAATCGAGGCTATCAGAGTGTTCTTGGCTTATGCTTCATACAAGAACTTTACAGTGTATCAGATGGATGTGAAAAGTTCTTTCTTATATGGGACAATTGAAGAAGAAGTATATGTCTCCCAACCACCTGGTTTTGAAGATCCTAAATTTCCAGATAAAGTTTACAAGGTACAGAAGCCACTGTATGGACTACATCAGGATCCCAGAGCTTGTTATGACACCTTGTCCAAGTATTTGTTGGCCAATGGGTTTGTCAGAGGAACAATTGACAAAACCTTGTTCATAAAAAGGACAAAAAGTAACATCTTACTGGTTCAAGTTTATGTAGATGACATTATTTTTGATTCAACAAATAAGGTGTTATGTGATGAGTTTGAGAAGTTAATTCACATTAGGTTCCAAATGAGTTCCATGGGTGAACTGACTTTCTTCTTAGGTCTTCAAGTCAAGCAGAAAAATGAAGGCATTTTCATCAGTCAAGAGAAGTATGTGACTGATATTTAGAAGAAGTTTGGCTTTAATGATGTGAAGCTTGCTAAGAATACTATGGATCCAAACAAGCCTCTGGTCAAAGATGAAGATGGTGAAGAGGTTGATGTGCATCTTTACAGGTCCATGATAGGGTCTTTGATGTATTTAATTGCCTTAAGACCAGACATTATGTTTGTTGTGTGTGCCTGTGCTAGATTTCAAGTGTCTCCCAAAATGTCTCACTTGAATGCTATAAGGAGGATTTTTAGGTACTTAAGGAGTCAACCTAGGTAGGCCTTTGGTATCCTAAGGATTCACCTTTTGATCTGGTGGCATACTCAGATAGTGTTTATGTTGGAGCATGTTTCGATAGGAAGTCAACTACTGGAGGATGTTAGTATCTTGGACATAGGTTGATTTCATGGCAGTGTAAGAAACATACAATGGTGGCAAATTCTACTACATAAGTAGAGTACACTGCTGCTTCAACTTTCTGTGGTCAAGTACTATGGATTCAGAATCAATTACTGGACCATGGGTACAATTTCGTGAACACCAAGCTTTATATTGACAATAGCAGTACAATATGCATAATTAAAAATCTTGTTTTTCATTCAAAAACAAAACATATTGAGATAAGACATCATTTTATAAGAGATTGTTATGAAAATAAACTTATTCAAATTGTTAAATCCATACTAATAACAATGTTGCAGATTTGCTCATAAAAGGTTTTGATATGGGTAGATTTCAGTTTTTAATTGCAAGTATTGGTATCATGAATCTCTAATCAAAAAACCTTATCTCCTTGTGTTTTTGTAAAGTTCTGTAAAGGATTTGCATTGTAATTGAGGTCAAAGTATGTTTCTACAGTTGTATTAAGGTTGTCTAATGAAAGCAGTTTGTACTGTCAGTATAAATTTTTTTTACTGCTTTCATATCCTGCTAAGTTCATATGTGTATACATCTTGGATTGTTTTTCTTGGTGTTTACTAACATTTGTAGGAAGGATAAGGGTTTACAAAAGATACTACGAAGGACTAAAGTGAATCTTCTTTTACAAGGAAGTCCTTAAATCTTTTTTAAATTGGAGTAGAGTTGTGCACTAAGGAGTGAAATGGTAATCAGTTCACCATATATATTTTTGAAGAACTGGCTAGTCCAAGAGCAAACGGCTCCTGGTAAAGACTTATCAAATCCGTTTATGGTTGATAGTTTACCAAAAACTATATGGTCTTTACCTCACCATACTTCACAGTGAAGAGTCAACTAGTCCAAAGCAAACGGTTATTGGTAAAGACATCTCAAATCCGTTGATAGCTAGTAGTTTGCTAAAAACTATGATAAGTGTTTTTATTTACACTTATTTTTCTCAAAATGTGGTGGACAATATATTTTTCTAAGGTAATCAGTTTGTACTTTCGGATAAAATTTTTGTCAAAAAGTTTGTACTGCTAGTGTAAATTTGTACTGCTATTTTAAAATTTGTGTACTGCTGAGTAGCCGTTGGTACTGTGCTGTTAAAATCGTTTTTACTAGCCGTTGGGGATTTTTATCTGTCTAGTCATATTTATAGGGTTGTTATTTGTGAAAAATATTCACTTTCGATATCTTTATCTCATTTTCTTTATGAGAACGATTCTCACAAATAAAACTCTCAAACCCTAACACAATCTCAATTGCCAGTACTGATAACATCAAATTATCCTGAATATTTAGTGTCAATTTCCCCCGATAATGCTTGTAAATTATATCATTTATATGGATTTACACTTGTTTTCCTTTATATTCCACTTTCAGGTAAATTACGAGCATTTGATCTAAAGAGACGCGGAATTGGAGAATTATTAAAGATTTATCATAGTATGCTCACCTTGAAGAAGTTATGGCATAACTCATCTCTCACATTACGCCGTAACTAAAGCGTGACTCAGAAAGCCAACTCATCAGAATATTACGGCGTAACTCTCCCAAATGATTGCAACGTAACTACATTAGGTCAAATGAGGTTCCGCGCCGCTGATAACTACGCCGTAACTCGTGCATAAACTATGGCGTAACTAGAATTATTAAAGATACGGCGTAACTACTTCTAAGTTTATGCCATAACCAGCATATCTAGTGCATTTTACAAAGAAATAGATGATTATGGCGTAATTATTTTATTAGTTACGCCGTAACCAAGATTTGGCCAATAAATGCCCCCACGATTTCCAGCATTTCAAGGCATCCCATTTCAAACACCACAACCAAAGAATGTGGGAAGAAGCCAAAGGCATGTCTAGAGGAGCATACGGAGCTATCTCCAAGGGAGAAATCACTCCCCTACGATAAGTATTAGCATTTTATCTTTTTCTTTACTTTCGATTCATGTATTTCGTAACATTAAATCTTGAATTGATTTCTTGATTTATATGAGCGGCTAAGCACCTCTTGGTGCTCGCCTAGTTATGATTCCTTAATTATTTTATTTACGTTTACATTACTTCCGTATAATTATTTCAATGTGTATGCATGCATAGTTTATTGGTAGCTACCCTTGTTTTGGTAGTTTTGACGGCGGTAGAGGCTAGTTGCTTAGGAGATATGACCAACTGACCCTAAGTGTGTAGACTGAGACGGGAAGGGTTAGATATGACCAACTGACGACCCCTTCTACTTGTGTGATTTGACCAACTGATCACCTACCGTTTGGATGACCTTAAGAATTAGGGGGTGAGTGTTTAAGTTGCTAATGCCCGGGCACTCACTATTATAATTCTAGCATGTAGCGGTACTTAATGACTCGGCTTAGGGGACCAGGAACAACTAGACTTATGAGGGGACACCTGACTTCTCCAGTGGTGGCATCTTTGCTGATAGGTTAGGGCGAATTGACCAAATGTTGTCCTCTCGACTTTGACCCCACCTGAAGTAATTGGAAGTAATTAGACATAGACATTACTAGCTAGGATAAATAACTAGGTTAGCACCACTCTCCTCTATTGATCACAACCTTTGCCTTTAATTGCTTTTCTCTACTTTATTAGTTTATTAGTTAAATCGATATTAAATCATATTAAAATATGTGACACCTAGACTTAGTATTAATCCAACACACATAGCTCTTGGGACGACCTCGGTTTTACCGAATACTACACTACACACGACCGGGTACACTGCCCTTAGTGCATTTGGGTAGACCATAGGTATAACGAGACATTATAGATATTAAAACCTGGTCAATTAAACCTTCATAAAGTTTTTGGCGCCGCTGTCGGGGAGTCATATTAGGATTGCTATTAAGTCTTTCATTTTCATTTTGTTTTAAAAATCATTTCAAATTCTCACGATCACTTTTCAAGTTTTCAGGTACCATGGATGTTGTTAACATTGATGACCTCACTCTTGAGGAATATTTAGCGTTGACAAGAGCAGAACAGGGGCCGGGGCTCATAAGACCGACAATTGGAGTTAAGGTTTGTTTCGAAACTAAAGACCAATTTATGAGGGAGCTTCGTGCTAACCCTTTTTCAGGAACAGGTACAAAGATGCGTATGAGCACGTTGAAAATGTCTTATACATCGCAAGCCTTTTCAAAATTTTAGGAGTGTCTCATGACGCTGTTATGCTAAGGGTGTTTCCCATGACTCTTACTGGGGCTGCCAGAAGATGGATCGAAAGATTGCCCGCCGGGGCAGTTAATACTTGGGCTCTTCTACAAAAGCACTTCATCCAAAGGTATTGCGCTCCATCGAATATTTCTAACCAGCTCTTCGAGATCCATAATTTCAAGCAAGAAGACGATGAAACGTTGTATGAAGCCGGGGATAGATACAACGATCTCCTTTACAAATGTCCTACACATGATCTGAACAACCAGAAAAAATTCAACATCTTCTACAAAGGTATCAACATAACTACAAGATGGATCCTGGACTATCAAGGACCGATCCCGAACATGACTCCTACTTTAGCAATTGGAGCCATTCAAAAAATGGCTGATCACTCCCAAAAATGGCACGATGGAGGAAGCAAAAGAAACCGAGGCGGAAGTTTTGACGAAATTGTAGCCATCGCTAGCAAAATTGAAAATCTAAGTCGAGATATGCTAAAAGTCAGAGAAACCGTTCATGCCATCCAAGTGGGTTGTGAAAGCCGTGGGGGAGGACATCTCACCAAGAATTGTCCTCACGTTAATGAGGAAATCATAATCGAAGAAGCTAAATATGGAGAAACTTGACCGTCTTACGAAGATAATCGAAATAGTAACGGGTATCGTGGAAATTACAACCGTGGGCCTTATAGAGAAAGAAAGCCCAACCTTGAAGAAACAATTAACAAATTCCTGGAAAGTTCAGCCCAAAGAAAAAAGGAACAAGAAGAATGGCTAAAATAATTTTAGGAAAACATTGACAAAAGTCTTTCCAATCACGACACAACCCTAAAAAACCTTGAAACAATGGTGGAAAAGCTTAGTGAGAAGGTAAGGATGAATAACACTAAACCGGAAGGATCAAAACCCACAACGGATTGTAAAGTCATTTTTGTTGATAATGACTCAAGGATACAAGCTAATTCTCAAACCGAAGATTCGGATTCTAGTCAAAATTCCGGCGACAGATTGGAATTACGGCGTAACCAGTCCGAAGAGTTACGGCGTAACTATGTTTTTGGCAGCGATCATGGAGTTTTGAAAAATATTGATAAGGATGACTCAAGCGAGTTACGCCGTAACCAAACATCACAGTTACGGCATAACTCGGATACGTGGGCAGACAGATTTCTCGAAGTGGACGAATCAGAAACACAGGTATTTAACGGATGGTCCCACGACATTAATTTATGCCCTCTGTCCCCATCTAAATGATAATGTAACATATTGGATTTCACAAACACATCAAATCATGATCAAATGGGGCGTATACAATAAGGTTTTAGATAGAGAAATAGTTAGAGGTTTGGGAACTTAGTGAGAGAAAATGAAAGTATTATTATGAGCTCCGACTCTCTACCTTGGGAGGTAGAGATTATTTATAGTCTTAGATAAAATGCCACCTAAGGGGTGTGGATCAGGCATACAGTGGGTAAAGACCCGTCCGTCCTCCACCGTGTTACATAACTAAATACTATTTAACTTTAAATAACTACGACTACGAGCTTTCTAACGATTACATATACTTGAGGTGACCGACACTTTAATAATTGGATTTACTAAATCCTAACAATCTTCCCCTAAGGGAGGTCACCTCAAATTACAATGAATACGAACAGATATTAAATTAGGATTGTTCTTGGATTCTTGTTAAAGTTCTTAGCTCTGAAGCTCGTAGTCTTTGATTCTTCATTTTAGCATGTATGGATAATCTAAGTGGAGGTCTTTAACAGATCCACGTGATAATGAGTGTTGAGCCATCTTTGAGATCATCAGCTACCATAAATATCTGACTCTTCCTTTGTAGTGTCGGTATTATTTGATGTTGTGACATTTTGGACCGACATGCTCACATTCTGGATCATGAAATCTTTTCATCAGAGTAGCGGAAGCTTTAGTTGAGTCATGATATTTGCAGCGGCGTAGCAGAAGCATGGAGTGAAAATATCAGAGTCATTGATGCACTTATCATGATTTCTTTAGAAATGAATGTGATGTGTGAGCATGCGGCTATGGATTAACCTCTCCATTCTGATCAGCTGCAAACGTCAGGTGTACCTGCATAAATCAGTTAGCAATAAAGCGCACGAGAGTGTCTCTGATCACTTTCATTGAATTGAGGTACACGGCCCACGGTTCCCCGTTGATCAGTACAAGTACTGCCTGTGATCAGGTATAATTCTGAAGAATATCATTGACAGGGTTTCGCAGCTGCTCTAGCCGTTCTCAAACCGGAACGTCTCAAAGAAGACAACACGGAGTGAGTGAACCAGTGAATTGAGATTCACTGATTGATGAAAATGATTTGAAAACAATCGTGTATTAAATATAAAGGTTTTAGCAATACAACGAAGGTTTTATGGAAAATCAATTATCAATCATAAATATCCTTTTTGATTTTGAAAGACATAATACAAAGTCAACGTGCTAGAGAAAAGAATTTTTGAGCACACCAACTGGTTTTTCAAAGGAATCCGTCAATCCATTTTCCTGGACAAGGAACAATTCAATTTTGAATCGCTCCATTAATGAACTCCAGATGACACAACAAGTCTTGGCAATACCACAAGGATAATTCATACGACTCTCAAAATATAATTAATAGCATACAACTTTGTTCTTTGATTGTCAAATAATTCATTAAGCCTCTCACATTCTCTAGAAGCCCTACATGTTTTAGAACAACTTTCAAAGTTTTTTACCTCAGAGTCAGAGAAAGCTATGAGAGCATGTTCTGTAGACACAAGAGCAGCATCTGAAGGTTGTTCCTCTTGTCCATCAGCCATGAAACTCCAATCATAGCTCACACCATCAATTGCCAACATTGCCTTTGGTTCTTCCACAATTGGTTCTTTCTTTTGCTTGTACCAAGTAGACCTTTTGTCCTGGTTCCTTGGTCTTGTGCGTTCTCTAGCAAAATTCCCCAACTTGTGACAGTCGAAACACTCAACTTTCTTTTTATCGAACCCTGCAGTTTCTTACCATTGATGTGTATTGGTTTACCAGTCTTCTTGAAAAATTTCCTAGCCCTCATGCTAAGAAGAGCTATTTTCCACTTTATGTCCATCTCCTCCAAGTCATTATCATCAATTTGCTCTATGTCTTCATGAGTTAATATAGAGCCATTAACTTGAGTGGAGATAAAGCATAAAAGGTAGGATCTCCAATACCAGCAACCTTCTTCTTTGAACCTGCAATGGTAACACTAGCATTACCAGTGGAAATAGTAGAACCAGCAGTGGCAAAATCATCATCATAGTCATCTTCAGAATCATCACAGTCAATAGAGGTTGACAACAATGCCAAGCTGCTAGAGCTTGTACCAAGTTTCCCAGCCTTCTTCAATCTTTGTTCAATGAATTTGAATTTGTTGTAAAGATCATTGAGCTTCATAGTTTCAATTTCTGGTTTATTTTCCCAGACTGTAACGTTAGTATGAAACTCAGAAGGCAAACTCCTTAGAAACTTTAAATTGAGGTCTTCCTTTTCTACCTCAATTCCAAACACAGTCAGCTGTGTGAAAATCTTCTGGAGTTTGGTGAAGATGCTGGCAAGTGATTCATTGCTTGAAGCAGAGAATTTCATAACTTTTCTTCAACAATGCCTTTTGAGTCTTCTTTGTAGCATCATTGCCACCAAAAACTGAGAAAATCTCTTCAAACAGTTCTTTTGCTATCTGGAATTTACTCAAAGCAATGATCTGGTCTTTAGGAGGAGTCATTAGTAATAAAATTCTGGCCTTCAGGTCATTCTTCTTCTTGGCTCTTTTATCATTTGTCTCAGGTACAGAAACTGTCACAACTTATGTGTCACCAACTTTCTCAGACATGAAGGAATTAACAGTTAAGATGATCTCCCATAGAGCATAGTCTTGAATGAGAAATTATTGCTCAATCATTATCCTCCACATCTCATACTCATTAATTTTGAGCTTTGGAAGCCTTGGAGCAGAGTTGGATTGTTTGTTTTCCATCTCCATTGATTTGAGTGAGTAGGTTAAGCTTATTCCTTGGATCTTCTGAATCAAAGTATTAGAACCAAAGCTCTGATACCACTTGATGGATCTAAACACACTCCTTATGTTAGTGATACTTTGATTTATATTACTAAGTACGCGGAATATACTTAGTAATACTCAGAATACGAATTGTATGATGTATTGTAAGTGAGAACAATGTAACACAAAGCTTCAATATTTTTAAGAATAATACGAGTGATCTTGCTTATTACTAGGGTTACACCTTGAAGCATACGTACCAAGAACAATGACCTAGGATCTCCTTTTATAGCATAAGGAGTCCTTTACAAGATAAGTATAATGCTAACAATATAGAATATGCAAAAGATCTTTTCTATACTTATCTATTCATGAATACAAAACAATTAATATTATTACAAGATTCAACAGAATGCTTATAAATCATTACAAGATTCAAGCTGGGTAGAAGCTATGTAGGAGGGTTTGTTATAATTTAAGCTTCAGGAGGTTTGGACCTTGGTAGATTTGCCTGGTGGGAAGAAGGAAATAAGGACAAAATGGGTATTCAGATGCAAGAGAGATGAAATAGGTATAGTTGTCAGAAACAGGGCAATTTTGTAGCTCAAGGAAACACTCAAGAAGAAGGCATTCATTATGAAGAAGTGTTTGCACCAGTAGCAAGAATAGAGGCTATCAGAGTGTTCTTGGCTTATGCTTCATACAAGAACTTTACAGTATATCAGATGGATATGAAAGGTTCTTTCTTATATGGGACAATTGAAGAAGAAGTATATGGGACAAGAACTTTACAGTATACAAGAACGTTGGCAGACATATTTCTCGAAGTGGGCGAATCAGAAACACAGGTATTTAACGGATGGTCCCACGACATTAATTTATGCCCTCTGTCCCCATCTAAACGAAAATGTAACATATTGCATTTCACAAACACATCAAATCATGATCAAATGGGGCGTATACAATAAGGTTTTAGAGAGAGAAATAGTTAGAGGTTTGGGAACTTAGTGAGAGAAAATGAAAGTATTATTATGAGCTCCAACTCTCTACCTTAGGAGGTAGAGAGTATTTATAGTCTTACAAAAAACGCCACCTAAGGGGTGTGGATCAGGCATACAGTGGGTAAAGACCCGTCCGTCCTCCACGGTATTACATAACTAAATACTATTTAACTTTAAATAACTACGACTATGAGCTTTCGAATGATTACATATACTTGAGGTGACCGACAATTTAATAATTGGATTTACTAAATCCTAACAATCTCCCCCTAAGGGAGGTCACCTCAAATTACAATGAATACGAACAGATATTACATTAGGATTGTTCTTGGATTCTTGTTAAAGTTCTTAGCTCTGAAGCTCGTAGTCTTTGATTCTTCATTTTAGCATGTATGGATAATCCAAGTGGAGGTCTTTAACTGATCCACGTGATAATGAGTGTTGAGCCATCTTTGAGATCATCAGCTACCATAAATATCTGACTCTTCCTTTGTAGTGTTGGTATTATTTGATGTTGTGACATTTTGGACCGACATGCTCACATTCTGGATCATGAAATCTTTTCATCAGAGTAGCGGAAGCTTTAGTTGAGTCAAGATATTTGCAGCAGCGTAGCAGAAGCATGGAGTGAAAATATCAGAGTCATTGATGCACTTATCATGATTTCTTTAGAAATGAATGTGATGTGTGAGCATGCGGCTATGGATTGGCCTCTCCATTCTGATCAGCTGCAAACGTCAGGTGTACCTGTATAAAACAGTTAACAATAAAGCGCACGAGAGTGTATCTGATCACTTTCTTTGAATTGAGGTACATGGCCCACGGTTCCCCGTTGATCAGTACAAGTACTGCCTGTGATCAGGTATAATTCCGAAGAATATCCTTGACAGGATTTCACAGCTGCTCTAGTCGTTCTCAAACCAAAATGTCTCAAAGAAGACAACACGGAGTGAGTGAACCAGCAAATTGAGATTCACTGATTGATGAAAATGATTTGAAAACAATCGTGTATTAAATATAAAGTATTTAGCAATACAACGAAGGTTTTATGGAAAATCAATTATCAATCATAAATATCCTTTTTGATTTTGAAACACATAATACACAGTCGACGTGCTAGAGAAAAGAATTTTTGAGCACACCAACTGGCTTTTCAAAGGAATCCGTCAATCCATTTTCCTGGACAAGGAACAATTCAATTTTGAATCGCTCCATTGATGAAGTCCAAATGACACAACAAGTCTTGGCAATACCACAAGGATAATGCGTAGGACTCTCAAGATATAATCTTACTTTCCACATTGTGTGAAACAGTAAGTCTTCAAGAAAATGTGTCCTAATGAGATTTATTTGATGATCTCGTGGCTCTAGATTCAATAGTGCACATTTGGTTCCTATGCCGGAGACTAGGGAGAGGGTCTCCTTATTCAATATCAACAATCTCTAAGAGAAAGTCGATAGATTATCTAGGTTCCCTGTGAGAATGAAACAAGTCCCTTTTAACAGAAACATGAGTAGCTTGGGAAGTTTAGTGCAGTGCGTCACTGGGTCCATGACGTCTTCTCAACAATACCAGTGTTACCTTGGTAACCACCAGTAGCATATGAATTGAACCCGGTTTCTGCCCTAAGGTTGAATTATTGGAGGGCTATTTCTTTTCACCCTTTTCTTGATACATTTCTTTTTCATTCTTCAACACTTTTAGTGCTTACTGAGACTTCATAACTAGAACCTTGTTGGGTTTATTCCAGTACTGGCTCTGTCTCAGTCCGCACTCTTCCCATATCTCACTTTTCTCCTTTTTTTCATCATACCTAAGGACTTCTACACTATCTAGTGGTTTGTCCCTGGGTAGATCCCTTCGGTTCTGGCGGATCATGGAAACAAATACCTAACCTTATCATTCTTATATCACCACACATAAAGTAAATTTGGTCGGTCTATTTTGTATTGTTCATCTGCCATTGGAACCAATTGAAAACTATTTGAAAATCAATCCAGATGCTTGTGATATATTATCAAAGCATTTTGTACCTGAATTGTTTTTGATATTTTCAGAAAAAGAGTTCCCCCTCAACATGTGCATCATGCATTTGAAATTGTTTTGGCACACGGAGGCAAGAGGAAGAGTTAACTTCTTTGATTACCATTTTCTAAAAGATATCAACATCACTTCCCTGATCAAATCAAGTAGATAAATCATATTGGGGAAGGATGAGTTTTTCATAAGTTTGCTCCCCCTCAATATGTGCATGGAAAATTTGAAATCATTTGGCACATGTGGGGAGGAAAGCTTACTAAACACTTATGAAACCATTTATCGAATCATCAATTTAAATCCAATTTAAATCACAAATTCGACTCCAAAGATTAAACATGCTTGAGTATCTTTTTAAAACATAATAATAACAAAGGTCTTGTACCAATTGTATACAATATTGTAAAACATTTTTCTTTTTGATTATTCAAGAGTAGACCTTTCTCGATTACGTGCCAATTGTTTGAAAATACTCTTTTTGATTGAAATCATTCTCCTCCTCAATCAATGACATATGTTGTTGATTGAAGGATAGAGATTTTGACAAATGAAAAGCCCGGATGATTTTCAAAAGTAGAGTCCGAAATATTTTCAAAGCAATTTTGTTTTCATTAGATGACAAATATTTTTCAGAAGAATCATTTGAAGGAAAAATATTTGAAAGGAAACATTTGTCTTTTTAACGACAAACATTTGTTTTTAGAATCAGAGCATGAGGTTTGAAGATTTAAGATAAAGCATGGCTCTGTTCTTTCTTTGAAAAACGGGTTACTACGTGAAATGACAATAAACCATGGTTTCACTTTCTCCCAAACATATTTTTTTGATTTTTTTGATTTTTTGATTTTTTTTTGAACATTCGAACAACATCTAAAGACCGTGTCATTCTTTGAATGACAGCACAAAGACCGTAGATATTATCGAATCTAGAAAAACATGACAAAATGACAATATTTTTTGAAGTTTTTCAAGATTTTCAAATTTTGTATGTATTTTTGAAAGTTTTAAAGTTTTATTTGCTTTTTGTAGGTTTTGTAATTTTGTATTTTGCTTTTTGAATAATTATTTACAAGAGATAGATGAAGAAAGACCTTTACTCCTCGTCTTCCTCTTGAAGACGTTTGAGTGTTTCCGGTTGTAGACTCTTTAGACCAAGTCGTGGAAGAATAAACTCAAAACGTTCTCTAGGAAGAGCTTTGGGGAAGATGTCTGCTAACTGGTATTCAGTCCTCACAAAATAGAGTTCCACCACACCGTTTTCCACTTGCTCCCTGATGAAATGATGTCGAATGTCGATGTGCTTTGCTCTTGAGTGTTGAACGTTGTTGCATGAGAGAGCAATAGCACTTTTATTATCACAGTATAGAGGTATTTTGTTGAATTCAAAGCCATAGTCAGATAATTGGGATCTCATCCATAGGATTTGAGCACAACAAGATGATATGGCTATGTATTCAGCCTATGTAGAGGATATAGAAGTACTCATTTGTTTCTTTGAAGACCAACTCACAAGCTTATCGCCCAAAAACTGAACACCTCCAGATGTACTTCGACGTGTATCTTAACATCCTGCATGATCAGCATCTGCATAGGCTGTTAGTGACATACCGGTGTCCTTCAGGTACCAAAGTCCCATATTGATGGTTCCTTGGAGATACCGAAAGACCTGTTTAACCGCTTCAAGGTGCATTTTGGTAGGCTTAGCCTAATATCTAGCACACATGCAAACATCGAACATAATGTCTGGTCTAGTGGCTATGAGGTACATCAGGGATCCAATCATACTACGATATTTCGTTTGGTCTACCATGATCCCTGAGTGGTCCTCATCTAGTTTAGTACGCTCTATCATGGGAGTGTCAACAGGGTCACAAGAATCAAATCCAAATTTCTTTAAAATCTCATTTGCATATTTAGATTGATTTATAAAAATGCCTCCGGGACTTTGTGAAATTTGTAATCCCAAGAAAAATGACATTTGTCCCATCATTGACATTTGAAATTTGGAACCCATTTCCTTTTAAAAACGGTCACATTCATTGGGGTCAGTCGAGGCAAAAATAATATCGTCAACATAGATTTGAACGTGAATTAAATGTTTGCCTGACTTTCTGGTGAACAATGTTAGATCAACTTCTCCTTTGTTGAATCCAGTGGATAGAAGAAACTTTGATAGCGTATCATACCATGCCCTTTTAGCTTGCTTCAACCCGTAAAGAGCCTTTTTCAAACGATAGACGTGAGTAAGATGCTCTGGATTCACAAAGCCTTCAGGTTGGCTGACGTATATGACTTCTTTAAGATCTCCGTTAGAAAAGCCGTCTTTACATCCATCTGATAGACTATCATGTTCTTACTTGCAGCATTAGCCAAGAAGATTCTGATTGCCTCGATACGAGCAACTGGAGCAAATGATTCTTCAAAGTCAATACCCTCCTCTTGACGGTATCCTTTTGCAACCAATTGAGCCTTGTTCTTTAATACATCACCATGCTCATCAAGTTTTACTTTGAAGAACCACTTTAGAGCAATGATCATAGCACAGTCAGGAGCAGGTACCAATTCCCATACATCTAGTCGATCAAACTCATGATATTATTCTTTCATGGCATTGAACCATCTATCTTCATTCATGGCGGTTTTAACATCTTTTGGTTCGACCTTAGAGAGTACAGAGTTGAAGAAACACCATAAGGCATCGGTTGCAAGTTGTTTCCGTGTGGATACTGGACGAGAGGGGTTTCCAATGATGTAGTCCAATGGATGATCATGTGTCCATTTTCTAAGGTGTTCATGTGCTTGTTGTTGAGGAACTGAAGTAGCAGAGTCAATTTCTCCTGAAGAAGATGGTTCAGATGATGATTCATGAGCAAATATGTTCTCAAATGGTGCATCTTCTGTAGTAGCAAAGGGATTATCTCCATCATAGGTGCTAGATACAATTCCATGATGTACACTCGATGATTAATGATTTATTGATGAGACGAAGTGATCAGCAGCAGGCGCTTCTTGACTTAATGACATAGAGACTGAAGGGCTAACTTCGTTGACAGGGACAGGAACAGCCTCTATTGATGGAATTGACAGATCATTAGCACTTGGCTCATAGTGTTCATCAAACAATTTCTTCAAATCATCTTTGAAGGAGGTACATAGGGAGTGGCTGGTGAGGGATAGGACTACTTGATGAAGGTTGAGATGCGGGTCCAAAACTAGATTGTCATTGAGCCATTTTCCCGGACAGCTCATCGAACGTGACGTGAATAGTTTCCATGATATCTCGAGTTCTTTTGTTGTAGATTCGGTAACCCTTCTTGTTTGATGCATAACCTACGAAAACCCCAATGTCCGCCTTAGCTCTTAATTTACCTAGATCTTGACCGCCATTCGTTGGATAGCACAACGCACCAAACACAAGAAGGTAGAAGAGGTCAGGTTTTCGTTTATGGACAAGTTTGTAAGGAGTTTTTTCATGAGATGTGTGCATGAGAGAACGATTTTGGGTGTAGCAAGCAGTAGTAATGGCTTCAGCCCAGAGAAACATTGGAACCTTTGAATAAATTAGCATTGTTCTTGCTGCTTCTACAAGAGTTCGATTTCTTCTTTCAACTACACCGTTCTGTTGAGGAGTTCGTGGAACACTTCTTTGATGACTGATTCCAACACTTTCATAAAATTGACTTAAGTCTTTGTTAACGAACTCTGTGCCATTGTCTGTTCGAACAATTCTAACCGTATTGTTAAGTCGAACCTGAAGCTTCTTGATAAGTTTGATTATGACATCTGGAGTTTCATCCTTTGTCCTCAAAAACTTTACCCAAGTAAATCGAGAGTAGTCATCAACAACGACTAAAATATATTTCTTCCCATTAATCGTTTGCACTCTCATTGGTCCGCACAAATCCATATGAAGGGTATGCAGAACTTCCATTACTGAGTTTGTGGGTTTGGGTTTGTGGGCATATTTCTTGCTTTTTCCCAATTGGCATGCGGAACAAAGGTGATCTTTTTCATACTTTAATCTGGGTAAGCCTCTTACAAGATCATTTATGGAAAGATTATTAATGGTGCCGAAGTTCAAATGATTGAGACGACGATGCCATAACCATGATTTTGTTTTGGAAGCCTTTGACAACAAGCAGATTGGAGAAGACTTGATCATGTCTTCGATAGAGATGGTATATAGATTTGAACCACGAGTTCCTCTTAACAATTCCACACCATCAAGTTCTCTAACGAAACAAGTATGTTTTTGATAAGGTTTTAAAATGTAACTTTTTGAGGGGTCATTTAAGCCTTTATTTGATCACTTTTGTATCCGTTATTACTTAATATCGTTCCTTTTTCACTTTTTAGGTCTCTTGAAGGCAAATTGCTGTAATGGCACTTATTTGGACAAAAAGGCGCGAATATACGAAGAAAATGGCCAAAGTCAAGAATCGAGACACTCAAAGCTGCTGAATGACAAGGTAACGGCGTCACAGCCTATACGCGACGCCGTTGGAGGATTTTGTGACGGCGTCAAGTTATAAAAGAGTAGGCCATCGCAACTCAGACGGCCTAGATTCAATCCAGACGGCGTCAGAAGTTGAAGAGGACGGCGTCACAATCATAAGGTGACGCCGTCGCAAGTCTAACGTGGCCAAGAAGAAACCCTAATGACGGCGATCCGACGGCGTCACAAAACATAAGGTGACGCCGTCGCATGTGTAATCTTATATATAGAATCTGAATTTTTCAGTATTTGTGTGTAGTCTTTTGGAGTAAAAACCTAAACCGAACCAAGGCTGTCTTGTACAGTATTTTAGGGTTCCAAACCCTATCTTACATCAAGATAAGTGCTTTACTTCATTAATACAATTATGTCTTTGATTATTTGTGTGTATGCTTGCATGTTCTCCATGTACGGCTAATTTACTTGTGTGTTTGCTTAGGGAATATGAAACTTAATTATTGAATATTGATTGGTTGTCTCTTATCTTAGTTGATTAATGATCTAGTAATGCGATAGGTTATTCGTTGTGTACTTAATGCTTGATTAATATTTGTGAACCTTAGGTTATAGCACCTTGAGTGGTTGTAAACTAAACTATCCAAATAGGCCTTAGAGTTAGAGTTTATGATCCTTAGTGGTATTTTGTAGACGAGACCCTTTGGTAACTTCAAAGTGTTAGGGAGAAACGCATACCCTACAACTTTAGACACACAACGCAATTAAGAATAAGGACGTGACAATTCAACCACCAATAGGAGATAATTAAGGAGTAGTAAAACCTAAGTAAACACATCTTTAAACTATCCTACAAGCACACAATAATTAGACGTAGACTACATACACCTTAGATTAGATAATTAGATAAGTAGAGTAATCGGTAGCAATACCAACCCCCAAATCCAAACCTCGAGATTCATACCTTTCAATTTCCAAAAAAACATAAAAAAGATAAAAAAAATAATCTTCCTCAACCCCAACCTTAGCATAGTAACTTCTCACTAGCATTCCTATTCCCCTAGAGAACGATATCAATACCCGTGGCTTACAATAATACTACACTACAATGATTAGGTTCACTGCCTAGGGTGTTATAAAACTTGCTCGAAGAAAATGAAGTTCCTTTGACCCCGAACGACGCGTGTAGCGTTATCAAGTTTTTGGCGCCGCTGCCGGGGAATAGAATAGCTAGTTAGTAGTCCACCTCGTTTAGGTTTCTTTGCTTGATTCCTACCAAGTAAATTTTTTATCATTTTTAGCTTTCTCGTAATCTATCCCCCTTCTTCGTGACCTTTGTTCGTAATCCCATCACTTTTCATCATGGAAGGTAACAAACCACCAAACAACACTTCACCACCAAACAAATACCCACTGCTTGACCCAGCCTCTACCAACCAACTTCGAGCTCGTATTATTAGTGAAATTGGAGAGCTTAGGAAACTAAATAGGATAATTGAAAATACGCTTGAGAAAGCCCTTAAGGAATCTGATCGCCCTTTAGATAGTGATTCGGATGATGATCTAGGAGAGGGATATTATAAGGTGTTAGAAGTTATGGAGGGTAGTAAAGAGGAGGAAGAACTTAGGGAGTATTTCGATTCATACCCTAAAGGGAAGGAAACCGCTTATCTCTATAATGTAGTTAACTTCCCAAGACCACCTTTCGAGCCTCGCATAAGAAAGGGAAACCCTAAAAACATCAAAATACCGTGTATGATTGGATACTTATATAGGGACACACCTACATTGACTATAAGGCACCCATGAATATAATGTCTAGGCTCTATTACAATTGGATCATGAGCAAAAAGTTAGAACCTATGAGGGACCCCTTTCGCCCTAGGAAAGCAAGTAACTATGTGGGGAGGGTTAAGGGATTGCATGTCTTCGTCGGTAACTTCACATACAGGTGTGATTTCATGATTTTGGAAAATGTTAAGGGCATCATTGATGGGTTTTTAGGAGATGTGATACTTGGGAAACCATTTATAGAGGAGTCTAAGATGGTTTATGATCGAGAGAATGGAATAGTCGAGTTCTCAAATGAAGCCGAAAGTGTTAAATATATAATGCCCCACAAAAATAAGAAGTTTGAGGGCATGGATAATTTAGATGTAGATAACATTCCGGCATTCAAAGTAGATTGGAAGAACAAAGTTTACTACACTGCCTGTCTTGAACTAGGCCTTGAATATATTCGTGATGAGAGAAGAGTTAAGGAGATCGAATGGGCCTCTAAGATTAGGACAACGTGAGGCCACGACTACGAGTCTAGCTACAAGACTCTTAAATAAAGAAAAGCGCTTCGTGGGAGGCAACCCATGCTTAATTGTTTGCTTGTTAGTGTCATATATCTTTTATTAATTATTTACTCTCATGTTAAAATTTGTAAAAATGCTTTATTTTGTTTTTAACCTCGTCTTAATTGCATATAAAGGTATTTTACATAAAGGATAAGTGTAGGGAGGATTACACACGTTTTCAAAAGAAACGTAAACATGAGAATAACAATTCATTAAAAGATATATTTGTGTGTTTGTTCGAGTCAAATGCTTGTATCGAGTCATAATGGATGTTTTGCAGAAATTTTTCCAGATCCTAAAGATGTAAATTTTCCAGAATTTTTTCTAGAAAATCGCTGACCAGTTTTTGTCAGGATAACCTGACGACGTCCGGATTGCAACCTGACGGCGTCAGGAAGGAGTAAAAACATCAGATTACTTTTTTCTCATTTTCTGAGCTACTTATAAATTTTTGAAATTTTCCAGGTCTTAATTTTCCCGAAATTCTGTAAACGTCCATTCCACAAGCATTATATCCTAGTTTAGTAGAGTCTTATATATATTATTACCGCTGATTTTACGCGAAGGTTTCGTTTGTTTTCTTCAAATGTGCAGGTTTCATTTATCAAGAAGAAGAAACAAAAGATTGGAAGGAGCTTTTCACGCATACATTCTTCTTGGAAAGGATTTAACCACTACTTCACACACGGATCCTACCAAGCTAATCAGGGGAGTATTAGTTTCTTTCGTTTTTAATTACCTTCCATTATCATAACTTTGATACTTTCGAGGAACATTGGGGACAATGTTCAGTTTAAGTGTAGGGAGGGAAAATAAAACGAGAACTTTGAAACTATGCTTATCCTTGACTATTTGCTTTGTCCAATTGTATTTATGTAATAAACCATGAGAAAATGTCGGTTAGGGTAATTTTGGCACCAAATTTAAAATTTTTCATGACACATAGGAGTGGGCCATTAGTTTTAACAAAAGAATCTCACGGATAGGAAGTTATATGACTAGCACAAAAACCCTTTACCACCTTGATAACGCTCAAATTGTGCATGTTTTTAGTAGCGTTATCCGTGCTTTTATGTGTGTTATTTGGTTAAAATCATATGCTTTTGTTGCTTAATCGTATCAAAGTGCGTTTGCTAGTTCATTTGTAGCCAAGTACAGGAAAGTGGAGAAAAAGACAGAAAAAGAAGTAAAATACGAAGATTTCTCCATGTACGAAGAGTTCCTGACAAAAGCAAGACTTGTGGAGTATATTCGAGATAGTAAAGTCATCAAGTTAGTGGTCCAAAGACTCAAGAATAAAGTTCAAGAAGGAAAACGAGAAAGAAATGAAGAAAAGAAGCTTAAACGAAGAAATATTGGAAGCCTCGTTGTTCCCGACACACCTTCACCATTTTGGTCATAACTTTTGCATACGGACTCCGTTTGACCTCCCGTTCGCGGCCACGGAAAGCTAAGAGAAAGATCTACAAATTTGGATTTTGACCTTTTCTGTCAGAAAGTCGCAACCGGATCGGTTGGGGGCCCAACCGAATCGGTTACTCCATGCTGACTTCTCCAAGTAATTTTTAATGCATCCTTAAGTGCCATTAAGCCTCAAGTCCGATCATATGGCTCTAATAACTCCTAAACCTGCTACTTTATGACACTTTGTGCCCAAGAAACTTACTTGGTGGCTAAGGGTGGCTTCTACCTATATATAAGACCATTTTTGGTTAGTTTTGTGTGTGTAATTCTTGCCTCCACCCTTAAGGACGAATTTCCACCAAATTATCTCTCCCAAAAGACCACAAACCTCTGCCATTTCTAGAAGTATGCTTGGTTAGAAGTTTTAGTTGATTGGAGGCTTGAAGGAGTGCTATAATCCTTCACCATTGCCTAATGTAATCTTACTTTGGGTAAACTCTTGTTACTTTTATGATGTTGAATGCTATGATTCATGTTTGGTTCTTTGGTTGTGTTGATTATGTGATACTTGTTTATTTCATATGAGAACTTGTGATAAAAGGATGTTTGGATAATTGTAGTGTTTGTTTGGAATATGTTGATAACATCATATTTGGTTGAATTGGAACTTGTTCTTGTTTATTGTTTTGGTTGATCATTGTTGAGTCTAATGTCGAAATATTCTTAACAATGGTTAGTTCCAATTCATTGATCGACAAATGATTTTGGTCTTGTACTTTGTGATGATTGTGCAAGAGAATTAATAAACATAACAAGTAAAGGTTTAATTTGGATTATGGCCGAAAGGAATCTTTTGAATATGTGTTCTCATTATCTTTCAAGTTAATGGAACTTTACAAATTAATAACATCAAAGTCTATGGCCGAAAGGGATTCTTTGTTGTTGTTGGTATAAGGCTCATGACATGACCACTTGATTGAGGCTTATGCACATTTGATTTATAAAACACTAAACTATTATTATAGGTTCTATCTTTGATAATATGTTTTCCAAACTAAACATCCTAATATCCTTGTGATCGTTTGTCTTAACATGTATGTTCTTTGTGTGCTTGTTCTTAGTGGTTTGATCCGTGACAATCATAACCACGACCTTGATACGTGCTTGTTCTTATATTGCTTTTCTTGTTGGTTTGATATGTGACAATCATAACCATCAACTTGTTACTTGCTTAAACAAACAAACAACACTTGTAGTGCAACCAAGTCTCTTGGGACGACCTTGATTTACCATATACTATACTACAACTTGACTAGGGTATACTTGCCCGAATGTGTTCCTAGTTAACCGGTAATTCATGTTTACAAATTTAAAACCTCGCGTGAAACACATCAAGTTTTTGGCGCCGCTGCCGGGGACTTGCGTTTGTATTCTTGTGTTTGCTTGTTTGTTGAAATGTTTGCTTGATTCGATCGCTTACTCTTGATGTTTGCGTTTGAATAATTGTTGCTTTGATCTTGTTTGACTACTCTTGATGTTTGCTTATGATGTTTGCTTGAATGCTTGTCTTTTTCAAAAAAAAATCTCATTTTCTCAAAATTGCTCAAATGATCTTTGCATCAAAATCAAGTTTTTGATGTTGGGATTTTGTTTCATGTGATCTTAAATACTCGTTTCAAAGTTTGCTTTCTAAGTGTGCTCGAAATCGTTTGCTAAAAAACCACTAAAACTGACCAGAATCATCTAACCGGATCGGTTGCCTCTGCAACCGAACGGTTGGACCACCCAAACCACTCCAACCGATCGGTCACTACCCGTAACCGGATCCGGTTGTGTGTTCTGTTAAAAAAAAAAAAAAAAAAAAAAAAAAATCAGTTTTCAATTTTTTGTTTTTGTGTGTTTGTGTTTAGATTAAATAAGTTTAAATGTTTTTTTTGTTTTTGCAAGAGTATCATTTCTTTTATTTGGTTTTTCCATTTTAAGTTTTGTTAATTTGGTACATTGTAAATAAATAAGTACTTGTTTTTTTAAAAATAAAAGTGTTTTGAACTTTGTGGGTATGTTCACTGGAAACCCTCACGAGACTACAACTCGTCCACTCGGGCCACCGAGGGGTTTAAAGGCTTGTTGCATACGCTAAATGCAACCGTGATGCCTACGAAAGTGAGTTTTAGAATTTTACGCGTTTTTGTAGTTTATTTTGTTTTTGCAGATTTAATAAGCTCTTGGAGGAAGGATTGATTGGATTGTTGGAGACGTTATACTTGGTATTGGACATGTTTGGATGAGAAATCGATTGATCTCACACGCTTATGCTAGCGTTTGCTTAGCATCTTATCATTTGGAGTTCGATTGTGATGTTTGGCCCTGAAGGTTTCGTTTTTCTTAGACTTATAATATCATTTTTCCCTATCTTTACGTGCTTTGAAGTTTAGTTGCACACTTCATTTATTTTGTTTCTTTGTTATTTTTTCTTTGTTTGTTTGTTTGGTAGATTATTTTAATAAATTGACTTCTTTTAATACCTCGAAAGTAAGGCTCACCCGTTGTAAACAAACTGTGTGAGAGGTATAAGGCGGGTCTCCCTGATTCCCTAAAGAAGTTTGGTTTTTAATAAGCTTCGCGCTGACCTGCTTCTCCGCTTCTTTGTGCGTTTCAATGGAGCTACCGAGAACTCGTGGGACAAGAATAAGTCATGTTTGGTTTAAAAAAAAAAAAAAAAAAAGGGTCGTAGCTAATTAATATTTTTTGTGTGTGCTTAACTTAAGTGTGGGGGGAAATATTATTGCGAAAAGCGAAACTAGTTTTTAATTTTCATATTTTTGGGCCTGATTTTAATTTTGTGAACTTGTTTGCCCTTATGATCTAGTTGTTTTCACGCGTATAGGTTTATATATTAGAATAATTGGATCAACCCACTGGTGAAATCGGTAATTTTGAAAAACTTGAGATGTGTCCCGATTAATATTGCAATCCATTATAGATCGATGACATTTGCTAGCACATATTTTATAGCCCTTCCACTAAAATTGTGAGGATTTGAACCTGTTCTATAAGAAGCATACATCTTTTATGCTTGGATCTTTTTGCTATGAGTGTGCCGGTGATTTTATTTATTCTAGAACTTGTACTTGTAAATCATTACCAGACCGTAGTAAGATCACATTCGTGTGATATAAGTGTTTATGCGTGATAAAGAGGCAACCTTAGGAATAAAACCCAAATGGCCTTCCGTTTACATCTAATGATATATTAGCTAGCCACATCGGTTAGTTAACTACCCATATGGACCCATTTGTTAGCGCTCATCTTTAGTGCTAGATACCCTTAGTTACACCCTCCGAGCCATCCCATTCTTTTTGTTACATCCAGAAAAATACAAAAATATTTTACACTTTAAACCTTAGCCTACCCCTTGTCAATGTCTAAATGGTTGGTTGCTAGTTGCTTGGTATGATTGGATTATTTTTGATGATTATTAGTTAGCCACACTTTGCCATTCGTGTGTGCCATTCCGACAAAGATGAAGACTGCAGCTTCTTATTTGTATTTTTGTGGTGATGCTTATAGGAAGTGTGGGTAGATGTGATGTATGAAAAAAAAAGAAAAAAAATGTGAAAAAAAAGGGAATAAGTCATCGAAAAAAAAATCGAAAAAAAAAATATGTGTGATGACAATGTGTTATATTATTATGTAGATGAAGGAAAATGAAGTATGTTTGAGATATCGATTAGCCAATGTGCTAAGACGTGATATATATGTATTTGGTGATCGATATTTGAAGAGGAGAAGCTTGTAACTATAATCATTTTCGGGTTTGCGGGTTGTTCGTGACTAGCAACAATGGGACTTAGACTTGACTCTATTTTCTTTTAACACCAATTTCATAATAATCCCATGCCTTATCCATACCCTTTAATCACCCGAAGCCTATCATTATAACCCGAATAAAAGCCCTCTTTAGATGTTTACACTTGGTGCTTACGCCACGTCGGTGGAGTTTTGTTTCTTGTACAAGCCTATGGTAATATTTAGATCATGACTGAGCAATATGACTGTACTATTCCTTAATATTATCCATCACAAATAAATTGAGTGTTGAGTGAATTATACATCCATTCTTTTCGTGAGGTGCTTAGCCATGTTATCAAGCGAGAGAATCCATGGGTATTGTCAAACATCTCGATTTTTCACTATGAAAGCTTAAAACGATGAATCTTATCTTGTACTTGTACTTGGTAGATTTGCATCACATTTTTCTAATCATATTTCATGCACCATGTGGGTTTTTATTCTTCTTAATTTCTAGATTTGCTTGAGGGCAAGCAAAACCTTAAGTGTGGGGGAGTTTGCGCTCATTTTTCGCTTATTTTTATATTTCTAAAAAAAAAAAAAAAAAAAAAGAGTATAAAAAACCCAAAAATATTTCGATTTTTATTATTTTTCTTTTTGTTTTGTCATTTAGGTTTGTCTTTCATTTTTCTTTTCTTAGATTTGCTTGAGGGCAAGCAAAGTTTAAGTGTGGGGGAATTTGATAACGCTCAAATTGTGCATGTTTTTAGTAGCGTTATCCGTGCTTTTATGTGTGTTATTTGGTTAAAATCATATGCTTTTGTTGCTTAATCGTATCAAAGTGCATTTGCTAGTTCATTTGTAGCCAAGTACAGGAAAGTGGAGAAAAAGACGGAAAAAGAAGTAAAATACGAAGATTTCTCCATATACGAAGAGTTCCTGACAAAAGCAAGACTTGTGGAGTATATTCGACATAGTAAAGTCATCAAGTTAGTGGTCCAAAGACTCAAGAATAAAGTTCAAGAAGGAAAACGAGAAAGAAATGAAGAAAAGAAGCTTAAACGAAGAAATATTGGAAGCCTCGTTGTTCCCGACACACCTTCACCATTTTGGCCATAACGTTTGCATACGGACTCCGTTTGACCTCCCGTTTACGGCCACGGAAAGCTAAGAGAAAGATCTACAAATTTGGCTTTTGACCTTTTCTGTCAGAAAGTCGCAACCGGATCGGTTGGGGGCCCAACCGAATCGGTTACTCCATGCTGACTTCTCCAAGTAATTTTTAATGCATCCTTAAGTGCCATTAAGCCTCAAGTCCGATCATATGGCTCTAATAACTCCTAAACCTGCTACTTTATGACACTTTGTGCCCAAGAAACTTACTTGGTGGCTAAGGGTGGCTTCTACCTATATATAAGACCATTTTTGGTTAGTTTTGTGTGTGTAATTCTTGCCTCCACCCTTAAGGACGAATTTCCACCAAATTATCTCTCCCAAAAGACCACAAACCTCTGCCATTTCCAGAAGTATGCTTGGTTAGAAGTTGTAGTTGATTGGAGGCTTGAAGGAGTGCTATAATCCTTCACCCTTGCCTAATGTAATCTTACTTTGGGTAAACTCTTGTTACTTTTATGATGTTGAATGCTATGATTCATGTTTGGTTCTTTGGTTGTGTTGATTATGTGATACTTGTTTATTTCATATGAGAACTTGTGATAAAAGGATGTTTGGATAATTTTAGTGTTTGTTTGGAATATGTTGATAACATCATATTTGGTTGAATTGGAACTTGTTCTTGTTTATTGTTTTGGTTGATCATTGTTGAGTCTAATGTCGAAATATTCTTAACAATGGTTAGTTCCAATTCATTAATCGACAAATGATTTTGGTCTTGTACTTTGTGACGATTGTGCAAGAGAATTAATAAACATAACAAGTAAAGGTTTAATTTGGATTATGGCCGAAAGGAATCTTTTGAATATGTGTTCTCATTATCTTTCAAGTAAATGGAACTTTACAAATTAATAACATCAAAGTCTATGGCCGAAAGGGATTCTTTGTTGTTGTTGGTATAAGGCTCATGACATGACCACTTGATTGAGGCTTATGCACATTTGATTTATAAAACACTAAACTATTATTATAGGTTCTATCTTTGATAATATGTTTTCCAAACTAAACATCCTAATATCCTTGTGATCGTTTGTCTTAACATGTATGTTCTTTGTGTGCTTGTTCTTAGTGGTTTGATCCGTGACAATCATAACCACGACCTTGATACGTGCTTGTTCTTATATTGCTTTTCTTGTTGGTTTGATATGTGACAATCATAACCATCAACTTGTTACTTGCTTAAACAAACAAACAACACTTGTAGTGCAACCAAGTCTCTTGGGACGACCTTGATTTACCATATACTATACTACAACTTGACTAGGGTATACTTGCCCGAATGTGTTCCTAGTTAACCGGTAATTCATGTTTACAAATTTAAAACCTCGCGTGAAACACATCACACCTAAATTCCACCCAAAATGTGAGGATCGCCCTTAGATTAGTAGGAATTAAAAGCATTCATCTTTAATGCTTAGAGTGTGAACCGGTAGTATATTAGATTCTAGAACTTGTTTTGTGATGCATTTCGAGATCGCTAGTAAGACTACACTTGTGTAGTTAGGAATAACTAAATGATAAGAGGCATTAGGATAACCCTTGTTTGATACCCGTAATATAATTACTTCTTCCACATCGGTTGAGTAATTCCCCCACACCCTTTGCGTTGTACTCATCTTTAGTACACGATACCCCTATTTAACCCCCTCCGAGCCTATCCTTTTCACGGTTCTCGTGATGTTTCGGTTTGTTGGATCGATGTACTCTAACCAAACTAACTTAAATAGCTTGTTTAAGGTTGAACAACCTCGGATAAATCCTAAGTTATTAACAATGAAACACTGAGTAATCTTTATTAAGTACGCAGAATTTACTTAACAAATCTAAGAAGAAAAACTTTTATTATTAACTCTAAATCTGCTTACTATGCAGATACTTCAACAACTCTAAGAATATCGAACTTCTCTAAACTCTAAATAACTTGTAATCGTAAACTCTAAGATTCGTATTTTAAACTTGTAAACTCGTACCTCTAATGCCAATCTAGGGGTCCTTTTATAGGCTCAAGGATAACCCTAGTTGGTTTACAAATTGTATCCTTGTACGACAAGTAATCTAATATAGACTATTCTAGAATTACAAGACTTTCCATAAACGAATAAAACAGTTCTTTTACTCTTGCAGTACTTTGACTTCATGTGCAGTAATTTGACTTTATCTTTAATAGTACTTTGACTCTTTGACCTTTTCCAGTTCTTTGTCATTCTGCAGTACTTTGTAAATCTTCAGTACTTTAACTATTCAGCACTTTCATATCCCAACAATCCTCCCCTAACTTGAATTCTACTTGTTTGACTTCAAGTTCTTTTGTAGATTAATCTTTCACTTTTCCAGCTTCAAGGAATGATTGTCTTTGTCTTTGGATTGTAGTTTCTGCACTTTATCAAAATATCTTTAGTCTTTTACAGCATCATCCAGCAAGCTCCATCTTTACAGCAACATATGACTATTTGTACATTAATTCAGTTTAAGTTGCATACTATTCTCATCACTTCCAGGTGTGTTAACTCCTGTGAGAGGTGAATCATTGAAAATTTAATGAATTTTAAACTCTTTACTAAAGCCATTAACTCTGGAGTAGCCAAATGTTTTGGTGTGTAAGACCATGGTACATTGATAACCATATGATTTTTAGCAAATCACCAGCTATCAACAGATTTGTTTTGTCTTTACCAAAAGTTGTACCCTTCTGGACTAGTTAGTTCTTTTTTCTAATGGTGAACTAATTACCAATAATGGTTTTTCCACAGCCTTTACCACAAGCCATTTTCTTGTGGGCTAGCCAACTCTTCACATTAACTGATATGGTGAGTTAATTACCATACAACTTATTAGCAAGTTGTCAACTAAAAACGGATTTGAGATATCTTTACCAGAGCCGTTTGCTCATGGATTAGCCAATCCTTTTGTAACCATGGTGGATTGATAACCTATTAATGTTACCATCTCAAAAACCATTTATTCAACCTTTCTTTCAAAATATTTGTTACTTAACAAAAGTTTTCTTCCAAAAATCATTTAACTGGTGAAAAGCTGCAAGCAGTACTTTGATTAAAGTACTATTTGATCAGCATTACTTTGAATAAAGTACTGTTTTATCGAAAAGAATTTATTCAATGAAAACTCATACCAGTTATGCATCATCATCAGCTATAGTAGTCCAGTTGATAAACAGATTAATGACCATACAAGCTGTTTCATTATCCTCTTCAACTTCCATTCCATGCTCTAGCATCCTCTGCATAAGCTCAACTGTAAGAGGGTATCTTTTATCTGCAAACATGTGAATCATTGTTTCATTTTCCAGCTCTAGAATTTGTATACCAGATTCTTCAAAGAATCTCCAGCTAACAATTTCCCATTGCTCTTGATTCTTCCAAATTTCATCACTGCTCTGTTCTTCAGTTTCCCATGCAGTTGTGAGATCTCCAAGCAATACTAAACCAATTCCTTCTAATGGATTATGTTCAAAGTAATCTCGCACCAAATGATATAGATGAAATAAATCCACTCTGTCAATTGCATGCAATAAATCCCATAGCCTATTGAATACTTTGAAGCTTTCATCATCTCTATGAAACATCAGATAACTTCCATCTTCGGATTCCACAACTTCAAAAGCAGTAATCTGCGATTTGTTCATCTTCATATCAGCATCTTCTTTGGAATATTCAAAATCTACTACTCTGAGATAATTTCTTAGTTCATCCATAGTTTCAGTTCTCAGCTCAACTTTCTCTTTCTTTGAAAAATGTATATCTTCAACTTCAGTTTTCCTTTTTCTTTTTAGATTTTCCTTTCTTTCTGCTTCAGTCCAAGTAGCTTCATCTTTATAATCCTTGATGCTTGCAACATCCTTATTATAAGCCTCTGTCTCAGCATCATATAATCTTTTCATGTTAACATAATTCAGCTTCTACAATCCTTTATATCCTCGACCTTTCAAATAAGCCATCATAACATTCCTTTCTTTAGCAAGATTTGGTCTTCTAGGTATAAAAGAAACAGGAGTAGGTGACTGTAATGGTTCAGCATCTTTAGCATTCAATTCTTCTTGTAACTTCCTAGCTACTTCTTCATTCATTGCCTCTTCATTAGTCACTTCAGCCACTACTTCAGCATTAAGTTCTTCTTGGACTTTTCTAGATGCTTCTTCATTCCTAGCAACTTCAATTGCTCTAAGATCTGCCAAAGTTAACTTTCTCTTCTTTCTTTCTACCAGAATACCCTTTCCTTTATCTTTAGGATCTATTGCAGGTTGAGAAGTTCTTGTTTGTTCCTCTGCAACTTCAGAAATAGTAACATCACCCCTTGGTTTTGATAGATCATGCAATATTTCAGCAATAGTTTCATCATCACTTGCAGTTCTTACAGGTTCTTCTGGTATGGCAGTTGTTGAAGGACCAGCTTGTTCTTCATGAAAAACAGTTGAAGGACCAGCTTCATCTTCAAAATCTAATACTCTTGGAGTAATTAATTCTTATCTGAAGGCTCCTTGAAAAGCAGTACTTTGTTGCTCAGTACCTTGATCTTCTTCAGTACTTTCAATGATTACATGCTCTTTAGTACCTTGAGGTTCTTTCTCTTTAACAACATCTTCTTTCAAATTCTTTTCTTCTAAATTCCTCCCCAATTGGATAGAAGATGATTTAAGAACCATTTTGCCTTTGGTTGTCTTCTTAAACTCCCAAATAGGTTGTCCTTGCCTCCTTTGAGATTTGACCCATAATCTATGATGTTTAACCAATGGCCAGACAAAATTTTTGAGTCTTCTAAATTTGAGCTTTAATTTCTTAACCTCTAGAGCCTGATCTTCAAATGATTTCTTCAACCTTGTCAATTCCCTTGTTAAAGCATAGTTGTTGAGAACTTGACCTTCAGGCGCCATGGTTGGTTCATCTCCTCCACATGACAGTTAGTAAGTCTGTAGGCGTTGGAACATCAGCAAGTTGCTTGTTCAAGAAAACATGTATAAACCTTGGGTACATTAACCATTTGGATCCATGTGAGATGTGGGAGAGCATTCCATCCAAAATTAGCCTTGAGAAGTTAAAAACACAATTTGTAGCTAATTCAACTACAGCAAATGCAATATTTGACCCAAACTGCTCCCAAGAGGTACTCTTAGCACTTATGAAATGGAGCAACACATGAACCAAAAATTTCCATTGAGGAAAAAATAAGAGTTTCTTGAATGTTTGTTCTGTTAAGGACCCTTCATAACCAATGTCCCTAAATGTATCCCAAATCAAGTGCTTATCAAAACGAATAGCTCCTCCTTCATCACTAAATAATAAGTCTTCTCGAATAGAAGCTTCAGTAACCGTCACAGTTCTTCCAGCAACTGTAGCACGAACATAAAACTCATCATTCTCCATATTATCCCTAGCAGTAGCCCAAAATTGTTGTATCTAGGGCTCAATGATATCCGGTTCCACTAAAAGAGCATAACTAATAGGTGACCCAGTAAGATAATCAATTATATCATGAAAAGCCACATTCGCCTCAGTCTTTTCCAAATTGGCCACCATGTTGTGCTTTGAAACTGTATGTCGATTCGCCATTGATGAATATGTGAACACAATTAAGAGATATGACGGATATAATGGGTGAAAGTGAGATAAAGATGGAAAAGATTCTAAAGTATCAATATGAGAGGGAAAATCGGAGAGTAGTTATTTATAGGTGGGATTTGAAAAATCACATCCCATAATAACAAAGTTACCGTTAGTAGTAATTACCCCTCAATATAACTGTTGGAACAGTACTTTAATACGACAAACAATACTTCCACGTTAGCAGTACTTTCCCAGGCAGTACTTTCCAAGCAGTACTTTCATGAACTCAAAAGCAGTACTTTCCCAAATTCTTCTATAGAAACTAAGTATACATACATATCCTCCCCTCAAACCATGCATAGGACTATACAAATACGTAATAGTCCTCCCCTTAAAGGTAGCTCAGTAGTTAATCATGCCAATGCTCACCACCAAGTGATTGAATCTTGAAACATCAAAGCCTTTGGTGAGTAAGTCAGCTACATTATCATCTGTGTGAACCTTGACCACATTAATGAGCCTGTGCTCATAACAATCTCTGATGAAGTGATGCCTAATCTGAATGTGCTTGGTCTTGGAATGATAAACTAGATTCTTCACAATACAAATAGTACTCTCATTATCAATATTGATATGAGTATTCTTAAAATTGAACCCATAGTCCAAGAGTTGATTCTGCATCCACAAAACTTGTCCACAACAGCTTGCAGCAACCACATATTCAGCTTCAGTAGAGGATGTTGCTGCAATTGTCTATTTCTTGCATTGCCAGGAGACTAACCTTCTTCCAAGATATTGGCATCCTCCAGTTGTTGATCTTCTATCATAGTTATCACTGCATTCATATGAGAGATCTTTGGTGAGACTTGATATCTTGCACATAACTAACATTATCAAAATCTATACGCCCTGCTTTGATGGTTCCTTTCCCTGTAATTCTTCCTCCATTTGGATCATTCCGAAATGCAACTCTTCCTCCACTAATAGATCTAAAATCAGACAGAATCTCCTTGTCTCCTGTCATGCTTCCATAGCAACCACTATCTATAATCAAATAATCTTTAAGCTCCTCTTCTGGGTTGCCCTGCACAAAGAATTAGAGAGTTAGTCTCTTTTAGGAACCCAAGCCATTACTGACTTGTGTTCCCCTTGTGGAGTTACAAACTCAAATTCTTTGAGTATGTAATTCCCACTATTTTTTAAGACATGATCCAGAATTATCTTTTGATTTTTAACATGTGGTTTTTCAAAACTTTCTGGTTTTTCAACAGAACTCTCTTTTGCAAATTCATTCACTTTTTCTTGTATCACAAAAACATCTGATTCACTCTTTGTTGAAAGTACTGTTTGTCCCTCAGCAGTACTTTCTCTCTTAACCCATTCAGTTTTAACACTTGGTTCATGTGATCTAGATCCCCTATGTGAATTGTAGTACCTTCTAGGTTGATAGTAATGAGATCACCTCTTTATTCCTGTTCCAAGTAGTACTAGCAGTACCTTGGTTTGTCTGAGCAGTACTTTGAGAAGGTACTGTTTGTGAAGGTACTAGTGGCCTAGAAAAATGTCTTCTTTGATGTGGGTACCTATGGTCTGGTGAGAAATTGCTATGATTGACCCTATTTGAATTATTCCAGACTAGTTTGGTTTCTCTAGGTTTCTGGTTGGCAGACCTGCTCTTTGGAAATTTTCTAAGGTATTCTGAGTGATGTTCACAATCCTTGATTAAATGGGTAGGACTAAAACACACAAAGCAAAGTTTTTGACCCATACTTCCAAAGTGACTTCTTCTATGTTTATGACCAAAACTATTGTGCCTTCTAGGTGAATGATTAAACCTGTTTTGACCAAAGTTATCCCAAAAAGGTTTAGCAGTATTGTTTTGAAAAGGTTTTACTGAAGGTACTGCTTGTGGAGCAGTACTTTGAGTTGAAGGTACTGCTTGACTTTGAACATTGGTTTCAACAGTTTTTATTTTTGGGTTTCAGACCTAGATAGACCAATAATCTTCTTCCTAAACTCAAGGCTGTCTAAACAAAAACGAGAAACATCAGGCCTAGGGGTTGATGTATTCCGGTGGGATGGGGGACTGCATGATAACCACTATCTTTCTTAAACTTAGGAGGTGAATCACTAACTGAATCCTCATTGCTAGATGTGTCAACATAATTAATGAGTTCATCATCACTAGTGGTTATATCTTCTAAGTCATCCTGATCTCTAGTTGTGTTTTCTTCCATGTTAGTAAAGTCCATACCAAAACCTAAGCCAGTTCTAATGTAAGCCCTTCTCTGTTTTGCAACATAAGCAACATGAGACAAACCAGATTCATTCCAGGCATCAAACTTAGCTAACAGTTCATCTCTTTCCTTAGTTAATTTTTCAATTTCAGCAATTTTACAGTTTAATTTCTATTCACTTAGTTTTAACTGGTAATCATGTTGTTCATACTTTTCAGCCCAAGCCATTTCATTATTTTCATGTGTTAAAATTTTGGCTTCCATAGACTCTAAAGTTATTTGATAACCTGCTACCTCAGACCTAGCCCTAATGATGAGTGTGTAAATACTCATCATTTTTGTTCCTTCTGCACTGCAAAAACAGTCAAAAACACTTTGAAAAGTCTCAAAAAGACAGAAAAAATATTTAGACTGTGTTTTATTCAATAATTGTAAAAATCTAGTCCCTAGTTATTCAAAACATGATAATTTTTCATAAAAGGCCCTCAGGAATTTTTAAGTTGTCAAAATTAGCCTTATAAAGCTCAGTTTTGCAAAATGGCAACTTTAGTCCCTGAAATTTCAAAGATTGACAAAATTTACCCCTGGACATTTTAAATTGGAAAATTAACATTTTTAGTCCTTTGGTAATTTAAACTTGTTAAAATTAGTCCTTTTGATAAATTTTGGATAATGCAGTTCAGTCCCTCTATTTTGGTTAAATTGCAAAAAAAAATGGTCCTTGTGATTAAAGCTACAACCAACCGGACCTATAAACTAAACCCAAAACACAAACCCAATACCCAAGCCCAATTTGCAGCCCAAACACTTGACCCTTGAACCCCCCGAGCTTGACCCTTGTGGACCTTTATAACAAAAACCCTTCCGTACCCCCATCCTCTTTTTTATTCATTCTCAGAACTCAAGAAATAATAAAACCCAAGCTCCCATACCCTGCACGCAGTGTCTACCCCATCCTCCCCTGTCACTCTCAATCCCAGAAACCCAAGCAAGGTCACATGTGTCCCCCTCTTCACATGTTGCACCTCCATGTCATCAATCCTCAACACTACATATGCCAATCTATGGCTGGGATGAAGCAGTGGATTCCCAAGAAGTAATCTAAGGCTGGGATTAATTGGAAGAAAGCACAAAGTGTATTTTTGCTTGTTTTGTCTCACCAAACAAACACAACACAGAAAGCAAGAAGAGAAGACATAGATTAGACTTTTTGTATAAATAGACATTAGAGGATTTGTGAAAAACTAGTCTAGAATTAAAAGTTCTAAGTCCATTTTTATTCTTATCGTCATTTATTTTCCTTGTACCTTAAAAATTTCAATGCAATTTAAGTTTGGTTTAAATTTCAGTCTATTTACTTTTAAGTGTTATTATCCTGTCCAAGTTGATTAGACAAAGGTGTTAAAGGTTTTGTTTAAGCTTAGTAGAGTTTTCTTTTGAAAGTCTCAAACAAGTTCTTTGGAAATCTGTTATAAGAGTGATTTTCTGCTCTACAAGTAGTATTTGGAATAAGCTTGGTTGTGGGTCAAAAGCTTAATTTGACCCATGTTGGTTGTTAACTAAGCTGTGGTTAGTTGTTTTAACAGTTTTTACTAGCTTGTATCAGTAGTTTTGGCTTACCAGTAATTTTACATGTTCATTTTTTTTTGTATCAGCTAACACCCCAACAGCAGCCCTGTCCATCTTTTTAGTTAGGTTTAGTTCGGTTTAGGATAGATTTAGGATTAGCGTTAGTTGAAATTAGTACGTTAGGTGTAAGAAT
The DNA here is from genome assembly GCA_019973895.1 of Chrysanthemum seticuspe. Taxonomy (NCBI): domain Eukaryota; kingdom Viridiplantae; phylum Streptophyta; class Magnoliopsida; order Asterales; family Asteraceae; genus Chrysanthemum; species Chrysanthemum seticuspe. The sequence continues at coordinate 325,324,230 of BPTQ01000001.1, read as the reverse complement.
AGTGAATATCTCAGCTTATTTGGTATTTTAGAAGCCCCTTAGTGGCTTATTTTTAAGCCCGAAATCGCCTCGTTGGGCTGTTTTGGGAACTGTTACAGCAAAAAACTCCACAGCAGCTTGCAGTCCCACTTTTTAGTGCTTATTAGGTTTCTATTTTGCTTATTTAGATCTCTTAGGTATCTATTAGCTTACTTAGGTTAGGATAGATCTTATATTGCTTATTGGTGTTTTTTTTTTGAATCTCCTTTTAGTGCTTATTTTCCGTTTTTTTTTCCTAGTTTAGGATCTCCCTAGTGTAATTTGATGCCAACTGTTTTTCCCCTCATTTCCATTGTCTTTTCTTGTGCTTTTAGGGAGTTTCAGTTGTTCATTAAGTTGGTATTATAGTTTCATTCCTTTATCTTGCTATAAAACTGTTTTTACGCTGATCTTGTGTTCAAAAATAGCAAAAGGTGTGTTTGTTTCTGTTCCTGTCCAAACAATTAGAATAAGCTGTTTTATTGTTGGCTTTTACAAGTTGATTTTTCACATAAAAAGCTTTGGTTTTGATCTTATAATTCAGTTGCAAAAAGGAAAATGAAAAAAAATATAAGTGAACAAAAAGGTGGGGAGTGGGATTCGAACACTGGACCTGCAGGTCTGCTGCACACGACCAGACACTACGCACGCCAGACCCATCTGCTCTTGGGTCTTTTTTGTTTATTTCATGCACATTTAATTATATAACAGTTAGTAGAGACTTTGCATTTTAGGCTTTACCTCTTATTTAGCTTATTAGTTGCTTATTTCCCAAAACAGTTATGGTTTTTCTTATTTTTCTTAGATTTAGCATAATGTAAAGTATTGGTTTTATAATATTTTAGATTTTTCCAATTTATAATTTCATTTTTTAGGTTAACTTCCTATTTTCTTGTATTTTAATGTATTTTTAAATAGTTAAAAAATTGCTTTTAATTAATAATAATTAAATAAATAGTTATAAAAATAATTTTAATTTTCCAATAATTTTCTTTTATTATTAGGATTGCAAAAATATCATTTTCATATCCGTAGGTGTTTTATTCTTTTAAATTTACGTTTTAAATTTTACGTTTACGTAAAATTCAGTAAACATATGCGTTTTAGGTTTTAAACGTTAAACGTTTTTAAATATAGAATTAAAATGACTTCAAAGTCTTTATTAGATTTAATTTCCTTAGTGTAAAATCAATCATAACCTTTTCCTGTTCAATATTCACCCAATCACAGATTCGTTGTATTACAGTTTACACACCTCGTTGGGACTTAACGACCCGGGGAAATACTAAACTCCTCTGGACTTAATTGCATTTTGCTCTGAGCTGTTTGACTTTTATGGTTGACCATTCACAAGTGGTTGACTAATAAAAGATAGACCGTTCGGAGCTAGATCAAATCTTGGCGCCGCTGCCGGGGAGGTGTGCTGCGTACTACAAATTTGAAGCATCAGTGTTGTTGAATATACATCCATTGTATATTTACCATCCTTGTTCATATTTTCTTATTATTATCATATAAAAACAAAACGGTTCCCGAAAACATTTTAAAATCAGTTTTCAACAAACACAAAAATCCAAAAAGATTTTCTTTCTTATATTTACAAAATGTTTATCCAAAAATCCAAAAATATCCATCTTTACCCTCTAACATCTTTGATTCTTGATCCCAACCCCTCTGTAAACCTTTGATTATTTCCTATGTCGTATCCACACCATTTTGGTTGCCAATGGTGTGGTGGTCCTCATAATGGTGGGAATTGTCCCGGCTGTAGCATGGTAGAATCAGGAGATGGGTCTGTCTATAACCAAGCTCCCTATCCTTACCATGACACATCTGATTCATTCTACCAGCCACCACATCATGAGATATTGACATATCTGTGTGAGTTTTGTGGAGGTCCTCACCAAGGATTTGAGTGTCAATCCGGAAACGCGTTTGTCTATGAACAGTTTTCTGGTAACACTCAGGACTTTGGAAATGACCAAATTCCATATTATTCACATGTCCAGCCACAACAATCATTTTGTTGTGAGTACTGTGGAGGTCCACATGTCAGCTCGGATTGTCAAACGGGGAATACATTTCCTTGTGACAATTTTGACACATCGTTTCAAGACCAACCTCCACAGTACCAAATGATTCAAGCAACTCCTCATGAAACTACGACTGACCTTCTACTGAAGAGTCTGGAGTTATTAAAAGAACTTAAGGAGGATTCGGCTATGTCGTTTCAAAACTCTCATGAGGAATCTATGGCAGAATTACTTGCAAAAGAGCGAGATGCTAGAAACGAAAAGAGTATGGAGGAATTACTTGTCGAAGAACAAGCAGCTAAAACACGTTCTATATTTCGCAATGCTGCTATTCTCGATGAAGATGATGATGAAGTTACCCTTGATATTCGTCAATTTTGTACGGGTTTATTTCAGTTCATCAGTTGAAATTCCTTCCATGAAAAATCAGGGAGAAAAGACGATGATGGAATTACTAGCAGAAGAACAAATGGAAATTGTAAAACATATGTATGCTAGTCCTTCTCAACTCCCTCAGTCTGTTGTTATCACACCCGATATTCCCACTCACTCTCTAAACATGGGGGATGATCATCTTGACACTGTTCCTGAAACGGAATCGGACGAATTCACAAAGTCTAGTGTTCAGAACCTTGTCCCAATCCCGAGAGAGTCACAGGGAACTTCTGAGCATATGTGTGATTCTCTTTCCCCTCTTGAGTATTCTCTAGATCATTTTGAAACTTTCTCCGATTTTAGCGACGATTGTGCTTCTTATGGAAACATCGAGTATGTTGAGGCATCACTCCCACAGTCTGATCCTCTTCTTGAGGAGTTCACCGATGAACTCACTCACATCAGTCCACTTTCATCAGAAAGTGACGATGGTCTCTTTGATTTCGAAGCCGATCTGGGAGAGATTGAAAGTCTCCCTTATAATGATCGTTCACTCACTTCTTATCCCAACAGTCCAATAGAGAATGTTGATCACTTTGTTCCTGAAGCGTTCAAAACAACTCTCACTAATCCTCTATTTGAATTCGACTCTGAATTCACTTTAATTTCTGAGAATCCACTCTTTGATACTCAGATTGAGGATAGTGATGAGTCTACAGTGGAACAAGAATTCACAGATTTACGTCTTGTGATTGATTCTCTTCACGAGGAGTTCGCCGGTGAACTCAATCATATCATATCTCCGCCGAAGTATGATAACTTCCACTTTGATCATGACACACCCGGGATTTGTCTTGATCATGTGAGCTTAAATGATGAGATTCATAATACTGAAATTATGGATTCTCCTATGGATGAAGATGAGTTAGTCATGATTTTCATCATGACTTTCTTTCTTTTCTTCACCTATCCCGTGACTTCTTCTCTTCTTCACTCATTCGGGAGTGAAGATACCATCTTTGACCCTGGCATTTCCATGTACCATTTGTGAGCCGGGTCTGTCTATGTATATCTCGTCGGTGTGGAACTTTCGCGTGCTTCCAATGTTTATACAAACATTTTGAATGAAAGTCCGATGGAGATTGTTCTTCCACTCTGCTTCCTCATGAATAAATTAATGCGGGGAATCGAGTCAAGCTAGCGACTCGGTAATCAAAAACAATAGCACACCATATGGGTTTTCACCCATATTTCTGTCTTCTTTCTCTGTTCTACCACCCTAGTGTGGGGGAGTTGCCCCCCGCTGTTGTATATAAATTTCAAAAAAAAAAAAAAAAAAATCCAAATAATGGTCGTAGTATTTCCCTTTTTACGTTCTATGTTTCGGCATAACCGCCGGTACTTTGAATATTGAGGGAAATATTCATTTCTAGTGTGGGGGGGAATTTTCACGAATTTTATCATGTAATTATACCACCCAATTCCCCCATTTTTGGCCAAAATATTTTTTTTGGAGTAAGTGTTTTGCACTTACTCAGCTTACGGTTATCAGTCCGCCATGTCTAATAAACAAAAGGATTGGCTAATCCAGGAGCAAACGGCCAAAATTTTTTTTGTAGTAGGATTTTAGGGTTTCTTCTTAGTCAGAGTTTCCACACAAGCTCTGATACCACTTGTTGGATCGATGTACTCTAACCAAACTAACTTAAATAGCTTCTTTAAGGTTTAACAACCTCGGATAAATCCTAAGTTATTAACAATGAAACACTAAGTAATCTTTATTAAGTACACGGAATTTACTTAACAAATCTAAGAAGAACAACTTTTATTATTAACTCTAAATCTGCTTATTATGCAGATACTGCAACAACTCTAAGAATATCGAACTTCTCTAAACTCTAAATAACTTGTAATCGTAAACTCTTAGATTCGTATTCTAAACTTGTGAACTCGTACCTCTAATTCCAATCTAGGGGTCCTTTTATAGGCTCAAGGATAACCCTAGTCGGTTTACAAATTATATCCTTGTACGACAAGTAATCTAATATAGACTTTTCTAGAATTACAAGACTTTCCATAAACGAATAAAACAGTTCTTTTACTCTTGTAGTACTTTGACTTCATGTGCAGTACTTTGACTTTATCTTTAACATTACTTTGACTCTTTGACCTTTTCCAGTTCTTTGTCATTCTGCATTACTTTGTAAATCTTCAGTACTTTAACTATTCAGCACTTTCATATCCCAACACGGTTTTTCCGGAATATCAATGAAGAGCATTGTTTACACCCCACCCCCAAATATACACCCAAATCGCCTTAGCCTACCCTATATGCACTCACTTTTAGTGCATTATTGTTATCACCCTAAACCCTTAGTTCAATTATCTAGTTGCTTGCATGAGTTGCTAAGTCGAGTCATATCCTTTGTACACAGTTTTGGGACGATTGGGACTCATGGGAAAAAAGTTAAAGTTTATAAAATGATTGAAAGGGAAAAAAGTTAAATCCCCATATTTGTGTAATAACATACCCCAAGTGTTTTGATCTTTTCAATTCGGTTCAAATTAGTGTTAGAGTAATAAAAACTCAAGTGTAGGGATGTGCCTATAAATCCCTATCATTTTGATGTTACCGTAGAGGATGGTAGAGTAAAAGTGTATGAAAAAAAAAAGAGAAAAAAAAAGAGAAAAAGAGAAAAGAAAAAAAATAGAGTGAAAAAAAAAATACGGGCTACCATCCTACATCTATCCTTTAAATTTATGATTGTTTGTTTCAGTTAGCTATAGTCTAGAGTGTCGAGTCTTGGCTTAGCAACACCATTCTTCATATGCATTTAACATAGAGATTTTTGACTTGCCACCACTAAAAAGCCTATCCCACCAAACCCTTTGTTTCCCTACCGTAAGCCTAACGTTACAACCCTTTAAAGACCTCTTTGGTAGTCTTTCCTAGGTGCTTATGCCAAAGCGATGGAGGTTTGATCTATTCTCAAGCCTATGGTAATCTATGTACTAGGACCGGTTAATGAGTGTTTATCTTCCATTTCCAACTTGTTATATTTCATATACACCCGAGAGAGATGTGAGTATCCAAACACCCCATGTGAGGTGCTAGTATGTAATTTCCGTGCTTGTTATGACTTTTGCGGGGCTTATATGTGTTGTGGACTGTTTTAAACCAATGCTTCATGACCCCTAACTTATAAATTAATTGGCTAAAAGCACATTTGCTTGAGGACAAGCAAATACCAAGTGTAGGGATATTTGATAAGGTTTTAAAATGTACCTTTTTTAGGGATCATTTAAGCCCTTATTTGATCACTTTTGTATCCGTTATTACTTAATATCATTCCTTTTCACTTTTTAGGTCTCTTGAAGGCAAATTGCTGTAATGGCACTTATTTGGACGAAAAGGCGCGAATATACGAAGAAAATGGCCAAAGTCATGAATCGAGACACTCAAAGCTGCTGAATGACAAGGTGACAGCGTCACAGCCTATACGCGACGCCGTCGGAGGATTTTGTGATGGGACAGAAGCCAAAACTTTTATTTTCAAGTGACGACGTCAAGTTATAAAAGAGTAGGCCGTCGCAGCTCAGACGGCCTAGATTCAATCCAGACGGTGTCAGAAGTTGAAGAGGACGGCGTCACAATCACAAGGTGACGCCGTCGCAAGTCTAACGTGGCCAAGACGAAACCCTAATGACGGCGATCCGACGGCGTCACAAAACATAAGATGACGCCGTCGCATGTGTAATCTTATATATAGAATCCGAATTTTTCAGTATTTGTGTGTAGTCTTTTGGAGTAAAAATCTAAACTGAACCAAGGCTGTCTTGTACAGTATTTTAGGGTTCCAAACCCTATCTTACATCAAGATAAGTGCTTTACTTCATTAATACAATTATGTTTTTGATTATTTGTGTGTATGCTTGCATGTTCTCCATGTCCAGCTAATTTACTTGTGTGTTTGCTTAGGGAACATGAAACTTAATTATTGAATATTGATTGGTTGTCTCTTATCTTAGTTGATTAATGATCTATTAATGCGATAGGTCATTCGTTGTGTACTTAATTCTTAATTAATCTTTGTGAACCTTAGGTTATAGCACCTTGAGCGGTTGTAAGCTAAACTATCCAAAGAGGCCTTAGAGTTAGAGTTTATGATCCCTAGTGGTATTTTGTAGACGAGACCCTTTGGTAACTTCAAAGAGTTAGGGAGAAACACATACCCTACAACTTTAGACACACAATGCAATTAAGAATAAGGACGTGACAATTCAACCACCAATAGGAGATAATTAAGGAGTAGTAAAACCTAAGTAAACACATCTTTAAACTATCATACGAGCACACAATAATTAGACATAGACTACATACACCTTAGATTAGATAATTAGATAAGTAGAGTAATCGGTAGCAATACCAACCCCCAAATCCAAACCCCGAGATTCGTACCTTTCAATTTCCAAAAAAACATAAAAAAAGATAAAAAAAAAATAATCTTCCTCAACCCCAACCTTAGCGTAGTAACTTCTCACTAGCATTCCTATTCCCCTATAGAACGATATCAATACCCGTGGATTACCCTAATACTACACTACAATGATTAGGTTCACCACCTAGGGTGTTATAAAACTTGCTCGAAGAAAAGGAAGTTCCTTTGACCCCGAACGACGTGTGTAGCGTTATCAGTTTTCTAAATTCCACTTCTAGATCAGAATCACAGAATTGACCAACAGAAAACAAGTTGTGACCAAGACCTTCAACATAATATACCCTGGAGATTACACTTTTGCCAACAACATAGTCTCCATAACCCATAATTGCTCCAAAATGGTCGTTCCCGAATCTAACAGTCCCGATGAATTTACTCACGAAGTTCATGAGCCGTGAGCGATCTCCAGTCATATGCTTGGAACAGCCTGAGTCCAGGTACCATAAAACGATTTGAACGATCTGCAGTTGAACACAGACAAGAATGGATAACTGGATAATTGAGATCCCCATGCAAGAATGGGTTCCATTTGGTTAGTAACAGTGATTAGAACACCCACATCGGAAGTAGAAACAATGGAATCATCAGGAATAGATGCAGTGCTAGTGTCCGTATTTACCCTATTCAAAGTATGTTCACTTCTTAAAGGAATAATTCTACCAGTGGGCATCCATTTTCTAATGGGCATTGACTTAGCAAACTTAGCAAATTTAGGGCAAGACTCATTAAGGTTAAACTTATGGCCAGTAGGTATCCATTGATAACCTATATTACTAAATTTTCTTCCTGTGGGTTTCCACTTTTTTCTAACTTTCTTACGCCTTTGCCTTTTAGCCTTCTTAGCTTGATTTTTAACATTAACAGTTTTAACTAGGCATTTGACAGCATTAATTAAATCATTCACACCACATTCATGATTAGTAACAGAAATCAAGCAGTCATCATTACATGGTTTGCAGATAGTAGCAAAATTTGAATTAATTACAGTACGCTTATAGCTAATACTAGAATCAACACGATTCGTTTTATTCAACTCAAACTTAATGTTCCTAGGGTGGTCTTCTACTCTCTTCAAATGCACATTCTTAGCTTGCGAGGTCCTATCTTGCTTGGTATTGCCTGGAGGCTTTGACCCGCTTGCTTTTATGTCACTGATTACTTCTGTAGAGGGAATTATGGGAACATTAGTTGGTTGGTCTACTTTTTGCATTCCTAAACTAGACGTGCAGGGATCTGAACTACTTGAAGGCACTTTAGAGTTCACTTTCTTAATATTGGGCATAGAATGGGTTGCACACTTGGCACTAGGCATAGAACAAGGCATCACAACTTTATCTTTCGCACCTACGGATTTAGGACATGTTGCTCTTAAACATTCTAGCAGCTCCTGAGATCATTTGGCTTGAATGCAAGCAAACATAATTTCTCTATCAAGTGGCTTATTTATGAAATCCTCTTCTACAATCTCATGGAGACATTCTAGAATATCCTTAAGGTGAGCGAGATAGTTATGAAACACAAGTTCGTTATTTCTAAGATGAGGAGGAATGTATTTAAAAGTCACAGTATATTTGCAGTCTGCAGATGACTTTGATGCAACATTCTCATTAAAGAAAAGTGGCATTTTCCCTTTTTCCTGACTCCTCAGATTCTCAATTTCCTTTTGTAAAGACGTTATTTTTTTGTTTTTCTTGTCACGAGTGACTTTCATTGAATCATATAACTCTTTAAAATGTCGTTTAATTTCTTCTAGAAAACTCTCATTTTCTTTTTGTAAAATATTAACCAAGTTTTGAAGATGAAAAGTTTGAGAACCCTGAGAATCTAAAGGAGGAGGCATTTGGGAGCCAGTCACATTGTTCTTTTCACCCTTTAATTGTGAAATTTAGGCTTTCAACTTTCTGATCGTGTTACAATGAGCTTGAATCTGTTCGTCACGTTTGTTTATCTGAAACACTGTATCAAACTCTGGAACATTTGAGGATGTCTTGATGTTTGAGGTTTTGACATTCTTTTTTAGATGTTGATATTTTAGTTGCAAATCAAAATGTTCAACTTCTAGTTTAGAAATATGTTTTACCAAATTACCGTGATCATCCTAATCAATTTTCTCATTTGGTTATGAGTTTTTGTTTTCAAGCTCAATGACGCGATCATGGGAAACTTTCAAAGCAACAGATAATTCATGAAATCGAGAAGCAGTAATAGAGTGCTTAGTCACAGTATAAAACACATCTTGAGCAACACAACTCGAAATCAAATTCTCATTTAAGATATGCAAGTTCTTCCTTTCAACTTCATTATATTTGAGTTCTTGTTCATAATCATTGACCTCAACTATCATTGCATCAAATTCCTTTTCCATTTCTTTAATATCTAAATTTATTCCCTTTTGAAGACTCTCAAATTGACCTTTTAATTTTTAAAGAAAGGCATGACCTAAATTAAATAACATTCTTTAGTTTGCTCAAAACCCCTTTCCCCCTCAGTTATCCTTGTAGGTGTGATTCACTTCTTACATGTTTTCTCAAAATCAACGAATAGTTGATAAACAACATACAGGCTGATTAAGGTTTTGCTATTAGTGGCAATAGATCTAGGAACTAAGTGCATTGGTGTATTTGGAGGATACACAGTAGCTGCAGGCATTTTCCTAATGGGAGTGTTTGTTTCAACAAGTTATTTAACTTTTTGCTTATCCATATCTTTCTTCCAGAAAATTTGTTCTGGGGTTAATTGAGTTTAAGGCTTAAACATGTTTAGGGAGATCCAATTTTCCTTAGTGTAATCATGGGATTTGATCTTTATGTTATTCTTTTTACATGTAGGATCGATAAGCTTCTTATCCATTTTCTCCCTAGATGCATCATCTAATTTTCTATCCTCTTTCGTGCTTCCAATACATGATGGTGTTTGCATAGGCTTAAGAATCTCATTACCATCATACAGTACCTTATGAGTAGCTCTAGCCTTTTTAACTACCTCAGGATTAGGTTCCTCAACAAGGGGAATTCTATACTTATCGCTTAAGATTCTATGCTTAGTGATCATGTGAGTAGACTGAATGGTATTCCCTTGTACGTACAACTTATTTTCAAGTTTGTTTTTCAAAGTTTTTAGATTAGAAAAATCATTCAAAAGTTTTGATTTCTTAGCATTAAATTCTTGTTTAAGCACTTTAACATTATCTTGAAGCTCTTGCTTTTCCTTAACAGTTTTAGAAAGCTTTTCATGTAAGGAGGTTAACTCTTGTTTTAACACTTCTTCTCTAAAATTACTTTTTCGAATAATTGTACGCATTTGGTCATCCATTTCCTGCTCACGGGTAGTTAACTCAAACTTAGCACGTTGTTCATAAATAGCAACTTGTTCTTTATAGGCATTTAGTTCAGAGATAACAGAATTATTAGGGGCACATGCAGTGTATTCATCAAAAACATAGTCATCATTGACTGCGGAAGATGCATCACTTGGTACAATCTCACTTTCACTTTGTTTCACATATTGATCATATGGGACAGTATTGCTATTACCCTCATTATCAATATCTGATTCATAAGTTTCAATAGATTGTACTTCATTATGCATCTTTTGCACATCAACTTCATCATATAGTTTTAATACCTCTGAAATGATTGAGTCTTTGGATGGACCAGCCTGTTGTGGTGCTGAGACCTTTGGAGAGACCATAGGTGAGATGCTAGCAATGAAGATTGTTTGGGCAGTAGGTTCATCATCGACCTCAGAGTCAAATGCATCACAGTTAGCTACTTGAAAGGCATTTTGATGATTGTGACCTATTTCCTGAATTGGCTATTCATCAACATCAGCATCATAGGTTTTGACTTTTCCCTCAGCAAGAAACAGCAATTCCTCTTCATCCAAAGCTGCTCCATTATCCTGAGCTTGCACAAGTAACATCTTGTCTCTAATGTATTCTGCATTCTGTGGACGTTTTGGAGATGTGCAGTTCCTCGCAATATGTCCCTCACCACCACAGTTGTAGCATTTAATTGGCTTTGCTTGCCCTTGATTGGCATTCCTTCCATGATTCTGATTTGCCACATACCCTCCACCAACTCCACCTCTTCCCTGTTCATAGTGCCTGACTTGAACTGGTTGCACCATAACCTTCCCATCTCTGACAGTAGCTTGATTGTGTGGATTGGATGCTGTTCTAAGGTTATTGTTGGTGTGTGGGAAGGAATTCATATTTTTACTAACCAAGAGAGACAGTTGATTGATGAAGTTTTCCATGAGTGTGTTTGAGTCTGGAGGCTTATATGTTGGATCAAGAATGAGCTTGTAATTACCATTACCCGTGGGTATGACTTGAGAAGCTTTGGTGGTAATTCCAACATTGGTGTAAAAGGCTGTAGAATCATTTGACGAACTTGTTTCTCCCTGCTTATATTTGAACTATTCAAGAATCCTTCGTTCAAACATAGCATGTCTCTCATTCTAAAGAAGGAAGGCATATAGTTGCTCATAGTTGGTGTTTTTCAATCCTTTGGTTAGCTTCACAGAGGTGACGAATTTGTGCCATTCGGGATTCATGTTGTTCACAAACTTTGAGTTCAGCTGAATATTTGGCATGGTCATTTTGATATTCCTCATATCATTCACAAGCTTATGGAATCTCACGTAGTATTCATAGACACTTTCGTCTGGTTTCATCTTAAAGTGCTCAAATTCATCATACATTTGTTATTCTCTGTCTTCCTTAGTTAATTCAGAACCCGAGAGAAGCATCTTGACATTATACCAAACAGCCTTGGCTTCAGTTTTGTGATTGATAAGCTTGTAGATATCTTTTGGAAGACCTTGAAGTATAATGTTTGAAGCCTTGATATCAGCATCGAATCTCTTTTTCTCCTTATCACTGAGCTCATCATACGTCTTTGGTCTGTCCAATCCAAAGATCATTGTTCGATCTGCAGTAGTATCAATTATGTCTCTTGTAGTCTCAATCTGATAAGGTGCTTCATCAATTGACTTGAGAATGTTGACTCCATTTTCCTTTCCTAGACAATACAACCTAATCCGTTGAGCCAATGAGTCATAGTCAGTTCTGTCAAGCATGGGTGGACGAGTGTCTGAACCAGTTGCTTGAACATCCTCAGCTACAATAGAGATGATTGTAGGCACGTTGGTAGACATGTTTACAAATTTCACGGGATTTTATAACTCTATGATTAAACCGGGAAATAGATTCTTTCACAGGATTTTACTAAATCAAGAGAAAACCGTATTAGAAACAAATATTAACCAAGTCGCTATAACCCTTTAACCAAGTCGCTAAGCACTAAGTCGCTAAGTAGCAACTCGCTAAACCTCAAGTCGCTGTGAATCAAGTCGCTAAGACCCAAGTCGCTGAACACAAGTCGCTAAAGCACCAAATCGCTAAGCAGACAAGTCGCTAATGAGCAACTCGCTAAGTATCCAAGTCGTTAAGAGTCAAATCGCTAAGAACAATAAGGACAAGTCGCTAGAAACAATAGAGACAAGTCGGTAACCCAACCAAGTCGCTAGTCGAAGTGGAACCTCCACTAACTTGTATTGTTTGTCGGCTTGTCTCAATAGACAAGTCGCTACGATCAAGTTGCTACGACTTAAACTACAACTCGCTGGAAATTACTAAAGCAAGTCGCTACGAAGAAAAACACTCCGAGACACAAGTCGCTAAGTTGAAAAACTTCAAAACCACACTTTTCAATCCAAAACAAGCCCAACCACAGTGATTCAAGCTTTCCAAATCAAAACCTAAGCACTTACAATGATTCTAAACACAAAAGTACACTCAAAATTCAAACTAACACAAGAAATGATCCAAATGATGCAAAAACAACTAAACATTTTCAACCCCAAAAACCATATAAAACCACTAGAAATCCAATGATATGTAAGAGAGATGATCAAACCATGGTTCTTGATACCATTTGTAACATATTGGATTTCACAAACACATCAAATCATGATCAAATGGGGTGTATACAATAAGGTTTTAGAGAGAGAAATAGTTAGAGGCTTGGGAACTTAGTGAGAGAAAATGAAAGTATTATTATGAGCTCCAACTCTCTACCTTGGGAGGTAGAGAGTATTTATAGTCTTACATAAAACGCCACCTACGGGCTGTGGATCAGGCATACAGTGGGTAAAGACCCATCCATCCTCCACGGTGTTACATAACTAAATACTATTTAACTTTAAATAACTACGACTACGAGCTTTCTAACGATTACAAATACTTGAGGTGACCAACACTTTAATAATTGGATTTACTAAATCCAAACAGAAAATATCACTGGTGCAAAAAGATACCAATTGCTAAGGGGGACTCGTATGATCTATGGGCTTCGTGCGACCCTAGAAATGAAATTTGCGATGGGGGAACCGATAAGGATAGGGTGAAAAATAACAAATTCATGTGGGCTACATATACTGATGAAGAAAGATTGGAAAAGCTCTCATTCAAAGATGAAGAGGAACCGCCTATCACTCACTGGTGCACTCCGATAATAATAACTGACGATGAATCCACACGAGCATGGCCTATGTGCAACCCTTTCCGCGAGTATTGCAACGGTGGTGGTAGCTTTTGATGTACGGCGTATCTGGCTAGAATGATACGGCGTATCTACCTTAAGTTCAGTAGACTCTTCCAACTTGATCCATTTTTCTCCATTTTACGTCCAAAATAGCTAACTTTCACAAAATTTTTGTTTTCAACTAAGAAATACAAAAGTAAATGATTAAGTACCAATTCTCATACAACGTAATACAAAACAAGCAATATTCATAGAATAAATGATGCTAATAATATGTTGTTATTTGATATCATCAGGTCTCAAGTTCAAATTCGAGCATTACATTCCCTGCTTCGGGAACATTGAGACATACATTCCTTTTGCTAGCCGTTTGAGAAATCATTGGTGATAACATTTACATTCCCCCTCTATGCGGCTAAGAAAAAGATTGTTCTCGATGAACTTTATGGTTGTTGTCTTAAGTTACTTTTTAACTTTATTCAATTAGTTTCTACTAACGATACTTTTTTGTCAAAACATGAGTACCCCCTCTAGGTTGCTATGAAAAAGATAGTATATGATGAACTATACGGTTGTTTGTTAAGTTAGTTTTCAACTTTATCCAGTTATTTTCAATTTGACGATACTTTTTTGTCAAAATTGGAGTACTTTTACATGCGGATTAATGCCCAATCCTACCATCTCTTAAGTATCTGACTGTGTGTGATCCAATTTCTTTACTTTATGCATCATTAATAAAAGCATACAGGGTATGTAGGAGTAGCCTGGTTCCAAATAAAATAAAACCAATGATAAGAGAGAAGTTGTGTAGTATGTTGGGTAACTCAAACGTGTTAGGTTTGAGCACCGAGATCGTTCCGAACGAGGGTTGAATGGAATTTCCAACTCACGTCTCAATTATCGGGATTTGAATAAGAGAAGGGGATAAAATGATGTTTTCTAAACTACGTGATAAGGAAAGTAAATGGAACATCTAATCTACGGGAAATCCTAAGAATTATGGCAAACTACGCAAATTATTATAAAAACGCAAATACGGGATTAAAACGAAACGCGAATAAAATGCAATTACGTCTAATCTAACTCCTAAAAATAACCAAAAATTACTTTTATACTAAAAATGATATTAGAAAACTATTTATGAATTAAAATTATTTTTTAGGAATTTTCTAAAATTTATTAGAATTTAAAACTAAATTTTAACTTTTAAAACTAATATTAAAATACTAAAAATTATGAAAATAAAGGCGAAAAATATGAAACTAGTTTTATAAAATCTAAAACATCCTAAGAGAATTTTCAAAACTTATTTTTTATTTTTCTGATTATTTTTCTATTTTCTACTAATTTAAAACTATTTAAATCTAATTTAAATTATGAAAAATACCAAATACAAGGGGAAAAATAAGGAAAAATCTTTTCTATGCTTTTTATATTTTTCTTAAACTGGGAAAATTGAAAAATTATTTTTTTGAACTTTTTCTTAATTATTTGCAATAAAAGCTATTTAAAAAGGATTAAAAACTATTTTAAATAGAGAAAAAGACCAAACAGTAGCTAAAAATTATGAAAAACTCAGGAAAATTATAAAATATTAATCTAAATCTATGAAAAATATCAAATACTATGCTTATGTGGAGAATGTGAGGGCTGCAATGCAAACTGTTAAGAAATAAGCACTTTGAGATAAGCTAGACAACAAAATAAGCCACCAAGCTTCTACAGAGACTATATTATACTAAAACTACTCTAAATCAACTCATTACAGCTACTCCTAATAACTAATAAGCAGTCTACCTAAGAATGAAGCCAACTGCTACTAAAGAAACACATCTAAAGCCCCTACTGTTTGAGCTTATTCAAGGGCTTATCTAAGAAGCAAATGGAAAATCCAGAAGTAGATATCAATAAACAACCAGCCAGAGATTACATAACCAAATTATCAGATAATGAGGACTTAAGATGAAGAAATTAAAGATTAAGCACTAAAGGACTATATGGAGCATAGGCTGCTGATGCAGCAAAACAGATGTGGCAAAAGAGCTAGCTGCAGGCCTGAGATGGCTAAATTCAACAAGCTCTTAAAGAAGGATTGATCTCTAAAGTTACAAACTACTACTACTCACTACTGAGGAAGTTAAAATGCAAACCATAAGCTCAAGTATAAAACAGATAACTCACTTACAACAGTTAATAAGTGGACAGATCTCAGTGGTGCAGGGGAAGAACAGGCAACTAATGATCACAAAAATGGGCAATCTAAATACTACTATAAGTCATATAAACTGAGAACAAATTAACTAGGGTAACTAGTGACCAAGTAAAACCAATAAAATTTAACTTTGAACCTGATTTGTGCCATGAATAAAACTGATGAACATGGCTGTTTAGGGACAGAAATGAAACTGAGACAGATTTTGATTTGAACATGAATACCAAATGGAACTTGAGTATTTGGAAACTTGATTGACAAAACTTTTTGCAAACAGTTTATAAACTAAATTTACCCAAATTTGACTTACTAAAACCAATCAAACACTAAAAACTTGACTAATCCAAGCACTACTTTATAAAACCAAAATGCATTTTAACTTTAAAGCCTTGATGAAAACTGACTAATACAAACCTGAAATGAACCAAAAATCTTAAGAATCAACATTAAATCAGATTGAAACCAGAATTAGACCAACAAATTGTTTGACTTTTAAATTTTGACAAAAGTTGACTTTTCTTGACTTTTTGCAAAACTAAGAATTAAGAGCAGGTAAAGCAGAATTAAGCTGATTGAAACCCACAATAAGCTGATATTAGCTTATGTGAGCTTATGAGATCAGGAAGTAAAAGTAGAAACAAAGATTAACCATACTGAGACTGAATTACTGAAAATAAAGTTGCATTAAGTAAAAGCAATGAGAATACAATGTTGAAACAGAGATTACAACTTGATTAACTACTTGAAAATATTAAAGATGACAGGAAAATAAATGGTCAAGATTTCTCTAATACATAAGAAATTGGACGAATTCTACAATGTGAAGGAATGGGGTTTATATAGCTGAGCTGAGGTCTTGGGATCCTTTCAGAAGCTCCTAGATGCTCAAATATCAAACACTGGTCAACTCCCTTGTCATCAAATCAAATCTACACCCTTGGATCAATTGGGTGAGGTGGCTGCTCCAATGAGAGCTCTTCATTTGTCCATCCTGGCAATCTTGTGACACACCCATGTGTCAGACGTGGCAGAGGCTTCCAGAAGGTCATTTAAGTGGGGTAAGATTGGGAAGCAAGGGTAAATGGTGGAGAAGGGATGGTAACAGTAAAAATGGGTGAAAAAGGCGCGTTTGGTTCTGGGTTGGATTTGTTTATATTTGTTTGATATTGGGTGGGTTTGTTTGACCGGGTTATGTGGGTATTGACCTGGGTCCAAGGGTAAACCGGGTTGAGATATTAAAAACGTGGTAACCGGGTAAGAATATATTGGATTTGGGTCATGGTTTTGGGCCGAGGTTGGTGTTTGGATTAGACTAGGATATATAATACTTGGACTAATGTTGTAATCCAAATTTGATGATAAGGACCATTCTTGTCATTTGTAAAATTCCAAGGACAAAAGGTGTATTCATGAAATGGTAAAGGTGGTTTGGGTAAATGGAATAAATGAGGGATTAAAGGTGAAATTTTGGAAAAGGTGAAGGTTTATTGTGAAAACTCCCAATCATGATCCATAACTTCATAAGATATAACTTTGAGCACCAAAATCCTTAAAATAGCATCCCCGGCATCGGCTTTTGCACTCCTCTTTCTCTCGTGCTCGGTTTTTCTTCGGTTTTGGCTTCTTTTTGTGTGTTTTTACATATTCGTACCTACACAAGCACAAACTCAAGAAAACCACAATTATTAGCAATAAACGGCTCTTTCTTGGTTATTTTGGGTCAGTTTTGATATAGAAAAGGTATGTGTTTTAGCACATACCAAAATACCCCAGACGAGACCATTGTCGTGTCCTCACGCAATGCAATCAACTCACGCTTCTAAAACCAAGGATTTCAATCTCTTTCTACTAAACCTATGAAGAAGTAGCAAAGATTCCTCAAAAGAGATTAAGAAAGCCTTAATTCTAAAAACGCCCCGTTTACCTTTTAATTCACATATATAGATATTACGGTTAAGCACATTCCGGTTATGAATGACGGTTCGTTGAACTTTCATGTCGATCAATAACTCAAACATTTTTCAAACGACACGTTAGGATCACGGAGTAGAAAACACAACACAGCGTGAAGTGACCATACGGATAGAATACATCGTCCCTGATTTTTCACAAGTCCCAAACTAAGCGTAAAACCGAAATCATTGTTAAATATGACTCTAGATGCTAACACTACCCATGGAAGTTACTTGTGTAATTACCTTTTGTTCCCATTTTCCTATTTTCCTCTATTTATTTTATTTTTGTGAGAAATGAATTTCTTCAAGTTCTCGTTTCGATAACTTTTATTCCGATAAAGATATAAGGCTAAGTCGATAATTAGTTATCCGCCTTCTCTCAAGAACCATTGTCGTAAAAATGAGGTCCACATCAAGGAATTTTTATTCACTTATACTTGATTTTTCATTCATTTTTTTTTTTTTTTTTTTTTTTTTTTTTTTTTTTTTTTTTTTTTTGCACTTATACTTTTACTTATATGAGCTATGAATTACGGAGCTTCACGGGGTAATTGCAATACTATAGGCTTCATGAAATGAGGATCCCGGCTGGCTAGGCTAAGACCTCACTCAATCCCGGCTAAAGATCCAAGGGTCCGATCTCGACACCGCAGCTCACAACTTTACTTATTACTTTTTTCACTTATCACTTATTGCTCATTTATTACGGATCCTTGATGTGTACCCAATTTTTAAAACAAAGATTCTTTTAAGAAGGTAAAGAACTAACTATCGCCAAAAACTCAACATCTCTAATTATTTATTAGACAGATATGGGGTGAAACAATTTTGTGGGAACAAAAAGCCATAAGTACCTTCGATGGGCTCTAAAGAGAACCAACTACTCCACGTTTAGCATCTAAACTCATAAGTAACTCTATCATTTCTCGATCTCTGCAAATTTAAAATCCCAAATAATGAGATCCGCAGATGCTTAGCCGGTAATTTTTAGATTATCTAAGGTTAAGGGAACAAGCTAGGGCTCAACACGCCCGGTCAAGTCAGAATTCTATTCCTACTCTCACCAGCGGAAAGTCAACAAGGTGTCAAAACATATATTAACTTAGCAAATGCTTCGTCTAATTAAATCAAGTCATGCATATTTAAAATCACTCAGGGAAACTTGCAAATTCTTGGCCTTGTGAGCTAGAATTCGCATTTTATAGCTTCTTATCTAAGAGACTAGCAAAACTTTTCAAACAAAAAGACTTAACAAAAGCTTAAAAAAATTTTAAATTTTGCTCATTTTTGCACAATTTTTTCATTTTTAAGGAAAAACGGGGTTACGAGAGAAACACAACAAAAATAAGCAAGTGCGGTCAAATCAAATCGAAGATTACCCTACCCCAGACTAGAACGAAACATTGTCCTCAATGTTTAAAGCAAGGGTATCACAAAAATATAAAAGCCGTTTATTAAGTATGCTCAAAGATAAACGTTAGTCGATAAGATTAGGATATCAGATTTCCATCAACATCGATCATGAAACTCGAGTGGAGAAAAGACAAACTTCGCGCACGAGAGTCTTCATATCGGGAACATCCTAAACACAACATCACAAACAACCAAACACGAGAAATCGAAGAGGCAGACCCCTTCGCGTCACTTATTAGAGAAAAGAAGATAGAGATAAGCATGGGGTGCCTCCCACGAAGCGCTACTGTTTTTGATCACCGAGTCGCTAGCCTGACTCGTCCCCGAATTCATTTGTCCTTGGGGAAGAAAGTGGTAGAGATACCAGGGTCAAAAACGGTGTCCTCATTCCCGAAGGAATGAGACTGGGTGGGATGGGTGGGAAAGAGAATGTTGGGCATCAGCACATAAGGTATATAATGAAAGAATGATCCATCATCCGGTGGTTTTGCGGGTGGACGAAAGGATGACGGATCATAATGAGAAAACTCCAAGAAAGATGGGAGCTCATGGTAAGGAGGTGAAAGTTTAATAATGAAGGCATCCAAGAGAGGATCCTTTTCTCTAACAACGTTTCTAACAAAGAACTCATCAATGCATATCCCGGGGTTGAAAATCTTGTCTTCACATGTGGGCTCAACGGGATAAGTGAGGGTCGACTCAACAGAGGAAGGAGAATCATCATTAAGCAGGCTTTCAAGAAAAAGGACATCTTGATTAGGGTCGCACCCGTCACTCTCAATACCCGGCGGTATCGGATCATCAAGAAATAAGTCGATTTCTTCCATATCAGAATCATTTGGCGGCTTATCAAGAATATCGACTTCAACCATTTCGAAATCAGTCTCCATAATATCCTCAGTGTCGGATTCAATACTTTCTTCAACATCACATGACGGGAGAGAAAAGTCGAAATACAGAGATGGGACAAGTGGTGTGCTCTAAGAGCTAGCAATATCCACCACTTCCGTTGTGGTCTCTGAATCGGACTCAAAATCTTTGTCGAAAAGAGGATTAACTTCACAAAAGGTGTAGTAATCACTGAACTTGAAAACTGGATTTGAGAAAATCCCTGAAGTAACCTTGGAGATGTCAAGAGAATCACATAAAAGCGAATCACAATCACTGTCAGATATATCCTCGGACTCACTTGGGATTGGGTCAAGTCTCTCAACACAAGACGATTCCATTTCCGGAATAGTGCTAAGAGGCTCTTCCCCCATTAAGAGAGAGTCCATGGGTTCAACGATGTTTAAAGAAATAGAATCATCGACCTCTTCCAATATGATATCACTTCTCTCATCCGGCGTGAGTGAAGGGGAAGAGTCGGAAATGAAAGGCTCAGAAACGGGAGGGGTTTCAGCCGACAAACTTGCATAATATTCTTTCATTTGGATGGAATCCTCATCATCATCGTCAATGTAAGTCTCGAGCCATCGGGCACGTCTTTCAAGTGCTTGCTCCTCAATTCGTATTTCTTCAAGGCATTTTTTAATCTGATCTGCTCGTTCTTCTTCTTAGAGTAATTCTATCATAGATCTTTCGTTGCGAGACGCTCGATCTTCGGCATGTTTATTAACAAATTCTTCGAGTATTTTAAGACATCTTTGAATTTCTGGAGAAATTATCGGAGGTTGTGGTTGAATTTCTTGGTATTGTGGAGGTGGGTTATAAGGATAGTCGTAATTGTTACAAGGAACCTGCTCATAGACAAGAAGGTTTTGCATTTGACAATCGGAGTTAACATGCGGACCTCCACAATACTCACAACAATATGATTGTTGTAACGGGTGTGGTGAAGTATATGGATAAGGTTCATAACCAAAGGTTGTATTGTTAAATTGGGCTTGACATTGAAAACCTTGGTGAGGACCTCCACAGTACTCACACGAGTATGACTCCGTCTCATGGTATGGGGATTGGTTAAGGAAATCGGTCGTTTCATTGTAGGGATGTTGGTTATAGACAAACTCGTTTCCCGTATTCACAATGCTACAACCGGGACAATTCCCACCATTTTGAGGTCCCCCACACCATTGACAACCATAATGGTAAGACGAAGACATCGAGAAGAATTATACGAATAAGAGGGTAAAGAGATAAAGAATTGACGGTTCAGAGGGTAAAGAATAATATTTTTGAGTTTTTAAAACTAATTTTGAAAAGGAAAATCTTTTTGGGTTTTTATATTTAAGAAAACACAATATTTTTGTAACCTTCACGTCAACCGGTGCTCGGTAGCTCTCAAAAGTACGCGCAGCGGAGCGGGAACGAAGAGTGGATCGTTCTTCAGTCTGCAATTTAATGTCAAGACTTTCCTTATACCCCGTGTATAGGTTGTACATTCAAGGTGAGCCGACGTAACAATTGACGTTTCAGTTTCTTTTGTTGGTTTTTTAATTTTTATGGTTTTGTAAACATTCTAGGAAGAATGTTTTGGTATTTTTAGATTTTTTTTTTGGGTTTTTCAAAAACATATATTTACAAAAATGACGGTAACTTCACTCGGGGAAGGATCTTCAAATGCACACGATTCGAGACGGAATACGAAAACTCGCTACAAGCCCTCCCCGGAAGCGGCGCCAAAAATTGGTTCCAAATAAAATAAAACCTATGATAAGAGAGAAGTTGTGTAGTATGTTGGGTAACTCAAACGTGTTAGGTTTGAGCACCGAGATCGTTCCGAACGAGGGTTGAATGGAATTTCCAACTCACGTCTCAATTATCGGGATTTGAATAAGAGAAGGGGATAAAATGATGTTTTCTAAACTACGGGATAAGGAAAGTAAATGGAACATCTAATCTACGGGAAATCCTAAGAATTATGGCAAACTACGCAAATTATTATAAAAACGCAAATACGGGATTAAAACGAAACGCGAATAAAATGCAATTACATCTAATCTAACTCCTAAAAATAACCAAAAATTACTTTTATACTAAAAATGATATTAGAAAACTATTTATGAATTAAAATTATTTTTTAGGAATTTTCTAGAATTTATTAGAATTTAAAACTAAATTTTAACTTTTAAAACTAATATTAAAATACTAAAAATTATGAAAATAAAGGGGTAAAATATGAAACTAGTTTTATAAAATCTAAAACATCCTAAGAGAATTTTCAAAACTTATTTTTTATTTTTCTGATTCTTTTTCTATTTTCTACTAATTTAAAACTATTTAAATCTAATTTAAATTGTGAAAAATACCAAATACAAGGGGAAAAATAAGGAAAAATCTTTTTTATGCTTTTTATATTTTTCTTAAACTTTGAAAATTGAAAAATTATTTTTTTGAACTTTTTCTTAATTATTTGCAATAAAAGCTATTTAAAAAGGATTAAAAACTATTTTAAATAGAGAAAAATACCAAACAGTAGCTAAAAATTATGAAAAACTCAGGAAAATTCTAAAATATTAATCTAAATATATGAAAAATATCAAATACTATGCTTATGTGGAGAATGTGAGGGCTGCAATGCAAACTGTTAAGAAATAAGCACTTTGAGATAAGCTAGACAACAAAATAAGCCACCAAGCTTCTACAGAGACTATATTATACTAAAACTACTCTAAATCAACTCATTACAGCTACTCCTAATAACTAATAAGCAGTCTACCTAAGAATGAAGCCAACTGCTACTAAAGAAACACATCTAAAGCCCCTACTGTTTGAGCTTATTCAAGGGATTATCTAAGAAGCAAATGGAAAATCCAGAAGTAGATATCAATAAACAACCAGCCAGAGATTACATAACCAAATTATCAGCTAATGAGGACTTAAGATGAAGAAATTAAAGATTAAACACTAAAGGACTATATGGAGCATAGGCTGCTGATGCAGCAAAACAGATGTGGCAAAAGAGCTAGCTGCAGGCCTGAGATGGCTAAATTCAACAAGCTCTTAAAGAAGGATTGATCTCTAAAGTTACAAACTACTACTACTCACTACTGAGGAAGTTAAAATGCAAACCATAAGCTCAAGTATAAAACAGATAACTCACTTACAACAGTTAATAAGTGGACAGATCTCAGTGGTGCAGGGGAAGAACAGGCAACTAATGATCACAAAAATGGGCAATCTAAATACTACTATAAGTCATATAAACTGAGAACAAATTAACTAGGGTAACTAGTGAGCAAGTAAAACCAATAAAATTTAACTTTGAACCTGATTTGTGTCATGAATAAAACTGATGAACATGGCTGTTTAGGGACAGAAATGAAACTGAGACAGATTTTGATTTGAACATGAATACCAAATGGAACTTGAGTATTTGGAAACTTGATTGATAAAACTTTTTGCAAACAGTTTATAAACTAAATTTACCCAAATTTGACTTACTAAAACCAATCAAACACTAAAAACTTGACTAATCCAAACAGTACATTATAAAACCAAAATGCATTTTAAGTTTAAAGCCTTGATGAAAACTGACTAATACAAACCTGAAATGAACCAAAAATCTTAAGAATCAACATTAAATCAGATTGAAACCAGAATTAGACCAACAAATTGTTTGACTTTTAAATTTTGACAAAAGTTGACTTTTCTTGACTTTTGCAAAACTGAGAATTAAGAGCAGGTAAAGCAGAATTAAGCTGATTGAAACCCACAATAAGCTGATATTAGCTTATGTGAGCTTATGAGACCAGGAAGTAAAAGTAGAAACAAAGATTAACCATACTGAGACTGAATTACTGAAAATAAAGTTGCATTAAGTAAAAGCAATGAGAATACAATGTTGAAACAGAAATTACAACTTGATTAACTACTTGAAAATATTAAAGATGACAGGAAAATAAATGGTCAAGATTTCTCTAATACATAAGAAATTGGACGAATTCTACAATGTGAAGGAATGGGGTTTATATAGCTGAGCTGAGGTCTTGGGATCCTTTCAGAAGCTCCTAGATGCTCAAATATCAACCACTGATCAACTCCCTTGTCATCAAATCAAATCTACACCCTTGGATCAATTGGGTGAGGTGGCTGCTCCAATGAGAGCTCTTCATTTGTCCATCCTGGCAATCTTGTGACACACCCATGTGTCAGACGTGGCAGAGGCTTCCAGAAGGTCATTTAAGTGGGGTAAGATTGGGAAGCAAGGGTAAATGGTGGAGAAGGGATGGTAACAGTAAAAATGGGTGAAAAAGGCGCGTTTGGTTCTGGGTTGGATTTGTTTATATTTGTTTGATATTGGGTGGGTTTGTTTGACCGGGTTATGTGGGTATTGACCTGGGTCCAAGGGTAAACCGGGTTGAGATATTAAAAACGTGGTAACCGGGTAAGAATAGATTGGATTTGGGTCATGGTTTTGGGCCGAGGTTGGTGTTTGGATTGGACTAGGATATATAATACTTGGACTAATGTTGTAATCCAAATTTGATGATAAGGACCATTCTTGTCATTTGTAAATCCAAGGACAAAAGGTGTATTCATGAAATGGTAAAGGTGGTTTGGGTAAATGGAATAAATGAGGGATTAATGGTGAAATTTTGGAAAAGGTGAAGGTTTATTGTGAAAACTCCCAATCATGATCCATAACTTCATAAGATATAACTTTGAGCACCAAAATCCTTAAAATAGCATCCCCGGCATCGGCTTTTGCACTCCTCTTTCTCTCGTGCTCGGTTTTTCTTCAGTTTTGGCTTCTTTTTGTGTGTTTTTACATATCCGTACCTGCACAAGCACAAACTCAAGAAAACCACAATTATTAGCAATAAACGGCTCTTTCTTGGTTATTTTGGATCAGTTTTGATATAGAAAAGGTATGTGTTTTAGCACATACTATAGCCCTTTCTTTAGGAAATTATATTTTGTCAATTTGATCATTCCTGTTGTGTGCTATTTAAGGAGATTGATAATATCATAGTTTATTAGAATATACGGTAGTAAATAACACATGCCTATTAGCTAATCAAAAGAAAAAATCGAAAATGATATTATGAGAGGAAAAATATGCATGTCATATGTCATGTGATTTATGAATGAATTTGAAACATCTTTTGTAATTGTATTAGGTATTTAGGTCTCAACCATCATTTAACATTTATGTAAAATGTTAATCTAGTGAGTTGTACAGACGATTAAATTCATTTTTATTGTTGAAATATAAAGAAAAAAATATCCTTGAAAAATATTAGATACATATTAATGTATCCAAGAAAATACCCCAAAAACATTACATTTAAATCTTGTGGGAAGAAGGTTAGAATATATATATGAGGTCTCAAGTTCAAATTTGGGCATTACAATCCATGCTTTATGAACATTAAGACATACATTCCTTGTGCTAGCAGTCTGACAATTCCTTGATGATAACATTTACGTACCCCCTTTGTGCTGCTATGAAAACGATTGTTCTTGACGAACTATATGGTTGTTTTGTTAAGTTACTTTTCAACTTTATTCAGTTATTTAAAGCTTAACGATATTTTTTGTCAAAACATGAGTACTTTCACATGCGGGTTAATAATGAATCCTACCATCTCCTCGATATTTGACTGTTTGTGACCAAATTTCTTAACTTTATGCTTCATTAATTAACAACTGTTGTTGTAAGCCCAACTACAAAAAAAATTCATTTACTGACATATAAAATGACTGTCAATAAAGTCAAAATATTTCACTAGCGGTATAAAAGTGTTAATAAAGTTAAAAATTTTCACTAAAATTTGAATGTGTCTCCTACACTTAGATAGATAGACAAACGTGCATATGTATATAAGTTTATTTGCTGATCAAAAAAAATAATGACACAATAAAAGAGAGTTAAGATATATTTTTCATTTTTTCAGTGATGTGTTCTTCACTGAAAGTGTTATTAAATCTCAAAATTTTAACATTTACATACATTTTTAAAAAGTGTCGCTACAGCAATTAGATTTAGTGATACTTTTTTCTTGTCACAAAAACCTCTACCATAAGATGTTAATTTGCTTGTAGTATATATATGATTAAAGGCATAAATGTTTGCTACATAATAAGTCATAACTCGTGAATGATTACTATCGGATGATAACTTTTAGAAAGAGAATAAATCAAAAATAACGATACATTAAGAACACGAAATTGAAAAAAAATACAATATAGCGATTAAAGTTTCATATATGCTCCACAAAATCTTTTCGAAGGTCGTTGTGCACTTTCTTCTCCTATTTTTCTTTGTTTTTCCTTCGATGTATGACGCATCTTTCGACCCTAATACGTTACCAATTTGGTTATGGACAAACGTACAATTCGTTAAACTCACTAATTGCAAATTCTTGATATTTCAATATCATATTATGTAATATGATGCAACAATACATGATTCTTCGTAGCGTATTGATTTCGTAAGTACATGCGGGATGTTATAATAGTCCCCTACGACTTTGTAGGACTCCGAATGTTTTTTCAATATATTTTCTTCCACTTTCTTGAACTTTATTGTTTTTTCATCCCTTGAATTGCAAAATGTTCAACATTATAATTCGTAATATTATTCACTTTTTGATTAAAAAATTTTGAACTCGTACAATACCTTTTTTAATCCCAAAAATGACTGTTGAAAATGTTTTAAAAAAAAATAAATAAAAAAAAATAAAAAAAAAAAAAAAAAAAAAAAAAAAAAACTATGGCTAGGAAAAGATGATTTATGAAGTCCGAACATGTTTATTTATAGTCCCATTAGCCCTCACAAACGCACAACATGCACTATCTTAGCAAGTTTTATCTCCATAGACTTGATGTTAATCATCCCTTCTATACCCACTTTTCTCCTATCTTTTTTTTCATTCATCGTTATGAAATGTATATCATATCATTCAAATACAAAGAAAAAATTACCACCATCTCCACCAAAACTCCCAGTCATTGGAAACTCACACCAACTTGGCTCAAATCCTAATCAGTCTCTTCAAGTCTTGTCCACGAAATATGGTCCACTCATGCTCCTTCAACTAGGAAGCATACTCATACTTGTAGTTCGTCATCTAAAGCAGCCCAGCAGAGTGGACCATATTTCCTGGACAAGACTTCAAGAGACTGATTTGGATTTGAGCCAAGTTGGTGTAAGTTACCAATGATTAGGAGTTTTGGTGGAGATGGTAGTAACTTTTTCTTTGTATGTGAATGATATGATTTACATTTGATAAAAAAAAGTCTTCATAACGATGAAAAAAAAAGAGAGAAAAGTGGGTATAGAAACCTAGTTTACAAAAAAAATGATAAATAATAATCATGAATATAAATTTTTCTCCGGAATGAATAGCGTTTCGTGAATAGTAAAATTTTGAAATGAGCTCTCAAAGTCTCAAACCGACTTCAAAAATGATGAATAGTAAAATAACAAATAGTAACTGGTGAATAGTAATTTCCCGAGATGGATAGTGAAATTTTTAAAGTTTGTAAAATGACCTGAAATTATGAGTTGTCACATGTTGGTAGGCTTAAGTAGTTGTATGAGGTGTTTGTTACACCGTATGCCTTCCAATTCGGCATTGAAACTCACAAACGAGTTGGCTGAACAAACCTTTGTGTTTAAGAAACGAAACAAGATATTTGTGGGAAATATATTATTTATCATTGAATTGGTAGAGAGGATTACATCATTTTGAAATGAATGCTAAGAAAACTACCAATAATGCTTGCTTTCCCATGAGAAGTTTTTAATACAAGAATGAAAAGTAAAAAATACTTCTTAAACATAGAACTTTTGGAGGTTCGTACCATTCCATGTCCTGTCGATGGGTTCTTAGAGAAGAGTAGCCATCTTGTATGCTCTATTGCCGTAGGCTTCAGCTATGACATAGGGTCCTTCCCAAGTAGGTCCTAGCTTCCCCTGGTATTCTGCTTTGCTTGCGCTATTGAGGCGTAGCACATATTCCCCAGGCTTGAAGGTGGAAGGCCTGGCCCTTTTCTTGTAGTAGCCTTCTATTTTATGCTTGTGCATGGCTTCTCTGATGGAGGCTATTTCTCTCCTTTCTTCTAACAGATCAAGGTTTTCCCTGATCCTTTCATCATTTTGAGACGCTTCAAATGCGGCCACACGCTCTGTGTGTACACTCAGCTCTGAAGGGATGACTGCTTTTGTTCCGTATGTTAGGCTAAAGGGGGTTTCGCCGTTGCTTGACTTGGGTTGGGTCCTATGAGCCCATAACACTTGAGGAAGCTCATCCACCCACACGTGATCGCTCCGTCCCAGCCTTTTCTCAATTCCTTTGACTGTAACCTCCACTTCAGCAAACTGCTTGCCATTATCGGATATGATGATGTGGGGCACTCTGAATCTGCACATGATGTGCTCATATACAAATTTCTCAATCTGTTTCCCCGTAATGGAAGCTAAGGGTTTAGCCTCGACCCACTTTGTGAAGTAATCTGTAGGACCTTACTTTTATCAACCTTATCACAAACCCAACACGTATACAAGTATAACCACGTGAAACCAAACACAAACGTAGAAAGATAAAGAAGGAAAGATGGTGACTTGAATGATATGAAAACCGTGTATGTGAAGAGAGAAAGATGAACACAATATGTTGTATTGCTCCAAAGAAAACACACACACACACTCAAGCACACCCTTCAAATGACCATTTGAGGGGTATTTATTGTCTAAATACAAGATGCCCTAATGGGATTTGCTTGGGCCCTGTGGCTTGGACTTGGGTTGGATTGGATATATGGCAAGCTTAACTAAACTAATACCCATTTAGCTTAGTCCAATCCACAAGCCCGTTGACTATTCTAGCACGATATCTAACACACGATATAAAGTTCCTAAATGTGAATGACCATCACTTCTAATATAAACTATTAAGGCTAAAAATCTCCCCCTAAGGGGTGGTCATTCAAAAGATGCTCCACTTGATAAGATCTTTACTTTCCTTGAGCTTGAACTTTGTGTGTAAATGTAGAATAGTCTTGATTCTTTGTTCCTTCATGCTTCGTGATCAGATAATGTGGTTGTGTGTTGTTGTCAACTTCGTTGGTTAGGTGTCTCCACGTCTTTCTCCACTATGCTCACACTTCTATTTGACTTTGAAGTTCCGATGAGATGAAGTTCTCTAGTCTTTGAACTTTGTAGATTCTTTGACATTGACGAAGAATCATCTTTAACTTTGTGTTGCCTTTGCTTTTGATGAGAACTTTCATGTGTTGTTGGTATGAGCATGTATAGAATCTGCACGATCAATCCACTTCGGAGCTTCCATAAGAAGAAAACATAAAACAGGTTAGTAATAAGCGGATTACGGCACTTACAAGTTTGAATTTCGAGGGTGTTAACAGCATAGTGTGAAAACACATCTCTAATTCTCACAAAGTCCGTTCATGAACTGGAGTCCCTCAAGAGGGATAACACGATATACCGAAGTACATCTATAGTTCAGATGAGTCGTTGAGGTACACTGAAGCATCACCCCACGACTGTAGACCGTTTGAGACACACTAAGCGTAATCCACGGGGAGTTACCGAAGTGACCTGCTGTCAGGGCTGCTTGATGTTGACCCTGGCAGGAGTTTCCATTCAATCATTGAAGATCACATGAGTGAAACTTCTCATAAATGTTCTGGCAGATTGCAAAGATCTGCGTAGGACTCTATAATATATCACTTGTGTCCTTATTGATGAACAACAAGCGATGTCATGTCATGTGTTCCTATGAGATCTTTTGATGAATCTCGTGGCTCTAGACTCAATAAGTGCATTTTGGTTTTCCTAAGCAGAGACTAGGGAGAGGGTCTCCTTCTTCTATATCAACGATCTCTAAGATAAAGTCGATAGATTATGCAGGGTTCCCAGTGAGAATGAAACAAATCCCTTTTGAGAGGAATTGAGTGGCTAGAAGGTTTAGTGCAGTGCGTCACTGGGTCCATGATGTCTTTTTCTTCAATACCAGTGTCAACTAAGTGACAACCAGTAGCATATGAGTTGAACCCGATTTCTGCCCTAAGGTTGATTATGGAGGGCTATTTCTTTTCACCCTTTCTTTTACTTTTCTTTTTAATTCTTCAACCCCTTCTTTCTCCTTTCTCACATTACTCCTTTTTTCAATCATTCCTAAGGACTTCTAATACTAACTAATCGTGATGTCCTTGGGAAGATCCCTCCAGATCTGGCGGATCATAGGACGAATTTCCTATCCTTAGTCACCTTATAACTCCATGACTGTCCTATTGTTGCCATAAAACCATTTTTTTTGAAAATCTCTCAGAGTGTTTATGATAGAAAACATGTTTGAGACACTCCGAGAGTTTTATAATTTTAGAAACACTCCCCCTTCACATGTGCTTATAAGTTTTGACAGAAATCTGCACATAGAGGGTAGAGTTCGCACTTTTTGAATTGATCGGCTCATGATAGAAAATTCCCCACGAGACACGGTTACGTTGCCTAGTTAAAGAGTTCCATTGTCAGTTTTTAGGTGACAACTAGCTCTAATAACTATCTTGAAGTTGTAAACACTCCTTGAAAAGGAGGTTAGACCCATGAAAGTGCATATCTATCACAAGTTTCTCGAGATGGTACATTTACTAACATTGATTCTCGTCAATTCATTGGTTCCGTCTAAGTCGAGCTCATTATGAGATTCAAACACCGATCATTAAACTTTTTGATCACATTTTAATCACGTCTCCTCCCCCTCAAAAATAGCATATTCGTGATATTTTTGATATCAACGGATTAAACAACATTTTAGAATCTTTTGGGGAGACAAACGGATTTGATTTAAGCATGAATATGGAACATTTTTGTTTTATACTCCCCCTTTAATAAAGCACAATCAATTAAAGGGTTTTAGAGGGAGTTATCTTGAGCACAAATATTTTGAAAGATTTTGAAAATCTTTTTGAACAATCTTGAAAAGGTGCTCAAGATGATGATGATTTCTCACCATTTTTAAATGTAGTGCACTGAAGCATACACTTTTGACTTTCATTAAAAGCACGAGTTTTGATTTGAAAAATAATCAAAAGTCGTCATTTTAGTCCGAGTTTCGTACTGAAGTATACGAAAGCCATAGATTAAGAAGTTTTGAGAAACGACATGTTTTGAAAAACATTAAAGAACTCTCGCTCAAGCATCTGTACATACCCGTATCATTGTTGAATGACATTTCTAGAAACGTACAGAATATCGATTATACGAGAGACATGTCGTGAGAAGAATATTTTTGGATTTTTGATTTTATATTGTTTTTGTATTTTTTGAAAGTTTTATATTTTTATATTTTGCTTTTGTTGATTTTTCAAATTTTGTATTTTGTTTTTCAAAAATGTTTACAGCGAAGCATTTTGGAAAATCATTTTCAAGAAGATTCGAGAAGACGTTCTAACTCCTCAGGGGTTAGGCTTTGCATTCCAATTCGTCGAACTAAATGGTCAAACCTTTCTGTTGGAAGGGCTTTAGTAAATAGATCGGCGAGTTGGTAATCTGTCTTCATGAAGAATAATTCAACAGTACCATTTTCGACGTACTCTTTGATGAAGTGATAGCGGACTCTGATATGCTTAGTCTTTGAGTGATGAACAGGATTGCATGATATGGTTATGGCACTTTTCGAGTCACAATACATAGGTATTTTATCAAAATTAAAGCCATAAACTGTGAGTTGTGTTCTCATCCATAGAACTTGAGCACATGTTGGAATCACTCCTAAACTGTAATTCAAGTGTTAGTTATTCTTATGTAATAGGTAGCTTATTATGGCCTTTATGTTTGTTATTAGCCTTAAGCTTATGTAGAAGGCCCATGAGCTTAGGCCCATGTCCATTAAGGAAAGGATGGAAACTAGGAGTGTTTCCCTAGCTTTCCTCCTATAAATACCTTATGTAAACCCTCACTTGAGAGTTGGTTGTTCAATTTATTTCCTTTCACTCACATCTACACATAACCGGTCATAAGTATCTCGTGTGTGTGTGTTTGGTTTATTGTTCAATCGCCTCTATCTCTTTTTATGTTGCTTGTGTTGTAAAACTAGTGACCTATCAGTGGTATCAATCGCCTACTAGTTGGGTGAATCGTGTTTGTTTTTGAAGTGGGTTTCGGTCCTACACTTAAAGCACACGTTTGATACTTTGGTTCGCTTAAAAACATCTTTTTTACACTTTTGAATCCAAGATTCTTGTACTTTCAATGTTTTAAGGTGTTAAAATACGTGTTTTTGGCAAAACGTTTCAAACGTTATGCGTGGATCGTTGTTTTTAAACTAGTTTTTATACGAGGGTTTCATCCTATTCATAATTGTTTTAAGTGCTTTGATCATCAAGTTTCACACTTTTGTGTCATTTTGGTGTTATTGAAGCTATTTTATCACACAAAAACTGGTTTAGAAACATCTTTGGGCAAAATCAATTTTACGAGTAATCCTACGCGTAGCAAAACCCTAAAACTACGCGTAAGTTATTCCGTGGTTTGATCTTCATTTTCGTGGTTTACTCCATGTTTTCTTGCTTGGATAAGCCTGAAAATACGTCGACTTTGGATATCTTTTGCACTGTGATAGTGTAAAAGATCATTTAGGCAAAACCCTAAACTTACGCATAAGCATAAAGCTTAGGCGTAGAAATCCTACGCATAAGATTCATCTTACGCCTAAGCCTAGTCTTTCGCATCAGATAATCCTACGCCTAACTTTCTACGCCTAACTGTGTGTCTACGCATAACTTTAGCGTCTTTTCCCTACTTACGCATAAGCTAAATCTACGCATAACTCTTGATTGTTACGCGTAACTTTGGTGTTTTTACGCATAAGTGCTACTTGGCTATTGTGATTTCTACGCCTAAGGATACTTCATCAACAAAGGTTCATTCGACTACAAAGATCCATTTTTACCAACACAAGTTTTCAACATGTCTCAACCACCATACTCTAACTATTTTCCTTACACTTATTCTCAATGTCAACAACAATTAAGTCCCCAACATCAACAATGGAATCAACAACAAGCAATTTATCAACAACAATTTAATCAACAACATACTCCACAACTTGCTGCATTTCCACAACCTCAAATGGTTCAACCACCACCAAGTCTTCAAGTTCAACCCTACACAAATGATTTCAATCAACATCCATCAAGGAACACTATGAAGGAACCCACTTGGTTTGCAAAGATGTGTGAAGCATTAAGCAGCCACCAATCAATTCATGAGGCTGGATCACTTGATAGACCTTAAATGCTCACTCCAGGGAACTACGATCAATGGGTGATAAGGTTCTTTAGGTTTTGTGATCTGAAGAAGCCACATGGAAAATTCTTAAAGAATGTTATCTTGGAAGGTCCATTTCAGATGCCTAATGTCGTTGTACCCGGAGATCCTAATGCTAATCCACCAAGAGATGAACAAACGAACATTGCTACTGTTGCAGACTTGAATCCTCAAGAACTTCTACACTATGAAGCAAATGAGCTTGCAATGTAATATATCCTCTTAGGATTACCAAACCCAATACTTCGTAGTGTTGATGCTCAAAAGACTGCACAGAAGATGTGGGCCCATATTCGTCTTCTTATGGAAGGATCTGTACTCAATCAGGATGATTTGGAATCCAAAATTTACTTGGCTTATGAATACTTCATGATTGAACCTGGAGAGACACTAGAGTCTTATCATCATCGATTTTCAGACATCATCAATGGTATGGATAAACATAACATCATCATGCCAAGAATTGCAGTGAATACTAAGTTCCTGAGTAGTCTTGGTCCTGAATGGGAGAAGTATGTCATTTTTCTCCGTCAAGCGAAGAACATGCATCAGTCTACCTACGGATTTTTGTATGATTACTTGAAGCCTCATGAAAAGGAAGTTGATCGGGAAAGGATTCTCCGTACTCAAATTGCTCCACCAACACATCCGGAAAATCAACAACTTGCCTTATATGCTCAACAAAATTATCCTCCTCAACCAGCAACTCAACCAACTGCTTCAAACCCACCACATGATCCTTCACAGCAACAATCTCAAAAAAATCAATTGGTTCCATACAACAACAACAATGCTCATGCACTTGTCAGTGAAGCTAATGAGGACATCGATCCGTTCGAAGCATTGCAACAAGGATTTGTTATGATTGCTAATGCTTTTGGCCGTTATACCAACAAATCCAACAATCGCATTCGTTCCTCATCTAACACAAAGAGTCAAGCTGTTATGAACAATAGACGAGTTGAAGTTCAGAATCATGGTTATGGTCGTCAGATGAGCGGTGGTCAAGGGTTTAATGCTATGGTGGAATAAGGAAATGCTCAGAATGGGTTAAATGGTCTTCGATGCTACAACTGCAATGAGAAGGGACACCTAGCTAATGCATGCCCAAAGCCAAGGACTAGGGGCAGTGCTTATCACAAAGAGGCTCTTCTTTTGGCTCTTAAGGATGAAGCTGGTGGAACTCTTACCGACAAAGAACAAATCTTTATGGCAGATGCAGACTCAGATGATGATATGGAGGACTTGCAGACCAACTCAGCGGTTATGTTGATGGCCAATATGCAAGAGCTACACATGAGTGAAACAGGCCCAGTGTATGACACTGATGGCTTGTCTCAGGTACCCGAACAAACCATGTTTATTTCTGATCTAATATCTCCGCCAATATCTGCATCCGGCAAGGCTCAGAATGTTCAAAATGCGTCTTCTACATCTCATTCCGACGATTTTCAAATAGACCCCGTAGTTACATTTGACGATCAAGATGACCTTATGGTTTCCCTTGATAATCAAATTGACTCTGTGGTTATACTTGAGGATCTACATAATGATCATGTTGAGACTCACGTTGAACAAGCCGAACTTTTGCCTCATCCAGATTTTGCTCGTTTAATACAAGACCAACAAACCATAGTGGAAGAATGTCGTGCCATTAATGAGGACTTAAAAAGAAAAAATGCATTGTTAACCAAGGATTTTGAATGTTTAAATATGCAACTCAATTTTTTCAAAGCTCAAGAAAAACGTGAAAAAGGTTTTGAAGTAGCTTTTGCTAAATCTCATCAAAACGAAAAAATATTTAGAGAGACAGATGCGTGATCTAGCCGCTTCAAAAAATGCTTTGTTGTCTGAAATAGAACAACTGAAACATGAACATAAAAAGCAAATTAACGCTCTCACCTTGGAAAATCAAAAAGCTAAGGCTGAGTTGTTAACTTGTCAAAAAACGTTCTCTGCATACAAAAAGCATTCAACGAATCGAATAGATGACTATCTGGAAGAAATTGTTGATTTGCAAAATAAGCTTAAAGAGTTTAAAACGGTCGTTTATAAACATGGTGAGTCTGTAACAGCTATTGAAAAGTTTACTTTAAAACCAAATCCAAAAGGATATGGACTGAATCTTGCTGATTACAAACCTAAGCTTTCTCCCAAAACATTCAAACCAAATCCGGAAGTTTCCAGTGCAGAATATAAAATTGATGATTCTGTTATGACTGTTGTTGAATATAATCATCAAGAGGAATTAGATGCTGAAGACGAGAGTCAATCAAAATTAGAAAAAGTTATTTATAACAAACCTTTTACTTATTCACAAGCGGTCACTTTCGTCCCGTCAAAGGATTCTTCTAACACACCAAGGATTATCATTAAAACACCTGAGTCTTCTCATGTTAATCCCCAACCAGATTATGCACAAATTTATGGTCCTTTACCTTCCATCAGTGAAGTAAATTCAAAACCTGAAAATCGCAAAATTCTTAGATATTTTGACATTTTCATGGCCGACCTCAAAACTTTGGAACATGAGATAGAATATCATTCTGAAATCAAAGTTCAACATTTTCAATCGCCTCTGGCGCGAGAACAAAGAGACATTTTTCAGAAAAATCTTTTACCTAATGTTAAAAATTTGAAAAGTTGTGCATTGTCTTGGGAAAAGGAATTTGATAAGGAACTTGGAGTGATGAAAGTCGTTTTCGAGAAAACAGAAACATCTATTTCTAATACTAAACGTAAAAATAAAATGTTGAGAAAAGATGTTGATCGACTCTTGGAACATGTTATCTGTGCTGATATCCATAATGTTGTGTTACTTCATTCTTTGCCATATGCATCTGATCATATCTCTGCTGATATCATTGATAATGTTGTTACTTCTGAGAATTCTGATATTGTGCATTAGTTCAAATCTTTAAAAGCTGAAAATGAACGAATGAATAACAAGCTTTCAAATGCAAAACGTCGTCTTCAATGGTGTCAAAAAGACTATCAAAATTGTGAACTTGCTTTGCAAAAGAAAATCAACCAGTTGCAAACTAAATCGTTCAATCCAAAATTTGAGCAACTGGATGATCAAAACGTGTCTTTGAAATGTCAAATCTCTAAATATGAACAAGAACTTGTAATAGTCAAACAGGAATATGGTGTCATATTTGATTTACTTAAAAAGACTCGTGATGAAGCATCAAACGAGCTTGATCAATTTCTCAAACACACTAAGGAAGTGATGAATTTTTCGGGAAATCTTCGTTCTGAAAATCAAGAATTGGTGCACACTGTCTTTAAGCTAAGAGAAATGTTAGGAAAGTATGTAAATCTTCCCCCAGCCGTCATTAAGAAGATAGCACCAGTCACACTTAGTAATCGTGAACCTAGAATTCCTACTGCCAAATCACAAGTTTCTAACGTGCTTCCTTCTACTGAAACAGGAATAGTAGCATCTTTTCCAAACGTCCGCACTTCACAGCCTAGGAGCACTCAATCCAAGAATAGGAAGTTGCGACCTAAGAAAAGATCAATAAGGAATGCTAAAGTAGAAGAACACCCTAGGACTATGAATAAGACTCATGTTGCTTCCACTATAGATATTGCGTCTGGCAAATGTAATAGAAATAGTGATATAACAAATGCTAAACCATTAAGTACTTTTGATATTCAGTCTGATGCACCTTGTGTTATTTGTCGTAAAAGTATGAATTCTGATTGTCATGACAAATGTGTTGCTAAAGCTATCATCTCTCGTTTAAGGAATCTTAAGGCTCGGAATACCACTAGGCCCACTAATCAGTCTAAGTCTGTGCTTGGTAGACCGCCTTCTTTAGATTCTAAGAAACGCATTGTTGTCCCTGTAGCTCCAGTTTCACCTCCAAAGAATGTAGTACCACCTAGTGCATTCACCATGACTAATGCAAATAGTAGTTATAGATGGCAGAAATGGATATATAACACACTAGGATTTAAATGGATGCCTAAAGTTATTCATGTGTGTATGTCTCTTACAACTGCTCCGGAACCCTCTAACATTTCGGGTTCCACATCTACCTCTATTCCATCTGTGTCGTCTGTGTGTAATGCAGGTGATACAGATCATTCTCTGGATTGTTGATAGCGGATGTTCCCGACACATGACAGGCAACCTTAAACTGTTAACAAACTTTATTACAAAATTCATTGGCACTGTCAGGTTCGGGAATGATCACTTCGCAGCTATCATGGGCTACGGAGACTATATCAATGGGAACATCAAAATAAGCAGGGTTTACTATGTGGAAGGCCTCGGTCACAATTTGTTTTCAGTAGGTCAATTTTGTGATGGAGATTTGGAGGTTGCTTTCAGGGAGAAAACTTGTTTCATTCGTGATCTACAAGGAAATGACCTTATGTCTGGCTCGCGTAATTATAGTTTTTACACTATCTCTATGCAAGACATGGTTGCTTCTTCTCCCATCTGCTTACTCTCAAAGGCAACATCAACAAAATCTTGGCTATGGCACCGTCGTCTCTCACATCTAAACTTTCAGACCATCACCAACCTTGCTTGACACAAACTAGTTGAAGGACTCCCACGATTTCGGTATTCAAAAGATCACCTTTGCTCAGCATGTGAACAAGGAAAAAGTACTCGTGCTCATTTTCCTTCAAAGGTGGAACAAAGCTCTCAGCACGTGCTTCATCGTCTTCACATGGATTTGTGTGGCCCGATGCGTGTGCAAACGATCAATGGCAAACGCTACATATTAGTAATCGTTGATGACTATTCACGTTGGACTTGGGTCTACTTTCTTCGAAGCAAAGACCAAACTCCACAACTGATTATCACCTTTCTCACGAAAATACATGTTCAGCTCCGAAACACCGTCCGACAAGTCAGAACAGACAAAGGAACTGAATTTGTTAACCAAACTCTTCGTGACTTCTATGAGAAAGTGGGAATTCAGCATCAGACATCTATTGCACGTACACCTGAACAAAACGGCGTTGTTGAAAGACGAAACCGAACGTTGGTGGAAGCTGCAAGAACAATGTTAATCAATGCCAAACTCCCAGATTACTTGTGGGCAGAAGCTGTATCTACTGCATGCCATACTCAAAACCATTCTATGATTACAAAATGCCACAACAAAACACCTTTCGAGCTTGTCCATAACAGAAAACCGAATTTAAAACACTTTCATGTATTTGGATCTCTTTGCTATCCGAATAATGATCGTGATGACTTTGGAAAGCTCAAAGCCAAAGCTGATATTGGAGTCTTTATTGGATACTGTGATAATTCTAAAGGTTTCCGCATCTGGAATTGTCGAACAAAGGAGGTAATGGAAACGATTCATGCTCATTTTGATGAACTCACGGAGATGGCTTCTGAGTATAACAGCTTAGAACCCGGTCACAACCGCTTAAACTTTCCCCAAACCCCATCATCAGCTGAACAAAGCCCCCAGCTCACTCGTCAACAAATGGAAAGGTTATTTGCTCCACTGTTCAGTGACGATATTGATGATCGTGCTCCAGGTGTATCCGTTGTTTCCTCTGCACAACCTGATAATATTCCTATACCTTATACACCTGTTACAACAACTATTGTTGAAGAAGCACCACCAGTTGACTCCAACACAACAGTAGAACAAATCGCTACCAACAATGATGAACCAGCTGATGATGTTCTGAATGAAGTACCCCCACCTGCCGATTTTGATCCAAAATGCGTTCTTTAACCCGTTTGCTAATGAGACTGCTGCACCAGATGTCGCGGAATCTTCAACAAACCATTTGAATCCTCAAAATCTGCACAATGTATACCAACATCAACCCTCTACACATAGATGGACAAAAGATCATCCTCTGGAAAATATTATTGGCAACCCGAATCAACCGGTCATTACGAGACAACGTCTTCACTCAGATGGTGAACATTGCATTAATGCACTCACCGTCTGCCAATCTGAGCCCAAAAGCATCAAAGACGCAATGACAAAAGACACCTGAATTGAATCCATGCAGGAAGAACTCAACCAATTCAAACGACTTGAAGTATGGGAACTGGTTGAAAGAACAACAGGGGTTTACGTCATCGGTCTAAAATGGATTTGGAAGAACAAATTAGATGCTGAAGGGAATGTTATCCGAAACAAGTCACGGCTAGTTGCTAAGGGTTATCATCAGGAAGAGGGCATAGACTTTGAAGAATCTTTTGCTCCGGTTGCTCGTTTGGAGGCTGTTCGGATATTTCTAGCGTTCGCGGCTCATATGAATATGACGGTCTATCAGATGGATGTCAAAACTGCGTTTCTCAATGGACAACTTAAAGAAACGGTTTATGTCAGCCAACCAGATGGATTTGTTGATCCAGAGTTCCAGAACCATGTCTACAAACTGAACAAAGCTCTTTACGGTCTCAAACAAGCTCCTCGGGCATGGTACGATAAGCTATCATCTTTCCTCATTGCCAATAATTTCACCAAAGGTTCGGTCGACCCTACTCTTTTTATACAATATCACGGGGCACATATCTTAATTGTTCAAATTTACGTGGATGACATCATTTTTGGGTCTACAAATAAAAAGTACTCAATCGCTTTTGCAAAATTAATGAAGAAAATTTTGAAATGTCCATGATGGGTGAACTTACGTTCTTTCTAGGACTGCAAGTTCATCAATCACCCCGTGGTATTTTCCTGAGTCAGTCCAAATATGCCCTTGAATTATTAAACAAATTTGGAATGAAAACCTGTGACACTTATGCCACACCAATGACTCATACCAAGAAGCTAGACGCTGATTTAAATGGGAAATTAGTTGACCCTACAAAATACCGTAGTATTATTGGGCTCTAATGTACCTAACAGCTAGCAGACCTGATATTGTCTTTGCCGTTTATCTATGCTCCCGTTATCAGTCGAGACCAACTGAAACCCACCTCTCTGAGGCTAAAAGAATCCTCCGATACATCAAGGGAACCATTAACTTGGGGATCTGGTATCCGAAGGATTCTGGTTTTGAACTAATCTCTTTTTCAGATGCTGATCACGCAGGATGTTTAGATTCACGAAAAAGTACTTCAGGAGCACTACAATTTCTTGGTGACAAACTGGTGTCTTGGCAATCAAAGAAGCATGATTGTACATCGCTGTCATCAACCGAAGTAGAATATGTTGCCATGTCCGCGTGTTGTGCTCAAGTCATCTGGATGAGAACACAACTCAAAGACTATGGTTACTTATTTGAAAGAATCCCGATGTACTGCGACAATCGGAGTGCCATTGCGATCTCGTGCAACTCAGTTCAACACTCAAAATCAAAGCACATCGATCTTCCCTATCATTTCATCAAGGATCACGTAGAAAAGGGTATAGTTGAATTATACTTCGTGGGTACAGAATACCAATTGGCAGATCTTCTCACCAAAGCCTTGCCTCCCGCTAGGTTTAATGAGTTGGTCCACTGAATTGGTATGAGGTGTTTGACTCAAGAGGAATTGGATGACCTCCTCAAACAGTCTTAAAAACCTGTCAAACACCAAAATCTCTTTTGTAAATAATTTTTCAAAAACCAAATACAAAAATATAAAACATGATAAAACAACAAAAATTTTCTTCTAATCTATTTTTCTTTCAACATGGCAAGTACATTTCTTCCGTCAACACTCTAATCTTTCAAAATTCAGTATTTTTCCGATCAAGTGTTGAGGGGGAGAAAATAATCACTTAACTGTTTCAAAACATATGTGTACTTGCATGTTATCTTATCCTGGTTGTTTCTCTTATCAATGGTGGTAAATTTTTCTGGTTCAATGACACTTCTCGTACTAAAATTTATAACCTTTCATTATTTTCTTAAGTTGAGGGGGAGTGTCATCAAGTTTCTTTCTTAAAATCTTTGTTTGGTAACCAAAATGGAAGTTAAATGGCTTTGTATGAAAAAGGAAAAGGTGGAGGGACCAAAACTGTCAAAATGTTAAAGTCATTTTAATAAAAACACTTTCCACCTAACATTTCACTTCACATTTATTACTTCTAACCAAATAATCCTACACCTAAGAATCGTTCATCCAATCCATGTTTTTGATCATCAAACTGTAAGTGGATTAATGTTTCTAACATGTTTTTAAACATTGGTTTTGTTTTTCAAATGAATCCAACGGTTAAATTTACTTATATGGTTGATTTTGTGTTCTTCGTATATGCGTAAGAACACATGATCATGTGTTGTGTGTTTGTGGTCAAAAAGATTGTGTCAAAACGTTTTTAGAACCTCAATGATATCTTTTTTATCCTCAAAATGCACCCAGATACACGAATTGATGGATTTTGGAAATTAGGGTTTATGCGTGGTTTTGGGTAATTTCAAATGTGAAGTTTTTGGTCTAAAAGATTATTGTGTGATGTTTATATCATGTTGAATTAAAGATTTCCAGGCCCCATAACAACCCAGAAACTCTAATTGATTAAAAATTGGAAGTTAGGGTTTAAAGTTCTTGAGTTTGGGTATTTTTGATTCACCACGATTTAGATGTTAAAACTTGGTTATCAGACTATTATAACACCTTAGACCTACCAGAAAAAGTTTGGTGCAATTTCCATGGCTAGAACGTTTATGCGTAATTCTTGAACTATTAGGGTTTTTAGGCTTACGCGTAAAGTTTTCTACGCGTAACTGTTTGATATGCTTTCATGCTATGATCTGTTGTAAAATGAATATACATGTTAAGATTGCTAATATGATGAATTTATTTCAGGCTTGCTATGCATAAATCTCAGAATCAAGGTCCTTGTTACTCTACGCATAAGGATTACCTTACGCGTAGAAAGTTATGCGTAAGAGAAATCCTACGCGTAAGGTTCTACAATGGGACTACGCGTATCCTGTGAAGGATATGCATAAACAGTGACCTCTACGCATAAGGTCTACTCTTACGAGTAAGCCTTACGCATAAGGTTTTTATACGCCTACGCGTAAGCTCTACGCATAAGGTCCCCTTTTTCCTACGCGTAACATTTCTTACGCGTAAGTTAGGATCCTACGCATAAGCTTTCGTCTACGCGTATATCACTCCTGTTTACGCGTAACTTTGCCAATATCTACGCCTAAGCCTTGATTGACCTTCATTATGAGTTGTTACGTGTACAAACTTGTTAATAAACTAATCATATCGTCATGAAACCAATAATGTCACTAATAAACTTAAACGTTTGATATGTTGTGAACTATAAGTGATAACATAAACTTTAAAACTTAAAGTTAACTAACTCACAAAACATTTCATGACGTCATTGGACTATTGGACAAACAAGTGACTTAGGACTCGTAACAATCATTAACATTATACATTCAAGAATTAGACAATAAAATCCTTCTGTTGACTAACATTATGTCTTTCGATATGTTGGTTCTTTTGG
Source organism: Chrysanthemum seticuspe (assembly GCA_019973895.1). Taxonomy (NCBI): domain Eukaryota; kingdom Viridiplantae; phylum Streptophyta; class Magnoliopsida; order Asterales; family Asteraceae; genus Chrysanthemum; species Chrysanthemum seticuspe. The sequence continues at coordinate 325,281,534 of BPTQ01000001.1, read as the reverse complement.
CTAATGTTATTTCAGATCACGACATGGCTGCTCAAATGAATATGGATGCACCAGAAATTCTCACAATTGCTGACATCTTCCCCAATGGCTATCCTAGAAAGATTGGAAAGAACAACCTTAGGGTTGACTTTGAAACCCTCACATGCTCAGAATCTTCTTGTCTCATTGCTGTGGATATTCTAAGGAATCATCCTTACCAGAACATGCTCTCACACTCTGCTACAGTACCGGAAGTCTACATTCAGCAATTCTGGAATTCTATGCAGAGGATCACAGGTCAAAGTGCAGTGACAGTGACACTTAATCACAAACAAGTCACCATCACTCCTGCAGACTTACGGGCTGTACTTATCATTCCAGAAATCGAGCCAACCGACTTCTTTGCCACACCTACTGAAGAAACAGTCCTGCAATTTCTCATTGATATTGGCTATGATGAAGCTTCAGGAATTATTACTAAGCATTCTCATGTGGAGCTGAAGAATATTCCTCAACCGTGGAGAGCTCTCTACATCATCATCACTAAGTCTGCCTCTGGTCGTGACAGTGGCTATGAGCATCCCAAGCTCATGGAACTACAAATCTTCTGGTCGTTGATCAATAAGAAGGACATTGAAATTGAAGCACTGATATGGAATGACATGATGGCATTTCACAAGAAGCTTGGCTCAAAGATTCCCTGTATCAGATACACAAAGCTTTTGATCCAGAGAGCACTTGGGCTTAATCCTGATATTCCCAAGAGGCTCAATGACCCCGACAATCACGACTTGTTGTCCGATCCTATCCTTTCAATCAGAATCAAGGAATCGACAACAAAGAAACAAGGTGTTGTGCTGCCTTATCACCTTCTTACAAATGAAATCAAAAAGCTTGAAACGTACAAAAGGTATCGAGTGGCAGTAAGAGAAGGCAAAGTTTGTCATCTCGATGAAAAGCCTTCTGGAACACCTACTCGGAGATCCAGAAGAGGAAGTGCTGGAAGTGCAGTAAGCACAGAAAGTCAAAGGAAGTTCCCCAAGAGGAACCCTCCAAGAAAAAGGACTGTTCCCTCTAAGGAAGCTACTCCCATCCCAAAGCCTGAACCGCAAAGAAAGCTACTGGACGAAAGCTCTGAAGAAACCCAATCAGACGAGGAGGTCCATTACTCTGAATCTGCAAATGAACCACCTCCATCAGTAGCAAAACCTCCTAGTCCAATAGCTGAACATGGCAAAGGGAAGACTCCCGTACTTGTGCCATATGACGAAAGCTCAGAAAGTGATGAAGGACCACTGGAGACAACTTTCAGGAAGAAGATAAAATTCCTTAGACATCAACACAAAGCTGAAAAATTTGCAAAAGACCAAATGGGTGGCCCCGGAGGATCAAGTGGTGCTACCCACTCTAAACCAACTCCTGATGCGGTTAATCAACCCGATAAGGGATCTGGTGCCACCACTCTCATGCAACAACAAAAGCTTGTGGAGGATACTATCGAATATGAGTTTGAGGAACCCGAAACTGAAAAGTACGAGAAAAATAAAGATGTTGATTATGATTCGTTGCTTCTGGATAGTCCTTCACGCTCACAGAAGGAAACTTCTGAACCGCCAAAGGACCCGGAGTCTCCTCAAATCTCATCATCATTGGATTCTTCATCTCACTCTTCACCACTGATAAGGTTTTAAAAGGTACCATTTTGAGGGGTCATTTAAGTCCTTATTTGATCACTTTTGTATCCGTTATTGCTTAATATCGTTCCTTTTCACTTTTTAGGTCTCGTTAAGGCAAAATGCTGGAATGGCACTTATTTGGACGAAAAGGCGCGAATATATGAAGAAAATGGCCAAAGTCGAAATCAGACACTCACAGTCGCTGAATGTAGAAGGCGACGGCGTCAGGTGCTATTTGCGACGCCGTCGGAGAATTATTGTGACGGGTCAGAACTCAAAAATCGTGTTTTCAAGAGACGGCGTCTAGTTGTGAAAGAGTAGGCCGTCGCTACTCAGACGGCCTAGATGCGATCCAGACGACGTCAGAAGCTGAAGAGGACGGCGTCACGGACATAAGGTGACGCCGTCGCAAGGTTAACGTGGCCAAGACGAAACCCTAATGGCGGCGACACGACGGCGTCACTAAACATAAGGTGACGCCGTCGCAATTGTAATCTTATATATAGAATCCGAATTTTTCAGTCTTTGTGTGGAGAGTCTTTGGAGTAAAAACCTAAAACCGAACCTAAGGTGTCTTGTACAGTATTTTAGGGTTTTTAACCCTATCTTACACCAAGATAAGTCTTTGCTTCATTAATTCAATTATGTCTTTGATTATTTGTGTGTATGCTTGCATGTTCTCCATGTCCGGCTAATTTATTTGTGTGTTTGCTTAGGAAGTATGAAACTTAATTATTGAATATTGATTGGTTGTTTCTTATCTTAGTTGATTAATGATCTAGTAATGCGATAGGTCATTCGTTGTGTACTTAATGCTTGATTCATCTTTGTGAACCTTAGAGTATGATTACCTGAGTGATTGTAGGCTAAAACATCCGAAGAGTGCCTTAGAGTAGGAGTCTATAATCTCTAAGTGGATTTGTAGACAAGACCCTTTGGTAAGTTCAAAGAGTTAGGGAGAAACGCATACCCTACAACTTTAGAAACACAACGCAACTAGGAATAAGACGTGACACTCAACCATCAATAGGAGATAATTAAGGAGTAATACAAACTAAGTAAACACATCTTTAAACTATCATACGAGCACACATTAATTAGACATAGACTCCCACAACCTTAGTTTAGATAATTAGATAATAGTAGAGTAATCGGTAGAAATACCAACCCCCCAAATCCAATACCCGAGATTCGTACTTTTCCATTTTCATAAAATAATAAAAGATAAAAAATAATCTTCCTCAACCTTAACCTTAGCGTAGTAACTCCCTACTAGCATTCCTATTCCCCTAGAGAACGATATCAATACCCGTGGCTTACCCTAATTACTACACTACAACGATTAGGTTCACTGCCTAGGGTGTTATAAAACTTGCTCGAAGAAAAGGAAGTTCCTTTGACCCCGAACGACGCGTGTAGCGTTATCAAGTTTTTGGCGCCGCTGCCGGGGAATAGAATAGCTAGTTAGTAGTCCACCTCGTTTAGGTTTCTTTGCTTGATTCCTATCAAGTAAACTTTTTTCTCATTTTTAGATTTCTCTTAGTCTATCCCCCTTCTTCGTGACCTTTGTTAGTAATTCCATCACTTTTCATCATGGAAGGTGATAACCCACTACCATTCATCAACCCACCACCAAATGACCCGCTAAGAGCCTGTACTCTTGGTGAATACTCAAGACCATGCCACTTAGGCTATAGGAACACCATTGAGCTTCCCGACCAAGCCCAAACTACGGCCCTGCGATCCGACACCATCCGGTTGGTGCAAAACGGATGTGCATTCCATGGACTTCGGAACGAAGATCCAAATCAGCATCTGAGGGATTTCCTCAAAATTGTCGATTCCATCGACCTTGATGCTACTACTCGGGAGACCACGCGCCTGCGTCTCTTCCAATTCTCTCTACGGGACCAAGCTAGTAATTGGCTTGAGCGACTTCCCGCCGGCTCCATCTCAAGTTGGGATGATCTTACTTCTCGCTTCCTTGCTCAATTTTTCCCACCGGGAAGAACCACTAAGCTTAGGCGAGACATCTTGACATTCCAGCAGCTCCAAGGTGAGTCTCTTTACAAAGCATGGACTCGATTTAAGGAATTACTCCGTAAACTTCCACACCATGGCATTGATCTTTGGCTTCAAATCCAAATCTTCTATGATCATACCGATTTCATCACTCGACGATCCATTGATCGAGCTGCCGGTGGAAGACTCAGCGACTTTAATGCAGAGCAATCTTGGGATATCATAGAGGAGCTCGCCGATCAAAACTACGAAGATTGGAGTGAATCTCCCGAAACTCCGATTAACGTAGTTAATGCCATATCCACTCCTCCTGAATCTCCCGATACACTCGAAGAGCAATTGAGTGCCATCGAGAGAGGAATTGATTATCTTATGGAAAGGCAGAAAAGAGCACCTGTACAAATTCCTCGAGAGATCCGCCCACTCCACCAACCACTCCATACCTCTTTCGGAATCTCCAAGTCGCGAGCAAAACCCAAGTTCCGCAAGGCGCTTCCGTTCTACTTCCCCAATACCACTTTCACCAAGCTTCAAAGATCAAATGAGGGAGTATATGGCAGCTCATACAGAGAGATTAGCCAAATTTGAAGAGGAGGTTTATAGGCAGAGAGAGGAAATGCAAGCAAAAATGAAAGAAATGATGGATTTGGTAATTGAATTTACCAAAACAAGGGCTCCCGAAAAAGTGCTCGTAAGAAGCAATGATTGCCCTCCCACTTCATTCGTAAACGCCGTTTCCATCATGCCTGAGAATGCAAGGGTTGAGATGTGGAATACTGAGGAAAGCACGAAGGATGAGTCCATGCCTAATGATGAACCTGAGACCATTGAGTACTACCTTAAGCATGAAATTAACAAGAAAACCATTGCAAACCAAGTAAACAACTTTAGGTACAATGAAGTTCTTAGGGATGCTCTTGAAGGAAAGATGACGGAAGAAGAATACGATGCTTTACCTATGGAACCTCTGTATGAGTTGGTCATAAAAAACCCGTTAACAAGAAAACGAAACACCACAGGGAATTTCGTGATACCAGTTAGCATCGGTGACATGGACAATATAAATGCCTTGGCCGATCAAGGGACCGATGTGAACATAATGCCATTGTCAATCTATAATAAGCTAACTAATGAGAAACCAGCAAAAACCGACCTTAGACTTTCCCTAGCTAATCATACTTATGTCCATCCCGTAGGAATCGCTGTTGATGTTCTAATTGAGGTAGCTAACATCGTTTATCCAGTGGATTTCGTGATCATTGATGTTGAGGAAGATGAAAACGTACCTCTCATTCTTGGGACGCCATTCTTGGCCACCGCCAAGGCAACCATTAAATGCGGAGAAGGCATCATGATACTCAAAAGCGGAAAGGGGTACGCTAGAATACCCATCGTCCCACGATATCCTCTTAAGATCATGGAAATGATTACTGGTGGAAATCGAAAAGCCCCGGATAACAATGTTAAGAAGAAGAAAAATGACTGGGAAAAAGGGCTTAGAGACTTTATGGTTCAAGGATTGTATGCGACATTGTGGAAACCCGATAAAAAGTTAAGAAGCAATCCTACCTCATTACCTAAGGTACAAAAGGACCCTAAGGAATTTATAAAGGGAGAAAAAGTGCTCTTGTATAGGTCTCGGATAAGGGCATTACGAGGAAGAAGCAAACCAAGATGGTTTGGGCCTTTCACAGTTAAGGAGACCAATTTAAAAGATAAAACCGTCGCCATAATTGACAGCATTGGCAAGGAATCCACGGTGAGCATAAAGCGTCTACACCCTTTCGATGAAGGGAAAACAAAGAATCAAGAGGGCGGTGGTGAGAAAACGTAGGAGCATGACTACGAGTCTAGCTACAAGACTCTTAAATAAAGAAAAGCGCTTCGTGGGAGGCAACCCATGCTTAATTGTTTGCTTGTTAGTGTCATATATCTTTTATTAATTGTTTATCCTCATGTTTAAATTTGTAAAAATGCTTTATTTTGTTTTTAACTTCGTCTTAATTACATATAAAGGTATTTTACATAAGGGATAAGTGTAGGGAGGATTACACACGTTTTCAAAAGAAATGTAAACATGAGAATAACAATTAACTAAAAGATATATATGTTTGTTTGTTCGAGTCAAATGCTTGTATCGAGTCATAATGAATGTTTTGCAGAAATTTTTCCAGGATTCTAAAGATGTAAATTTTCCAGAAATTTTTCCAGAAAATCGCAGACCAGTTTTTGTCAGGATAACCTGACGGCGTCAGGATTGCAACCTGACGGCGTCAGGAAGGAGTAAAAACATCAGATTACTTTTTCTCGTTTTCTGAGCTACTTAAAATTTTTTGGAATTTTCCAGGTCTTAATTTTCTTAAAAATTCTGTAAACATTCATTCCACAAGCATTATATCCTAGTTTAAATCGAGTCTTATATATATTATTACCGCCGATTTTACGCGAAGGTTTCGTTTGTTTTCTTCAAGTGTGCAGGTTTAGTTTGTCAAGAAGAAGTTATATAAGATTGGAAGGAGCTTTTCACGCAACAATTCTTCTTGAAAAGAATTTAACCACCACTTTACACGGATCCTACCGAGCTAATCAGGGGAGTATTAGTTTCTTTCGTTTTTGATTACCTTCTTTTATCATAACTTTGATACTTTCGGGGAACATTGGGGACAATGTTCAGTTTAAGTGTAGGGAGGGAAAATAAAACGGGAACTTTGAAACTATGCTTATCCTTGACTATTTGCTTTGTCTAATTGTGATTCTGTAATAAACCATGAGAAAATGTTGGTTAGGGTAATTTTGGCACCAAATTTAAAATTTTTCATGACATATAGGAGTGGGCCATTAGTCTTAACAAAAGCGTCTCACGGATAGGAAGTTGCATGACTAGCACAAAAACCCTTACCACCCAAATTCCACCCAAAATGTGAGGATCGCCCTTAGATTAGTAGGAATTAAAAGCATTCATCTTTAATGCTTAGAGTGTGAACCGGTAGTATATTAGATTCTAGAACTTGTTTTGTGATGCATTCCGAGATCGCAAGTGAGGCTACACTTGTGTAGTTAGGAATAACTAAATGATAAGAGGCATTAGGATAACCCTTGTTTGATACATGTAATATAATTACTTCTTCCACATCGGTTGAGTAATTCCCCCACACCCTTTGCGTTGTACTCATCTTTAGTACACGATACCCCTAGTTAACCCCTCAGAGCCTATCCTTTTCGCGGTTCTCGTGATGTTTCGGTTTTTCCGGAATATCAATGAAGAGCATTGTTTACACCCCACCCCCAAATATACACCCAAATCGCCTTAGCCTACCCCTTATGCACTCACTTTTAGTGCAAATATTTGTTATCACCCCAAACCCTTAGTTCAATTATCTAGTTGCTTGCATAAGTTGCTAAGTCGAGTCATATCCTTTGTATACAGTTTTGGGATGATTGGGATTCATGGGAAAAGTTAAAGTTTATGAAATGACGGGAAGGGAACGTTAAATTCAAATTCCCTTTGTTTACGTAATAATGTACCCCAAGTGTTTTGATCTTTTCAAATCGGGTCAAATTAGTATTAGAGTAATAAAAACTCAAGTGTAGGGATATGCCTGTAAATCCCTAGTATTTTGATGTTACCATAGAGGATGGTAGAGTAAAAGTGTATGAAAAAAAAAAAAAAAAAAAAAAATCGAAAAAAAAATAGAAAAAGAGAAAAGAAAAAAAATAGAGTGATTAAAAAAAAAAAAAAAAAAAAAAAAAAACGGGCAACCATCCTACATCTATCCTTTAAATTTATGTTTGTTTATTTCAGTTATCTAGAGTTTAGAGTATCGAGTCTTGGCTTAGCAACGCCATTCTTCATATGCAGTTAACATAAATATTTTTGACTTACCACCACTAAATAGCCTATCCCACCAAACCCTTATTTCCCTACCGTAAGCCTAACGTTACAACCCTTTAAAGACCTCTTTGATAGTCTTTCCTAGGTGCTTACGCCAAAGCGATGGAGGTTTGATCTATTCTCAAGCCTATGGTAATCTATGTACTAGGACCGGTTAATGAGTGTTTATCTTCCATTTCCTATATTGTTATATTTCATTTATACACCTGAGAGAGATGTGAGTATCCAAACACCCCATGTGAGGTGCTAGTATGTAATTTCCGTGCTTGTTATGACTTTTGCGGGGCTTATATGTGTTGTGGACCGTTTTGAATTAATGCTGAATGACCCTTAACTTATAAATTAATTGGCTAAAAGCACATTTGCTTGAGGACAAGCAAATAACAAGTGTAGGGATATTTGATAAGGTTTTAAAAGGTACCATTTTGAGGGGTCATTTAAGTCCTTATTTGATCACTTTTGTATCCGTTATTGCTTAATATCGTTCCTTTTCACTTTTTAGGTCTCGTGAAGGCAAAATGCTGGAATGGCACTTATTTGGACGAAAAGGCGCGAATATATGAAGAAAATGGCCAAAGTCGAAATCAGACACTCACAGTCGCTGAATGTAGAAGGCAACGGCGTCAGGTGCTATTTGCGACGCCGTCGGAGAATTATTGTGACGGGTCAGAACTCAAAAATCGTGTTTTCAAGAGACGGCGTCTAGTTGTGAAAGAGTAGGCCGTCGCTACTCAGACGGCCTAGATGCGATCCAGACGACGTCAGAAGCTGAAGAGGACGGCGTCACGGACATAAGGTGACGCCGTCGCAAGGTTAACGTGGCCAAGACGAAACCCTAATGGCGGCGACACGACGGCGTCACTAAACATAAGGTGACGCCGTCGCAATTGTAATCTTATATATAGAATCCGAATTTTTCAGTCTTTGTGTGGAGAGTCTTTGGAGTAAAAACCTAAAACCGAACCTAAGGTGTCTTGTACAGTATTTTAGGGTTTTTAACCCTATCTTACACCAAGATAAGTCTTTGCTTCATTAATTCAATTATGTCTTTGATTATTTGTGTGTATGCTTGCATGTTCTCCATGTCCGGCTAATTTATTTGTGTGTTTGCTTAGGAAGTATGAAACTTAATTATTGAATATTGATTGGTTGTTTCTTATCTTAGTTGATTAATGATCTAGTAATGCGATAGGTCATTCGTTGTGTACTTAATGCTTGATTCATCTTTGTGAACCTTAGAGTATGATTACCTGAGTGATTGTAGGCTAAAACATCCGAAGAGTGCCTTAGAGTAGGAGTCTATAATCTCTAAGTGGATTTGTATACAAGACCCTTTGGTAAGTTCAAAGAGTTAGGGAGAAACGCATACCCTACAACTTTAGAAACACAACGCAACTAGGAATAAGACGTGACACTCAACCATCAATAGGAGATAATTAAGGAGTAATACAAACTAAGTAAACACATCTTTAAACTATCATACGAGCACACATTAATTAGACATGGACTCCCACAACCTTAGTTTAGATAATTAGATAATAGTAGAGTAATCGGTAGAAATACCAACCCCCCAAATCCAATACCCGAGATTCGTACTTTTCCATTTTCATAAAATAATAAAAGATAAAAAATAATCTTCCTCAACCTTAACCTTAGCGTAGTAACTCCCTGCTAGCATTCCTATTCCCCTAGAGAACGATATCAATACCCATGGCTTACCCTAATTACTACACTACAACGATTAGGTTCACTGCCTAGGGTGTTATAAAACTTGCTCGAAGAAAAGGAAGTTCCTTTGACCCCGAACGACGCGTGTAGCGTTATCAACCACCAACATCCAAGAGATCAACCAAATCAACATCCAAATCAGTGAAGAAGCCTACTCGATCTTGGATCTCTCACACTCATAAAAGAATCATGAATGGTGTCAAACAAGTCAGAAAGAAAGACATGCTCTACAGGAAGCTGAACTTTCTCAATCGACAAGTACAGTATCTACATGATGAGAATGACAAGATGCAAGATTAAAGGAAGTTTATCCAGGAATTCATGAGAAGTCATCGTCAAGAGGAACTGAACGAAATGATCGAAGGTTACACTAACAAGTACCTTCAGGATATCACTTCTAAAGTCACAAAGGAATTGGAGAAGACGGCAAGAGAATATACTCACAAGTTTCTTCTCGACACTGTCCCCGGTGTGACTAGAGAAGTATTCTCCAGACAACTCACTCCAAACATCGTCGCTTTGGTTAAACATATAATGGCCAAAGAAGCTGATCTTTCTGAAACTGAGTTACTCGCTAAACTGATAATGCAAATGTCAAAACGATCTGGAACGTTTACGTCGGATGAAGCTAAATTTTTTGAAGGTCTACTTGACTTTCAACTCAGATCATCATGCAAGGAGTCAGCCGATCAACCTAAACGGCCAAGAGATGACGATGATACGGACAAGGACTCTACAACTAAACGTCAAAAGCAGTCTGGTGAATCTTCATCTATGCAACCTCCTCCCCAACGGACTCCTACTCAACAAAGGTCTCCTCCCCGGTCTTCTACTGATAAACCTCAGGATTCTGAGTTACCGCCCCAGACTCAGAAAACCAGTGATTATTTTGAGTATTCGGGTGGTGACGATGAGGAAGTCCGTGAGCCCCTAAAACAACCCACCTCTCCCAAACAAGTACAGAAACCAGAATCATCATCTAGGCCTTCGAAAAAGAAGAAGAAGACGCCTCAGACTGACGTCGTATCATGGCTAGATGACGATAAAACAGAGGAATTTGAATGGTTCTCTACTCTTGTTAATAACACTCCCTACCCTGAAGAAGGTCAAGATCTGGTAGATGGTAACACATTGGAGCATGCTAAAATTCTGCAAGAAAAGTTCCATGTGAAAAAGATGACGAAATCCGAGTTGAAGCGAATCAAGAATGAAGCATTTCAACTGTTAAAAGACAGCTCCGAGTGTGCCCTCGAGGTCGAATATCACCTTGAATTCATTGCTCGAGCTATGTCTAACAACATAGATTGGCTCAACCCAGAAGCAAACATCGACTACACCAAACGGGACAATCCTCCATATTACACCGACTGGTCAAAACCTCTACCAACAACTGGCCAACCAGATGAACCGAGGATTCCATTCAGATATTTCTTCTACATGGTGGCGATGGTTCAAGGAAATACGCTACATCTTTGACACTTCCATTCCCAGCAGCTATATACTCGAACTTCTTAGCCATCGAGGAACGTGCCAATCACTTGTTCTCCAACAAAGTGGAAGCATACGACCGAGATGCATTGTACGGGATTCATCATTGGCCGAAACGCCGAAGAATCTACTACAAAAGCTGCCAGGCTCAGAAGTCTCAACATGCAGTGTTCAGTTCTAAAAGTATCGTTGCCATTCAATACGTTGCTCTTTTGACCAAATGGGACTACACTTTTCTCAAGAACATTGTGGTCAAAAGGCAAGACGAACAAGATTATGCATTCTCTGAAGCTGACTTTGAGAATTTGTCTATCAACGACATTGAAGACATGTACCTTGCCAAAGTACAGGGTCGCATGAGACAATTTGCAACCGAAATACAGTGTGAATTCATCAAGTCATTGCTCATCTTCATCAGACGCATAGTCATCAAAGAACGTGTTGAAGATCTCCAGCTTGCAGTTGAATCTTATCAGACGCGTGTCAACTTCACTCCACCTCAGCTTGATCTTCTCGACATCAACCAGCTCTCACAATATACACTCATCAGCAAACCTTTCGGCGTCGTTTACCGTAGTGAACTTCAAAGAAATTGCTTAATGGCGTGTAGTGAACTTCACAAATTCGGAGATCACACTTTGAAGATGGTTAGGGACGGATTGGCGTACAGGTTGAAGGATATACGTCAAAAGATTGGGTCTCCTAAGAGGTGGAATTCTCAGGAAAGAAGGGATGTGAGAAGGATCATTGAAATGATTGATGAAAGGTTGTTTAGAAGGGATCAGTTCAGAACGCTGGAAAGCTTTATTGGTGGTCGACCCAGGATCAACATCACCGGCTATCAACGCCCTGTGCGCATTCCTGGGAACATCACTGGACTACCTGGTACCCCTTGAACTGTTTCTTTCATAATATTTTGGATGTGTGATAATTTCTGTCTATGGCTTGTGCACACATAACAGTGTACAACCCGTAATTGTAAAGAAAGGACCCTGTGGTACGCTTCAGTGCCACAATCCTCATATAAGGAACGAAAGCTTCTTACTTTTGAGTAAAACCTATCAAACCTTTCACTTTTCAAGGTTTTGCTCAAAAGAACAAGTACTTCCCCTAATGATTTTCAAAACCTCAACCGTTTATATCACTTGTTGAGGGGGAGTATTTGAAACTTTGTTCAACAAAATGTTCTTTGTGTCACTCTTCCCGCAACACTCAAAATGGTCATATTTATTCTCCAACGTTTCAAAAATAATATTTTATATGCCATTTTTGAGGGGGAGAAAATTTGTAATAAAAAATATGTTAGTTGAATTCTCGTGTGAAAAGACTCAACCAACGAATTGACGATACTTAACCGTTAGTAACTCAAAAAGACTTGTCCGGGACGGGTAATAATTTCAAGCTAGTTCGCTAGTGATGTAAACGTGTCTCGCAAAGGACTTGTCCGAGTAGAACGTACAATTCGAGAAACTCTTGGTAGACATGAACTCTGACGGATTTGACAACCTTTCGAGGATTGTCTACACCTTCAAGGTAGTTATTAGAGCTAGTTGTCACCTAAAAACTGACAATGTAACTCTTTAACTACGCAACGTAACCGTGTCTCGCAGGGGATTGTCTATCTTGAGTTGATCAATTCAAAATGTGTGCGCTCGTTCCTCACTGTGAATTTAACCATTAAAACTCTTAAGCACATGTGGAGGGGGAGTATTTATGCAAAATCTCATCTCAACAGTGGTTCAAAAATGTTTTCACTCATAAACACTGTGCGAGATTTTTTCAAGTAAATGGTTTTATGGCAACATAGGCTAGTCATGGAGTTATAAGGTGAGTAAGGTTAAGAATAACCATCCTATGATCTGCCAGAGCCGGATGGATCTACCCAAGGACACCACAAATAGTTAGAATCTAGAAGTCCTTAGGTATGATTATAAAAAGGAGAAAATGAGAATCGGAGAAAGAATGAGTTGAAGAATCAAAAAGAAATGAAAAGAAAAGGGTGAAAAGAAATAGCCCTCCAGATTATTCAACTTAGGGCAGACACCGGGTTCAATTCATATGCTACTGGTTGTCACTAGATGACGTCGGTATTGAAGATCAAAAGTCGTCATGGACCCAGTGACGCATGCACTAAACCTTCTTAGCCACTCAAGTTTCTCTCAACAGAAGCTTGTTTCATTCTCACTGGGAACCCTACATAATCTATCGGCTTTCTCTTAGAAATTGCTGATATTGAAGAATGAGACCCTCTCCCTAGTCTCCGCTCAGGAAAACCATAACGCACAATTGAGTCTAGAGCCATGAGATTCATCAAAAGATCTCTTAGGAACACTTGACATTTCATCACTTGTTGATCACCAAATAAGATCATCAGTGGTTAATATCGAGTCCTTCACAGATCTTAGCAATCTGTCGAGAACATTTATGAGAGGTTCACAATTGTGATCCTAAGTGATTGAATGGAAACTCCTGCCAGGGTCAACATCAAACAGCCCTGACAGTAGGTCACTTCGGTAACTCCCCGTGGATTACGCTTAGTGTGTCTCACACGGTCTACAGTCGTGAGGTGATGCTTCGGTGTACCTCAGCGACTTATCTGAACCGTAGGTGTACTTCGGTACATCGTGTTATCTCACTTGTGGGACTCCGGTTCAGGAACGGCCTTTGTAAGAATTAGAGTTGTATTTTCACACTATGTTGTTAACACTCTCGAAGTTCAAACTTGTAAGTGCCGGAATCCGCTTATTACTAACCGTTTTTATGTTTACTTCTTATGGAAGCTCTGGAGCGGAACGATCGTGCAGATTCTTCACATGTTCACGCCAAAATCATCACTAATGGAAGTTCTATCTCAAAGCAACACAACAATCAGAATGATTCTTCGTCAAACCAAAGAATCTACAATGTTAAAGACTTAAAGAACTTCATCAATACTGAAATCCAACCTCAAAGAGCGTGTGAGCATGTTGAAGAATGACGTGGAGTGATAAGGTTTTAAAAGGTACCATTTTGAGGGGTCGTTTTAGCCCTTATTTGATCACATTTGTATCCGTTATTGCTTAATATCGTTCCTTTTCACTTTTAGGTCTCTTGAAGGCAAAATGCTGGAATGGCACTTATTTGGACGAAAAAGCGCGAATATACGAAGAAAATGGCCAAAGTCAGAATCGAGACACTCAAAGCTGCTGAAAATAGAAGGCGACGGCGTCACTGCTTAACTGCGACGCCGTCGTAGGATTTTGTAATGGGACAGAAGCCAAAACTCGTATTATCAAGAGACGGCGTCGGGCTTTAAAGAAGTAGACCGTCGCAACTCAGACGGCCTAGATGCGACCCAGACGGCGTCAGAAGCTGAAGAGGACGGCGTCACAGGCATAAGGTGACGTCGTCGCAAGGTTAACGTGGCCAAGACGAAACCCTAATGATGGCGACACGACGGCGTCACGAAACATAAGGTGACGCCGTCGCATATGTAATCTTATATATAGAATCTGAATTTTTCAGTTTTAGAGAGAGTCTTTTGGAGTAAAAACCTAAAACCGAACCAAGGGTATCTTGTACAGTATTTTAGGGTTCTAAACCCTATTTTACATCAAGATAAGTATTTACTTCATCAATTCAATTATGTCTTTGATTATTTGTGTGTATGCTTGCATGTTCTCCATGTCCGGCTAATTATTTTGTGTGTTTGCTTAGGAATACGAAACTTAATTATTGAATATTGATTGGTTGTTTCTTATCTTAGTTGACTAATGATGTAGTAATGCGATAGGTCATTCGTTGTGTACTTAATGCTTGATTCATCTTTGTGAACCTTAGAATATAATTACCTGAGTAGTTGTAGGCTAAACCATCCAAAGAGTGCCTCAGAGTAAGAGTTTATCATCCCTAGTGGGTTTTGTAGACGAGACCCTTTGGTAAGTTCAAAGAGTTAGGGAGAAACGCATACCCTACAACTTTAGACACACAACGCAACTAAGAATAAGGACGTGACAACTCAACCATCAATAGGAGATAATTAAGGAGTAGTAAAACCTAAGTAAACACATCTTTAAACTATCATACGAGCACACATTAATTAGACATAGACTCCCACCACCTTAGTTTAGATAATTAGATAATAGTAGAATAATCGGTAGAAATACCAACCCCCCAAATCCAATATCCGAGATTCATACCTTTTAATTTCATAAAACATAAAAATACAAAAAATAATCTTCCTCAACCTCAACCTTAGCGTAGTAACTTCTCTCTAGCATTCCTATTCCCCTAGAGAACGATATCAATACCCGTGGCTTACCCTAATTACTACACTACAACGATTAGGTTCACTGCGTAGGGTGTTATAAAACTTGCTCGAAGAAAAGGAAGTTTCCTTGACCCCGAACGCGCTGCGTAAGCGTATCAAGTTTTTGGCGCAGCTGCCGGGGAATAGAATAGCTAGTTAGTAGTCCACCTCGTTTAGGTTCTTTGCTTGATTCCTATCAAGTAAATTTTTCTCATTTTTAGCTTTCTCTTAGTCTATCCCCCTTCTTCGTGACCTTTGTTCGTAACACCCATCACTTTTCATCATGGAAGGTGATTACCAACCACCACTCATCAACCCATCACCAACTGACCCACCAAGAGCCCGTACTCTTGGTGAATACTCAAGACCTATCCACCTAGGCTATAGGAACACCATTGAGCTTCCCGACCAAGCCCAAACTATGGCCCTGCGATCCGACACCATCCGGTTGGTGCAAAATGGATGTGCATTCCATGGACTTCATTCCAAAGATCCAAATCAGCATCTGAGGGATTTCCTCAAAATTTTCAATTCCACGACCTTGATGCTACTACTCGGGAGACCACGCGCCTGCGTCTCTTCCAATTCTCTCTACGGGACCAAGCTAGTAATTGGCTTGAGCGACTTCCCGCCGGCTCCATCTCAAGTTGGGATGATCTTACCACTCGCTTCCTTGCTCAATTTTTCCCACCGGGGAGAACCACTAAGCTTAGGAATGACATCTTGATGTTCCAACAACGTCAAGGTGAATCTCTCTACGAAGCATGGACCCGATTCAAGGACTTACTTCATAAAATCCATCATCACGGCATTGATCTTTGGCTCCAAGTCCAAATCTTTTATGATCATGTCAACTTCCCCACTAAGCGATCCATTGACCAAGCGGCCGGTGGAAAACTTAGTGATCTCACCGCGGAAGAATCATGGGGTATAATAGAGGACCTTGCCCTCTACGACAACGAAAGTTGGGATGACCCCCGTGAGCTACCTAAAACCGTCAAGGCAATCTCCTTGCCTTCCATCGACTCACAACCTTCCGACCGTAGGATGATCGAACTTGAAGATCAAGTTAAATTCCTCATGAGTTCTTACAAAAATCCTAAGTCTTCACACCATGTGAACAAAGTTTCTTCCTCGTGTGAGCCGTTTTGTGAACCTCATAACACGCGCACTAGCACCCGATCCCCCGAACATGCTTCCGTTGACTACGCATCTTCGCATATTAATGGAACGGGAGGAAGATTCCCTACAATACCCGGACCTAGGAATTTCAATGAAACCCGTGAGGCATGGAAAAGCAAGCCCGACTTCTACTGGGGACAAACCAAAGAATTCACCTCCAATGATTTCTCATGGCCCCCACCTAACGTTCCTAACCAACAAAACATCGAAGGGATGTTGCAAAACCTAGTTGCATCCCAAGAAACCCAAATGGCTAAGCTCTTGGACTGCTTTAACCATCAACAAGCCGAGATGGATAGGAAGATAGACAACCTTTTGAAAGCCATAACCAATAGTGATAAGAAGGTTAGTGCTATCTCAACTCCCGAACCTTCAGGTATAGAGATTAAGGATCCAAGCAAGCTAACTAAGCACGTTCAATTCGTCAATACCATCGCCTTAGTGAAACCGGATAGAACAGATGACGAAGAGGACCCTACGCTTGTGAATAATGAAACACCCGAGGAAGTAGATGAAGTAGACATTGACTATTTCAACAAATTTCCTACGGAAGAAGAACTATCTCGCCACCCTCACTTAGTGCGTCACCTCCATCACATGTATGTTAGGAAAAGCCCTAGAATCAAGTTTGGGAACCCTTGGAATCTTAACATACCATGTTGCATAGGACACCTTTTTGTGGCAAAGGCCTACATTGATCGCAAATCCCCAATCAACATAATGACTAGCACCTACTACAACTGGATAATGAAGAAGCCTATCCAAACTAGGCAAGAACCCGATAATCCTAGGGATAAGTGCAATTTTCTTGGTAGAATTAAGGGATTGCCCGTCTATGTAGGTAGTTTCACATTCCCTACGGACTTCATAATTGTGGATGATATTAGCACGGCCATAGACCCTAGCTTGTCCCACGTTATTCTAGGAAAACCTTTCATAGAAAGCACCGGGATGACCTATGACCCCTCGTTAGGAGTAGTGCGATTCAAGGATGAGACCGACGACATAGCTTACCAAATGCCGTTTAAGATTGAGAAGTTTTCATCACTCTCTAATGATGAAAAGGAACTTAAACTGTCGGTCTATTACAGGAATGATAAGGATAGGGAAAAGGGAGTAGATTATGTTATGGCTAAGATTTTCGGGTTCTATAAAGATTGTTTGAACTTAGGACCGAAATATAGGACCGAGTGGGGAGAGGACGAACTCTTAGAGAGGAGCATCATAGGACACTTCTACAACATGGAATCCCCCGATAGAGACCGTCAAGAGGGCGGTAATAAGAAAACGTAGGAGCACGACTACGAGTCTAGCTACAAGACTCTTAAATAAAGAAAAGCGCTTCGTGGGAGGCAACCCATGCTTAATTGTTTGCTTGTTAGTGTCATACATCTTTTATTAATTGTTTATCCTCATTTTTTAATTTGTAAAATGCTTTATTTTGTTTTTAACCTCGTCTTAATTACATATAAAGGTATTTCACATAAGGGATAAGTGTAGGGAGGATTACACACATTTTCAAAAGAAATGTAAACATGAGAATAACAATTAACTAAAAGATTTATATGTTTGTTTGTTCGAGTCAAATGCTTGTATCGAGTCATAATGGATGTTTTTGCAGAAATTTTTCCAGATTCTAAAGATGTAAATTTTCCAGAATGTTTTCCAGAAAATCGCAGACCGGTTTTTGTCAGGATAACCTGACGGCGTCAGGATTGCAACCTGACGGCGTCAGGAAGGAGTAAAAACATTGGATCACTTTTTCTCGTTTTCTGAGCTACTTATAAATTTTTGGAATTTTCCAGGTCTTAATTTTCTTAGAAATTCTGTAAACATCCATTCCACAAGCATTATATCCTAGTTGAAATCGAGTCTTATATATATTATTACCGCCGATTTTACGCGAAGGTTTCGTTTGTTTTCTTCAAGTGTGCAGGTTTAGTTTGTCAAGAAGAAGTTACACAAGATTGGAAGGAGCTTTTCACGCAATAATTCTTCTTGAAAAGGATTTAACCACCACTTTACACGGATCCTACCGAGCTAATCAAGGGAGTATTAGTTTCTTTCGTTTTTAATTACCTTCCATTATCATAACTTTGATACTTTTGGGGAACATTGGGGACAATGTTCAGTTTAAGTGTAGGGATGGAAAATAAAACGGGAACTTTGAAACTATGCTTATCCTTGATTATTTGCTTTGTCCAATTGTGATTGTGTAATAAACCATGAGAAAATGTCGGTTAGGGTAATTTTGGCACCAAATTTAAAATTTTTCATGACATATAGGAGTGGGCCATTAGTCTTAACAAAAGCGTCTCACGGATAGGAAGTTGCATGATTAGCACAAAACCCCTTTACCACCCAAATTCCACCCAAAATGTGAGGATCGCCCTTAGATTAGTAGGAATTAAAGCATTCGTCTTCAATGCTTAGAGTGTGAATCGGTAGTATATTAGATTCTAGAACTTGTTTTGTGATGCATTCCGAGATCGCAAGTAAGACTACACTTGTGTAGTTAGGAATAACTAAATGATAAGAGGCATTAGGATAACCCTTGTTTGATACCCGTAATATAATTACTTCTTCCACATCGGTTGAGTAATTCCCCCACACCCTTTGCGTTCTACTCATCTTTAGTACACGATACCCCTAGTTAACCCCTCAGAGCCTGTCCTTTTCGCGGTTCTCGTGATGTTTTGGTTTTTCCGGAATATCAATGAAGAGCATTGTTTACACCCCACCCCCAAATATACACCCAAATCGCCTTAGCCTACCCCTTATGCACTCACTTTTAGTGCAAATTTTTGTTATCACCCTAAACCCTTAGTTCAATTATCTGGTTGCTTGCATGAGTTGCTAAGTCGAGTCATATCCTTTGTATAAAGTTTTGGGACGATTGGGATTCACGGGAAAAGTTAAAGTTTATGAAATGACGGGAAGGGAACGTTAAAATTCAAATTCCCTTTGTTAGCATAATAATGTACCCCAAGTGTTTTGATCTTTTCAATTCGGGTCAAATTAGTGTTAGAGTAATAAAAACTCAAGTGTAGGGATGTGCCTATAAATCCCTATCATTTTGATGTTACCGTAGAGGATGGTAGAGTAAAAGTGTATGAAAAAAAAAAAAAAAAAAAAAATCGAAAAAAATAGAAAAAGAGAAAAAGAAAAAAATAGTGTAAAAAAAAAAAAAAAAAAAAAAAAAAAAAAAAAAAAAAAAAAAAAAACGGGCTACCATCCTACATCTATCTTTTAAATTTATGTTTGTTTATTTCCGTTACCTAGAGTTTTAGAGTGTCGAGTCTTGGCTTAGCAACGCCATTCTTCGTATGCATTTAACATAGAGATTTTTGACATGCCACCACTAAATAGCCTATCCCACCAAACCCTTATTTCCCTACCGTAAGCCTAACGTTACAACCCTTTAAAAGACCTCTTTGATAGTCTTTCCTAGGTACTTACGCCAAAGCGATGGAGGTTTGATCTATTCTCAAGCCTATGGTAATCTATGTACTAGGACCGGTTAATGAGTGTTTATCTTCCATTTCCTATTTGTTATATTTCATATATACACCCGAGAGAGATGTGAGTATCCAAACACCCCATGTGAGGTGCTAGTATGTAATTTCCGTGCTTGTTATGACTTTTGCGGGGCTTATATGTGTTGTGGACCGTTTTGAATCAATGCTTCATGACCCTTAACTTATAAATTAATTGGCTAAAAGCACATTTGCTTGAGGACAAGCAAATAACAAGTGTAGGGATATTTGATAAGGTTTTAAAAGGTACCATTTTGAGGGGTCGTTTTAGCCCTTATTTGATCACTTTTGTATCCGTTATTGCTTAATATCGTTCCTTTTCACTTTTTAGGTCTCTTGAAGGCAAAATGCTGGAATGGCACTTATTTGGACGAAAAGGCGCGAATATACGAAGAAAATGGCCAAAGTCAGAATCGAGACACTCAAAGCTGCTGAAAATAGAAGGCGACGGCGTCACTGCTTAACTGCGACGCCGTCGTAGGATTTTGTGACGGGACAGAAGCCAAAACTCGTATTTTCAAGAGACGGCGTCGGGCTTTAAAGGAGTAGACCGTCGCAACTCAGACGGCCTAGATGCGACCCAGACGGCGTCAAAAGCTGAAGAGGACGGCGTCACAGGCATAAGGTGACGCCGTCACAAGGTTAACGTAGCCAAGACGAAACCCTAATGACGGCGACACGACAGCGTCACGAAACATAAGGTGACGCCGTCGCATATGTAATCTTATATATAGAATCCGAATTTTTCA
Source organism: Chrysanthemum seticuspe (assembly GCA_019973895.1). Taxonomy (NCBI): domain Eukaryota; kingdom Viridiplantae; phylum Streptophyta; class Magnoliopsida; order Asterales; family Asteraceae; genus Chrysanthemum; species Chrysanthemum seticuspe. The sequence goes on along the minus strand of BPTQ01000001.1, from coordinate 325,260,994 downwards.
GTTTTAGAGAGAGTCTTTTGGAGTAAAAACCTAAAACCGAACCAAGGGTATCTTGTACAGTATTTTAGGGTTCTAAACCCTATTTTACATCAAGGTAAATATTTACTTCATCAATTCAATTATGTCTTTGATTATTTGTGTGTATGCTTGCATGTTCTCCATGTCCGGCTAATTTATTTGTGTGTTTGCTTAGGAATATGAAACTTAATTATTGAATATTGATTGGTTGTTTTTTATCTTAGTTGACTAATGATCTAGTTATGCGATAGGTCATTCGTTGTGTACTTAATGCTTGATTCATCTTTGTGAACCTTAGAATATATTGTTCAATCACCTCTATCTCTTTCTATGTTGCTTGTGTTGTAAAACTAGTGACCTATCAGCACAACACGCAGATAGAGACACATACTCAGCTTCTGCGGTTGAAAGTGCAGTGCAATCTTGTTTCTTTGAAGACCAGCTTACTAACTTTTCTCCCAAAAATTGTGCTCCTCCTGATGTACTTTTTGTTGTAACTTGATCACCTGCGTGGTCTGCATCTAAAAAAGCAATTAGATCAAATCCGGATTCCTTCGGATACCAAAGTCCCATGTGGATGGATGTCTTCAGGTACCGAAAGATCCTTTTAACCTCTTTGAGGTGCAGTTCGGTAGGCTTTGCCTGAAACCGTGCTAATAAGCAAACAGCAAAATGAATATCGGGTCGACTAGCAGTAAGATACATGAGAGAACCAATCATGCTCCGATATTTCTTCGGATCAATAGGTTTCCCAAACAAATCGGCTCCAATTTTTGGTGAAGTTACCATTGGTGTTCCGACAGAGTCACAATTATCCATACCATGATTTTTCAAAATCTCAGTTGTGTATTTAGCTTGATTTTTAAAAATTCCACGAGGGGACTGATGTATTTGTAAACCAAGAAAGAATTTTAGTTCCCCCATCATGGACATTTCAAATTTGCTTTTCATGAGATTTTCAAAATGTTTTGAAAGATTCGGATTAGTGGACCCAAAGATGATGTCGTCCACGTAAATCTGAACAATCAAAATGTCGTCTTTGCATTTTTGTGTAAACAAGGTAGGATCAACTGTTCCTTTGGTGATATTGTTTTGGATAAGGAAAGAGGACAGTTCGTCATACCACGCTCTCGGAGCTTGTTTCAATCCATAGATTGCCTTTTTGAGTTTGTAGACGTAGTCTGGATGTTCCAAGTCGATGAAGCCTTCTGGCTGACTCACGTACACTTCTTCTCTCAGAGTTCCATTCAAGAACGCGGTCTTAATGTCCATCTGATAAACCGTGATGTTTTTGTGAGCTGCATAGGCTAAGAATATCCTGACTGCTTCTAGTCTAGCTACCGGCGCGAATGACTCTTCAAAATCTATCCCTTCCTCTTGTATGTATCCTTTGGCCACAAGACGAGCTTTGTTGCGAATTACAGTCATTTCTTCATCCCTTTTGTTCTTCCATAACCATTTGAGATCAATGACACGAATGTCAATTGGTCTTGGAACCATTTCCCAAGAGTCATGTAGACGGTATTGGAGAAGTTCCTCCTGCATCGCTTCTATCCATGCGGGTTCTGCCAATGCCTCGCGAATGTTCTTTAGCTCGATATTGCTAATTGAGCAAAGGTAAATGCACAAGTCGCAATCAGTGGCAAGTTGGCGTCTCGTCTGAATTGGCCTTGAAGGTTCACCAATAACTTGTTCAATTGGGTGGTCTTTTGTCCACTTCAGAGTAGAAGGATACCGTTGGTTAAATGTATGCGAGTTAGATGGTTCTCGTAAGCATGAAGATGATTCAGCTGATTCCGTAGCAAACGGGTTTTCAAATAAGTCGTCATCTAACGTTGCATCATTCTGGTTTTGGTTTTGCTCATCAACTGTTGGTAGAACGGGTGCAATAACTGTAGTAGATGTAGATGATGTAGATGGAGTTGGTGCATTGGTTTCGACCGTTGTAGATGCATCTTCTGTTGGTGGTGGTGGATGATTTTGAGCGGGTGCAGCGGAATGATGGTTTGATGCATTTGTCAAAGTTCCACCATAGTATTCATCGAACATTAACTCGAAGAAATTCTCCCATTCTTGTTCTTTAGGTTTTTCAAATGAAGTTGATTGAGCTCTTTGAGGTACGAGTCCTGAACTGATGTGTTCAGAATTCTGCGAGTTTAGTGCGGGTTCTAGAGCGAGTCTCTCAGAAGCCATATGTGAAAGTTCGTCAAACTTCACATTCATCGTCTCCATGATCCTCCTAGATCTCCTGTTATACACCTTGAATTCCCTCGAGTTATCTGAATATCCAATGAAGATTCCAATATCACCTTTTGCTTTCAGTTTTCCAAGATCTTCTCTGTCATTTGTAGGATAGCACAAAGCGCCAAACACGTGAAAGTAAGAGATATCCGGTTTTCTGTTGTTCACTATCTCATATGGGGTTTTATTAAATCTTGGATGGATGAGGGATCGGTTCTGAGTGAAACAAGCAGTGGCAATAGCATCAGCCCATAAAAATAACGGTGCACTAGAATAAATTAGCATTGTGCTAGCAGCTTCCACAAGATCTCTATTTCTTCTTTCAACTACCCCATTCTGCTGTGGAGTTCTAACAACTGATGTCTGATGAGTGATTCCAACATCTTCAAAATAAGTTCTTAACTCCTGATTAGTAAATTCAATGCCGTTGTCTGTTCTTACAACCCTTACTGGAGTTTGAAGAAGTACTTGAATATGTTTCAGAAAGGTGATGATGATGCCTGGTGCTTCGTCTTTTGATCTCAGAAACTTAACCCATGTATATCTCGAATAATCATCGACGATAACAAGAATATACTTTTTCCCATTAATGCTTTCAACTCTCATTGGGCCACATAAGTCCATGTGCAACATTTGCAACTTTCCTTCCGACCTAGGTACTGATTTGGGTTTATATGATGCTCTTTTGCTTTTTCCTTGTTCGTATGATGGACATAAGTGATTCGTGGTGTATTTGAACTTTGGAAGTCCGTTGACGATGTTGTCTTTGGCAAGATTGTTGATGGTGTCAAAATTGAGATGGGATAACCGTCTGTGCCACAACCAGGACTGAGTTCCAGATGCTCGTGTCATAAGATATATTGGTGATGAAGAGGCCATTTGATTGATTTCGATAGCATACAAGTTTGTATCCCGATTCCCAGTTAAGAGATCAGTGCCATCCAAGTTTCTAACGAAGCAAGCATTTTTCCTAAAAGCAACCTCTAAATCTACATCACAGAACTGTCCGACTGAAAACAAATTGTGTCCCAACCCTTCGACATAGTAAACCCGAGTGATCAAATAATTTCCAAAATGTAGATCTCCATAACCCATGATAGCTGCTACATGATCATTTCCGAAACGTACGGTTCCTATGAATTTCTAGACGAAATTGATCAGCAGCTTCATATTCCCGGTCATGTGCTTGGAGCAACCCGAGTCGACGATCCAAAGAAAAATTTCGATAACCTGCTAGTAACAGAAAAAGAATATTGTGGAAACTCTTTTGATTTTGGTTCCTTTGGGTTAGAGGTAAAATCTTGATCAAACTCAAAGAGGTTTTCTACAGGTACCGAAAGATCCTTTTAACCTCTTTGAGGTGCAGTTCGGTAGGCTTTGCCTGAAACCGTGCTAATAAGCAAACAGCAAAATGAATATCGGGTCGACTAGCAGTAAGATACATGAGAGAACCAATCATGCTCTGATATTTCTTCGGATCAATAGGTTTCCCAAACAAATCGGCTCCAGTTTTTGGTGAAGTTACCATTGGTGTTCCGACAGAGTCACAATTAACCATACCATGATTTTTCAAAATCTCAGTTGTGTATTTAGCTTGATTTATAAAAATTCCACGAGGGGACTGATGTATTTGTAAACCAAGAAAGAATTTTAGTTCCCCCATCATGGACATTTCAAATTTGCTTTTCATGAGATTTTCAAAATGTTTTGAAAGATTCGGATTAGTGGACCCAAAGATGATGTCGTCCACGTAAATCTGAACAATCAAAATGTCGTCTTTGCATTTTTGTGTAAACAAGGTAGGATCAACTGTTCCTTTGGTGATATTGTTTTGGATAAGGAAAGAGGACAGTTCGTCATACCACGCTCTCGGAGCTTGTTTCAATCCATAGATTGCCTTTTTGAGTTTGTAGACGTAGTCTGGATGTTCCAAGTCGATGAAGCCTTCTGGCTGACTCACGTACACTTCTTCTCTCAGAGTTCCATTCAAGAACGCGGTCTTAATGTCCATCTGATAAACCGTGATGTTTTTGTGAGCTGCATAGGCTAAGAATATCCTGACTGCTTCTAGTCTAGCTACCGGCGCGAATGACTCTTCAAAATCTATCCCTTCCTCTTGTATGTATCCTTTGGCCACAAGACGAGCTTTGTTGCGAATTACAGTCATTTCTTCATCCCTTTTGTTCTTCCATAACCATTTGAGATCAATGACACGAATGTCAATTGGTCTTGGAACCATTTCCCAAGAGTCATGTAGACGGTATTGGAGAAGTTCCTCCTGCATCGCTTCTATCCATGCGGGTTCTGCCAATGCCTCGCGAATGTTCTTTAGCTCGATATTGCTAATTGAGCAAAGGTAAATGCACAAGTCGCAATCAGTGGCAAGTTGGCGTCTCGTCTGAATTGGCCTTGAAGGTTCACCAATAACTTGTTCAATTGGGTGGTCTTTTGTCCACTTCAGAGTAGAAGGATACCGTTGGTTAAATGTATGCGAGTTAGATGGTTCTCGTAAGCATGAAGATGATTCAGCTGATTCCGTAGCAAACGGGTTTTCAAATAAGTCGTCATCTAACGTTGCATCATTCTGGTTTTGGTTTTGCTCATCAACTGTTGGTAGAACGGGTGCAATAACTGTAGTAGATGTAGATGATGTAGATGGAGTTGGTGCATTGGTTTCGACCGTTGTAGATGCATCTTCTGTTGGTGGTGGTGGATGATTTTGAGCGGGTGCAGCGGAATGATGGTTTGATGCATTTGTCAAAGTTCCACCATAGTATTCATCGAACATTAACTCGAAGAAATTCTCCCATTCTTGTTCTTTAGGTTTTTCAAATGAAGTTGATTGAGCTCTTTGAGGTACGAGTCCTGAACTGATGTGTTCAGAATTCTGCGAGTTTAGTGCGGGTTCTAGAGCGAGTCTCTCAGAAGCCATATGTGAAAGTTCGTCAAACTTCACATTCATCGTCTCCATGATCCTCCTAGATCTCCTGTTATACACCCTGAATGCCCTCGAGTTATCTGAATATCCAATGAAGATTCCAATATCACCTTTTGCTTTCAGTTTTACAAGATCTTCTCTGTCATTCGTAGGATAGCACAAAGCGCCAAACACGTGAAAGTAAGAGATATCCGGTTTTTTGTTGTTCACTATCTCATATGGGGTTTTATTAAATCTTGGATGGATGAGGTATCGGTTCTGAGTGAAACAAGCAGTGGCAATAGCATCAGCCCATAAAAATAACGGTGCACTAGAATAAATTAGCATTGTGCTAGCAGCTTCCACAAGATCTCTATTTCTTCTTTCAACTACCCCATTCTGCTGTGGAGTTCTAACAACTGATGTCTGATGAGTGATTCCAACATCTTCAAAATAAGTTCTTAACTCCTGATTAGTAAATTCAATGCCGTTGTCTGTTCTTACAACCCTTACTGGAGTTTGAAGAAGTACTTGAATATGTTTCAGAAAGGTGATGATGATGCCTGGTGCTTCGTCTTTTGATCTCAGAAACTTAACCCATGTATATCTCGAATAATCATCGACGATAACAAGAATATACTTTTTCCCATTAATGCTTTCAACTCTCATTGGGCCACATAAGTCCATGTGCAACATTTGCAACTTTCCTTCCGACCTAGGTACTGATTTGGGTTTATATGATGCTCTTTTGCTTTTTCCTTGTTCGTATGATGGACATAAGTGATTCGTGGTGTATTTGAACTTTGGAAGTCCGTTGACGATGTTGTCTTTGGCAAGATTGTTGATGGTGTCAAAATTGAGATGGGATAACCGTCTGTGCCACAACCAGGACTGAGTTCCAGATGCTCGTGTCATAAGATATATTGGTGATGAAGAGGCCATTTGATTGATTTCGATAGCATACAAGTTTGTATCCCGATTCCCAGTTAAGAGATCAGTGCCATCCAAGTTTCTAACGAAGCAAGCATTTTTCCTAAAAGCAACCTCTAAATCTGCATCACAGAACTGTCCGACTGAAAACAAATTGTGTCCCAACCCTTCGACATAGTAAACCCGAGTGATCAAATAATTTCCAAAAGGTAGATCTCCATAACCCATGATAGCTGCTACATGATCATTTCTGAAACATACGGTTCCTATGAATTTCCAGACGAAATTGATCAACAGCTTCAGATTCCCGGTCATGTGCTTGGAGCAACCCGAGTCGACGATCGAAAGACAAATTTCGATAACCTGCTAGTAACAGAAAAAGAATATTGTGGAAACTCTTTTGATTTTGGTTCCTTTGGGTTAGAGGTAAAATCTTGATCACACTCAAAGAGGTTTTCTACAGGGAAATCTGGTTTAGTACTCATTGTACCATTCTAGAGTGTGAAAGTTCTACCTGTGGGTTTCCAAATATCATCCCTAAAGTAAACACTATAGTTCTTGTCAGTAGTGAAGAGCCTAAGTTTTGCAACTAGTATTCCTACTCGTTTAGCGTAAGATCTTTTTGGGACGTTCTTCTTAACAGGCTTATCATTCACATTCTTAGAAACACAATCATCTTGAACATTAATTAAAGATTTCTTGCAAGTTAAACAAAGAGATTCAACACATTCATTAGACTTAGCAAGTTTCATAGGTTTAGTACATTCAGATGAAATGTCTTTCTTATTCAAACGCGGTAAATTCTTAGGGTGTTCTTCTACTTTCTTCTCTTTATTCAAGCTACTACTCTTAGAGGCATGCGAGACTCTATTGTTCCTTGTATTGCTCTTAGGCTTTAGTTTGCTGCTCCTAGAGAGGCTTTCTAGTCCTGTAGAAGGTAAGGCACACGCATTAGGATTCACATTTTTATGAAGGGAGGTGCTTTCAGCTTTCCTAGTCTCTTTAGAGTGCTTTTCTAAACTTATGACGTTTTTTCCATATGTTTTAGATGTGGAGTTAGACGCATTAGTGGTACTCATCTTAAAAAGGCCAGGTGCTAAAACTTTTGGTTTCTCGATAACCGCTTTTCCTTTATCAACATTTTTTTAGGTAGGGCAGGTGGAGTGACTGGTTTTGATGAAACAATTTTCTCATTGACTTTTGGAGGAGGCATAGAAACAGACATTTTTGGTTTGGAAACCGGTTTGGGAACATTTGCTTTCTCCGTAGTCAATGGTTTTTTAATCACAGTATCCACTGCCTTTCCTTTTTGACTTTCCAGCTGAGCCCTCAAAAGATCATTTTTCGCTTTCATGTCATTGTAGGCACGCTCATACGACAATTTGTCAACCTTGCATTCCTCAGTTTTTCGATCAAGTTGTTTAAAATATGAGACATTTTGTTTTTCAAATTTTTCAAGAGCTTTTTCATATTTTGAAACAATTTTGGAGGTCTCATACTGGAGTCTTTCATGATCTTCAACAGAATATGTTTGCAAAATGATGGACATAATATCAGTAGTCAGAACATCTTCGGAGAGAGAATCATTTAACTTTTCCAAAACTTTGACGTGTTCAACACTTTCATTAGCTTGCTTTACCAGGGATTTATGGTCCTTGTCAAAGTTAGCTGTTTCTTTCAAAAATGCTTGTTCAAAATGAATTACCCTTGAGTTGATGGAATTCAGCTGAGGGGCAATTTGAGTTTCAAAAAACGTTTTCTGTTCAATATCAAAACTATTAAACCAGATGTTTGTTGTGATATCGGTTTTAGTTTTAACAGTGTCTTGAAGATCCGCAATTCTAGTTTTCACATTTTCTAAAATACTGCGTGCATCACTTGTGTTAAAAGGATTGTTTGAAGACATTTGTTCAATGTTCGAAAGAGATTTGGATACAACAACTGGTTTTGAAACTGATTTTGAAACAGGTGTTGACACTTTGTTTGAAACACTTGGTGTGGTGGAAAACGTTGATTGTTCTTTATGAGAAACAAACGAAATACCATTAATTTTGTTTCATTTGTTATAATCAATTGGTTTGATTTCCGGATGTTTTTGTTTCATTTTTGATCTACTCTCCTCAGATAGTTCCAACGTTTCAAGAGAATCATGCACAATTATGGGTTCATGCAAAGGTTTTTCATTGTTTAACACATTCTGAGATTTCTGAGCTTTCTTGAGGAACGAAGAAGGGTTGTTACCAAGGGCCATTTTATGACTAGTATGAAAACGCGGATTAACTTGGTTAGAAAGCATTTTGTTTGTTTTTGCTGAATGACCCGTTGTAAGAAGCAAATTTTCCAAAGATTTGATTTTTTCGTTTTTATCCAGAATTTCATCAAGAAGAGAATCTTCTCGTTTTGAAAAATCAGCAATCAACTGTTTCTTCTCTTTTTCAAGATCAGAAAACAGTTCTTTTTGTTTAGAAAGTTGGTCATGTAGTTCAGAAATTTCCTTGTTTAAAGATTTGATTTTCAAGTTAAAATTCACATCAAGTGTGTCATACTTGAGTTGCAATTGTTTTTCTCTTAAAACAGAATCTCGATAACCAATTTCTAATTCTGATACTTTGTTTGTATGAAATTCAAAGGCTCTGGCGTTCTCTTTGTAACTCTCAAGCTCAGCGGTCAATTTTTTATTCGCGGCCTTAACCTCGCGATTGATCTTACTAACTTTCTCAATTTCAATGCCACAGTTATTGATTAATGATTCAAAGTAAGCACGTGTTTCCTCATCAGTCTCAGTATTTTGTGCCACATAGCCTCCACTAGGATCCACATCTGGAGTTTCAGAGTTAGTATTGCTACAACTCGGATTGTCCAGGTATGTATCATAAGTAGGTGCTGGCGTCACAGAATGCTGTTCGTCATGAGTAAACACATCAAATATGACATTGTTATAGCATGGATCAATGATTGGTACCTCAGATACTGCGTTGGCATCATAGACAGGAAGTGCGTCAGAGTCAGTGTCATACTTAGTCTCCTGAAGATTTGCCATGAAGATGCAGTTTGCATTGATTTCCTCGAGGTCTTCCAAATCATCCATAATAGCCATAAAGTCATGTTCCTCAGCACTCAACTGAAGGCCTGCGTTTTCCTTTTGTACCAACAAGATAGCTTTCTGAAGATACGCAAGATCCTTCTTTTTTGGCTTAGTAGGACAATTCCTTGCCATGTGACCCATTCCTTGACAGTTGTAACACTTAACCTGATTACCCTGATTCACATTTCCATAATTCCCAACGACTAGAGCTGCAACATTCCCATTCTGATTACCCACTGCTCTATTCCCAACATTCTGTCCCATCTGATTTCCAACATTCTGACCTATCTGATTACCCTGATACGGAACCGCCTGATTACCCATACGAAATCCAGTAGCATATCCCTGCTGATTCCCAATAACTCCAACCATTTGTCCTTGATTACCCATATTCACACCCGGCTGTGCAATTTTCCTGTTGCGAGTGTTTATTGAAATCCTTTGGTTGTTGTTAGTTGGTGTGGAATAGCGACTTCTGAATGCTTTACCCAATAAAGAGTATACCTGTTGCAAGGTCGCTTCTTGTTCAGCTTCAGGATCAGTGATTCCTTGTTCCTGGTATTGTGGATACTGATGTTGTTGAATGACTTGTTGTTCTGTTGGATATAATTGTTTTTGAGGGAAGACAGCTTGTGGTTGTGGAATGTATTGCTGCAAGTTGTTGTTGTTGGAAGATAATGAAGCTTGTTGTTATGTATTCACTGAAGGTTGAGTCTTTGCCAATTTTTCTTTCCTGACTTCATTCACTTCAGCTTGGTTTTGTTTCAGAAAATCGTTTAGTTGATCAAATTTCACCTGATGAAGGTCTTTTGTTTGGTTGACAATAGTGACATATCGTCCCCATTCTTCTGGAAGATTGTTCAGGAACTTGATATTTTGCACGATAGTTCTGGGTGTCAACTTGTTTCTGATAAGCTCATTCATCAAAGTGCAAAACCTTCCATAGTAGGATTCAATGGATTCTCCTGGAGTTGAAGTGAACTTTTCCCATTCAGTGAGCAGCTTGTTCTCCATGTCTTGTTGACCAATTTCTGTTCCATGACAAAGCTGTCTAACACGTTCCCACATATCGAAAGCAGTTTCACAACTGTCTACAGCAGCAAAGATGTCTATTGGTAATCCCAGTTGGATAATATGAATTGCCATGTCATCTGCATCGACTTGTTTCTGATCCTCTTCAGTGTATTCTGATTCTTTTTGAAGACGAGAGGATGGTGGGACGGGAGGTGTTGCATTAGGATCTCTAGGGGTTTGGACTTGTCGAGGCTTGAAGGGTCCATTCTGAATGGATTGAATCATCAGTTTGCCATTAGGTTTGGTTTTGATGTAGCGGAGCATACGACTTGTCCATTGAAGATAACCACCTTTTGCCAACATAGGAGGATGGTTTTCGGCACCGGCTGCATGAATGTCTTGTTGAGTTGCCATTGATTAAGGTATGTCTGATAAAGTTGATGTAGGATCGATTCAACGATAAATGAGTTGTGGTTGATGAAGATTAAGCTCGGTTGAGGTTTTTCTGAAAGTCGTACTCGTAACCTTGGTTCTTAGACGTTAAAAAAAATTTCTCCCAAAATTTGAAATTCACTATAAAAATCAATTCTAAGGTCGTATGAAAATTTTGAGTTATGACAATTTTGACGCCAAATTTGACCCGAAAAATTTGAATTTAGGCCCAAAAATTTGAATTTTTGACCAAAATTTTCACAGTTAAACCAAAATTTGAATTTCGCGTAAAAATTGAACGTTTAGTCTCCTAAAAAATTTAAATTTTACTCAAGTTTTCCCGCCAAAAAACTCTTTTTTTTTAACCTTTATGCGTAGAAAGAGCTTAGGCGTAAACAAAAGAAGTTACGAGTAGGATATGGTTACGAGTAGGATGGCTTAGGCGTAGGATTCCTTAGGCGTAGGAAATGCTTATGCGTAAGTTTAAAGTTAGGCGTAGAAAAACTTATGCGTAAGATTTAGCTTATGCGTAAGACCAACGCTTAGGCGTAAGAAAAATTCTTAAGCGTAAAGTGCTCTACGCGTAAGTCTAAGCTTATGCGTAAGATTAGGGTTTTGCCCAAAAATCCTTTACACTATCACAGTGTAAAAGATATCCAAATGTCGAAGTGTTCCACAAACTTATCCAAGTGAGGGAAGCACTGAGTAATCGTTATAGCTCGAAGAACTAGGGTTACGCGTAGAACTAGGGTTTTTCTTACGCATAGAACTAGGGTTTTGACCTACGCGTAAAAAATTTCCAGCGATTCAAAAATTTTCTCTTGCACAAACAGCCTTAAAAACACTCAAATAACACAAAAAGGTTGACCTTTTTCACCCAAAGTGCTTGGAAAGCTTACGAGTATAAATGACCAACGAACCAAAAACGAGTTTAAAAATGATGTAAAACACGTAAAGCTTCAAACTTTTTGCAAAAAACTGAAACTTTAGCACCAAATAAACCTTAAACCACAAGAATCTTGAATTTTTAAGTGCAAAAATTAAAGCTTTAAGCGTGACAAATATGTATAGCGAGAGCCTTACGCGTACAGTACCAAACCTTCAAAAACAAACACAAACACTCCTAAACCATTGTTAGGCGATTGATACCAATTGTAGGACCTTACTTTTATCAACCTTATCACAAACCCAACACGTATACAAGTATAACCACAAACGAAACACAAACGTAGAAAGATAAAGAAGGAAAGATGGTGACTTGAATGATATGAAAACCGTGTATGTGAAGAGAGAAAGATGAACACAATACGTTGTATTGCTCCAAAGAAAACACACACACACACACACTCAAGCACACCCTTCAAATGACCATTTGAGGGGTATTTATAGTCTAAATACAAGATGCCCTAATGGGCTTTGCTTGGGCCTCGTGGCTTGGACTTGGGTTGGATTGGATATATGGCAAGCTTAACTAAACTAATACCCATTTAGCTTAGTCCAATCCACGAGCCCGTTGGCTATTCTAGCACGATATCTAACACACGATATAAAGTTCCTAAATGTGAATGACCATCACTTCTAATATAAACTATTAAGGCTAACAAACTCCCCCAAGGGGTGGTCATTCAAAATATGCTCCACTTGATAAGATCTTTACTTTCCTTGTGCTTGAGTGTGTGTGTGTGTGTGTGTTTTCTTTGGAGCAATACAACATATTGTGTTCATCTTTCTCTCTTCAAATACATGGTTTTCATATCATTCAAGTCACCATCTTTCCTTCTTTATCTTTCTACGTTTGTGTTTGGTTTCACGTGGTTATACTTGTTTACGTGTTGGGTTTGTGATAAGGTTGATAAAAGTAAGGTCCTACATAATCAATTGCCACCAATAAGAATTTGACCCCACCAGGAGCCACAGGCATAGGTCCTACGATATCGATTCCCCATTAGGAGAAGGGCCATGCGGATGTAACACTTGTCATTTCTTGCTTCGGGAGCTTGGGAACCTTTGAATGTATCTGACAAGCTTCACATTTTATAATGATTTCCGCAGCATCCCTATGCATCAAGGGCCAGTAGTAGCCTAACTTCATTATCTTCGAGACAACTGAACGAGGTCCTGCATGGAGGCCGCAGGATCCTTCGTAGACTTCTGTGATGATGCTCAAAGCCTGCTTAGGTCCGACACATCTGAGCCAAGGTGAGAGAAACAACCTTTTGTACAAGTTTTCTCCTATTAGACGATATTGTGGAGACTTAACCCGTATCTTCCTTGCTTACTTGGGGTCCTCAGGGAGAAGACCACTTATCAGGTACTCCCTGATGGGAGTCATCCATGTGTCTCCTTCTTCATGAACAACGTCAGTGACTTCCTTACAGATATTGGAACTTTCGGGCAAAACTTCAACTAGCACTTCTTTTGTGAGATGGGCAAAGGCCATAGAGGCCAGCTTGCTCAGTGCATCCGCCTTTTTGTTCTGATTTCTGCAAATGTGCTGAATGGTGTAGGCATTAAAACCATCTAGCATTTCCCTTGTCTTGTCCAAATATTGCTTGATGATGGGCTACCTTGCTTCATAGGAGCCTGTCACTTGGTTTGCCATCAACTGAGAATCTACGAAAATAGCGAGGGCTTTGACCTCCATATCTTTGGCTAACCGAAGGCTCGCTAGTAGGGCTTCGTATTCTGCTTCATTGTTGGTAGCTTTGAATTCGAACTGAAGGGCATATGTATGCACTTTCTGTAAAACCCTAAAATCATTAACTTGTGAAATGACCATAATGCCCCTAATCTAAGAATCCGTGAAATAATCAAACTCGTCAAGTACTTATGATAATAAAATTATATGGAGCATTGAGATTAAAACTTTCATTTTAACTTACAATATAAAAGTTAATGCATTACTTAATAAGCAAAATAATAAAAGTGTACAAGACTATTTTTGGTAAGGTAAAAATTAAAGTTGAAATTGTCTTGTGATTGCATAATTTTCGGCCAAGGGAAACGCATCCGGGACTCCTAAATCATTGCCACATTAAACCAATCCTTATCTCTTAAATTACCTAGTTTCTTTAGTTTAAACATCACAAAAAAACCCTAGCCCCCAAGAAAAGAACACGGCAAAATCCTCTCCTCCATCTCATTTTTCTCTCGACCTATAACCAGTCCAAGAAGGGGTTTCGGAGGGCTTGTAAAACTGCTATCGTTAAGTATTTGTACAGAGTTTTGCTTGGTTATTTGGGTCGTTTGTTGGATGATGTTGTGGGTGTGGATGTTAAGGCATAAAGGGGTGTCTTGGTTTGGTTTTGTCCTTCGTTTTCCTCATCTCCTTGCACAATACAAAGGAACCTTTGTAACTTGTTGTCCTCCACTGTTTTTTCTGTTTCTGGACGTGGGTTTTAGGACCTTCACACGCATGTTTTTGTTTATAAAAGCATATTATAACATGTATCAAAACCTAAGATTAATGACCTAGATATAATGCTTAAATAAAACCATGATACAACCTCTACATATGTCAAACAAGTCTTAAAATCTGGTCCCATTTTTGTTGCATCTGGTCGTGGGGTAAGACCCTCTTTTGTGCACCTTTTAACTATGAAACTATGTCCGTTTGTATGCGAGGTTAAAGGGACTTACTAACTTAATATAAGGATAAGTAAATCATGAAACAAACCTATGGTTTTGGGTCGACACATGCACCTATGTGATCTGCTTTTGGGTCCTTATAATCTGGTCATGTTTTGGTCCTCCTAGTCGAGAGAATTGCATGAACCATATGCCATTTTGGAGCCTAATTCTTGTGTATTAAACTTGAGTAACCTAACCTATGTATAACCTAAATATTGACATGTTAAAAATAGGCCTTAGACCTCTTATACATGGCGTAAAAAGGTTTACAAATCTGGTCTTATGACCCTTTTTCTGGTCATGGGTTTATACCATGCTCACACGCAATTTTTGAACTATAAAACATGTTGTATCGAATGTTTAACCTAAGACTATTATAACGTGATACCTAAACATTGGAAATCAGATCTTGAACCTTAATCATATGGCGTTATACATGTATTAAAACTGGTCCTATGACACGTTTAGTAAACCCCTTATTATACCTTAGTTTTGGTCTTTAAAACGCGTATAAATGAGCATGAAAATGGTACATTAAATTGGTGATAATGTGTGTGGTAAAAATAATGTTAGGGGCTGTTTTAAAGGGGTTTAAAAGGGGCGTGAAATATGTTTTGGGTTAAGGTTATGTCACGTTAAAAAGCAAGGTCACATAAGGGTTTACGTATGTTGTATTAAAGAATGATTGAAGGGTAAATAACATACACAGTATTCGTAAAATGGGATTAAAGTTTTGTTGATATTATCACATATTGTTTTGTTGGTCTCGACCTAAAATATTTGAACGCATTAACTCTTATAACCTTGTGCTAATCGACGTTAAAACGGAGACTCATACTTATTATACGAATTGCGTAGAATTAATGTGTTATGCATAATTATTGAGATTGAAGGGTTTATTTGCAAATATAATGACTGAAAGGGGTTAAATGAGTAAAAAAAAGGATAAAATGGTATATTTACACTTAAGACCTTACACTTTATAATAATTACACTTTGGACCCTAAACTTGTGTAAATCGGCATAAATGATCTCTAAAGTATATAAATCACTCATTTACCTTAATATGTCTTTAAATGCTTCATAATTGGCTAAACTTGTTATATACGAAAACCTGCTAATTATGGAAACTTACTAAACATAGAAACCTGTTATTTTTGGAAAGTTACTAAATATGGAAACCTGCTAAAAATGGAAAGCCGTCTAAAATGAGTAATCCGACCTTAATAAGTGCTATCAAATTATATAGGTTTCGGAAGGCGGGATTGATACATCGTGTGACTTGCGTTTCTCTTTTGCTTGCTTCGATTGAGGTACAGATATTCTATCCCTTTTCAGTAGAGATTTCTCATGACTTTTCGATCCTTGACCTTATCTCACTTATGATGCCCTTGCTATGATTCCCTTTACAGTGACCCTTTGGTATGATTCTGTTTGCTATGATATTCGTTTGTTATGATTACGAATCTTATGATTATGAACCTTATGATTATGAACCTTCTGATTATGAGCCTTTGATATGAACCTCTGATTATGAACTTATGTTTTAGAAATCTGATATGAACCTTTGACTTCTGAACCTTTGATATGTACCCTTATGATATGGTTATGCTTTGACCCTTCAGTTTAACACCCGAACCAAATATGCTTCCTAGTCATGGGGGTACCATGACCATGTCACTGATGCACCAATGGCATGACTCCAGTGTGTACGAGTGATGTTACACACCGTCCCCTTTATGTTATATGATTATGAGCTCAGTTATATGTTTTGGCCACTATGTGTCCGCGGGGGCGTATGGATGCATCCTAGATATGTTTTGATATGATATGATATGATATGATTTATATGGTGAATGATGTCGTGTGCAATACGCGTCTTCATAGTCTGGGAGCTAGCTACTCCATTGGTTACTGAGATCTCCCCTCCTATTATATATGGTATTCCGATGTCACCCCTCCGAATACAATGGTTACTTATGATTTGATATGATATGTTCCGGGCTCGTGGTAGATTTCTGACAACCCTTACACTTTTGATATACCTATAATTGTACCTTCTATATTTCCCAACGCACCATATTCTGTGTTAATTGTTCATTACTCAGTACCATTATATGACTCACCCTACTACCAAGATATTTATATCCTATTACTTTGATATGTCACACTCTCATTCCGTTACTTCAGACTATCGTTCCATTCACGTATCGGGTTATTATATGTTTATTGGATTTGATTATGCTATTCATGTTTTATGTGACGACTGATTACCTTGCTATGATATGATAAACATACGGTTATCTGATTTACCTGTTGTCATCTGATGATATGTGATCTCACTGTTATGTGATATTCTGATTTTTCTAGTGACCATGCTAGTGTGTAATCGATAGTTTTTTCCTGTTTATCATGTATACTTCGTTCAGTTAATTTTGTGGACTATGACTATCTGATAGTGTCTTTATCTGCTTGTTGTTGACCTGCCATGTTTGCATTTCTGTTTATGCTACGGTTTGATTGGGTAAATGGTTCAGCTTGTGATGTCTGGCTTGCTAATTTGTTTAATTACCCTGCTATGCCCTAATTCATTTCAATTATAACGTTCATATTGTATTCCTACTTGTTACGTGTGACTGCCATGTTTTGACTGTTGTTAGTACTCCTGCTGTTATGATACTAGTTATGTTTTCAACTAAGGGTTTTTGACATGTGTGATTGCCATGCTCACTTATTAATTAATTGCTTCCGCTTGCCTTTAGATTTCTGTTTGACTTGTATGTCTTCTGATTTCCTAAATTGATTGTATTGCATATATATGTTGTGTGGATACGACGTCTGCTATGCTTGCTTATGTTTCAGTACTTGTATGCCTAGTTTGTATGTGCTTATATTCATGTCATCGATTCTTTGCTTGCGTTGTATTTCCTCTTTTATCTGTTCTTTTGGACATTTGTATGATTGTGTTCTGCAGGACCCTCTTGACTCATTGTTCTCATTTCGCTGCGACCTTGTTATCCATTTCCTTATTTCATTTCGTATCTCTTATTTTATTTAGCTATCGTTTTGTTATATCTGTTCACTGGGCTTTTTAAGCTCAGCCGTATTTTTTTTCCTGCGGCAGGTTTTAGGATTTAAAATGGGCTTTGATGGACTGATAGTTGGATTATCTGAGTGGACCGACCCTAGTTACATTATTATTTTGGACTTATTTTGAAGAGCTTTTGTTTTGAGATTTCATTTCATTTTGGATATTGTATTTTCCTTGTCAGTCAATTGTTTATATGATTTGGTATTTCATTTTTAAGGCTTCCGCTTGAAAATTTTTAAATTGTATGTTCTGATATGACACCAGAATGTGACACTTCTACCCTCGTCGGGTTGGGGTGTTACAATTATGGTATCAGAGCAAAGGTTTCGTCTTGTTGACCTTAGGATTGATCTGTGAGGACTGGGTAGACATTAGGCTTCCGTATGTTATGATCTCTTTCGATTCCTTTTGATTGTCGTTCAGATTTGACCTTGATATTCGTTTGTCTTCACTGATTTGGCCTTCCTCTTCTTGCATCGAATTTTGTTATTTTGTCTTCGCACATCCATTTGTCGATCGTTAGATGGAGACTACCCGCGGAGCCGAAGATGATGGTGTCGACCCTGCGTTGCTGCAACAGTCCCTGAGCTGGAGAGGTTCGTGAAGCAGAAGCCACACTCGACGGCCGTGCTGCTGGAGACATCAGGTTGCTGCTGGAGGGAGCTGGACGGATCAACCAAAGGCGCAAGGGCTGAGACAAGATTCACTGTTGGTTGAGGAGGTTCATATACTTCACATGATTGGGTGCGACCTGTGTTACTCCGATTTGTTTGTCACGCGTTTTGAGGCGGTTTGAAATTTTGCTATGTGCTTTTGATCGGTATTACTTTTCTTTGATTTGTTCAGAACTCGGTTTGAATCGTGAAGTTTTATGATTTAGCATTTTGGTATTATCTCAGCTTTATATTTGGATCGTCAGTAGTGGGTCATGAGGAACCATTCGAGCAAGTTTGTGGCCTTCTCTTTTTTGTGGTATGGTAAGTGGGTTTGATGTGATATATGTTGTATGTATGTGGATCTGGTCTGCTTTGGTATGTTACTTGTTATATGTATGTGATATGTTTTGTTGTGATATTGGTTATGTGGTTTGTCATGACCCGGGACAGAATATGATGACAATAAGGACTTGTTATGTGATGCAAGTATTATGAGGCCTGATCAACGTGATAATACCGAGATCATATAATTTGAACTTATTGAAATCATATGACATCTTGGGACATGCCTAGGGTTGGTACGTGAATGGAATGAGGCTTATATCCATTATTTGACACTCCTCATGTTCGTTTGAAATTCTGTACCTCTTTGCGAAATTCTCACCGACATCTGCTATGTGTAAGTTCTGTATGCTTTGGAACCGGAATCGTTATGATATGTCTTGAACTTGTACGTCTCTGTGTACCTCTACGACTTCAATTTTCGAGGACGAAAATTTTCTTTTAGAGGGGAAGAGTTGTAAAACCCTAAAATTGTTTACTTGTTAAATGACCATAATGCCCCTAATTTAAGAATTCGTGAAATAATCAAACTCGTCAGGTACTTATGATAATAAAATTATATGGAGGATTGAGATTAAAACATTCATTTTAACTTACAACATAAGAGTTAACACATTAAAATCTTAATGCACTACTTAATAAGCAAAATAATAAAAGTGTACAAGACTAATTTTGGTAAGGTAAAAATTAAAGTTGAAATTGTCTTGTGATTGCATAATTTTCGGCCAAGGGAAACGCATCCGGGACTCCTAAATCATTGCCACATTAAACCAATCCTTATCTCTTAAATTACCTAGTTTCTTTAGTTTAAACATCACAAAAAAACCCTAGCCCCCAAGAAAAGAACACGGCAAAATCCTCTCCTCCATCTCATTTTTCTGTCGACCTATAGCCAGTCTAAGAAGGGGTTTCGGAGGGCTTGTAAAACTGCTATCGTTACATATTTGTCAGAGTTTTGCTTGGTTGTTTGGGTCGTTTGTTGGCTGCTGTTGTGGGCGTGGATGTTAAGGCATAAAGGGATGTCTTGGTTTGGTTTTGTCCTTCGTTTTCCTCATCTCCTTGCACGCTACAAAGGTACCTTTATAACTCGTTTTCCTCCACTATTTTTTCTATTTTAGGTTGTGGGTTTTAGGACCTTCACACGCATGTTTTTGTTTATAAAAGCATATTATAACATGTATCAAAACCTAAGACTAATGACCTGGATATAATGCTAAAATAAGACCATGATACAACCTCTACATATGTCAAACAAGTCTTAAAATCTGGTCCCATTTTTGTTGCATCTGGTCGTGGGGTAAGACCCTCTTTTGTGCACCTTTTAACTATGAAACTATGTCCGTTTGTATGCGAGGTTAAAGGGACTTACTAACTTAATATAAGGATACGTAAATCAAGAAATAAACCTATGATTTTGGGTCGACACATGCACCTATGTGAATCTGCTTTTGGGTCCTTAAAATCTGGTCATGTTTTGGTCCTCCTGGTCGTGAGAATTACATGAACCATATGCCATTTTGGAGCCTAATTCTTGTGTATTAAACTTGAGTAACCTAACCTGTGTATAACCTAAATATTGACATGTTAAAAACAGGCCTTACACCTCTTATACATGGCGTTAAAAAGGTTTACAAATCTGGTCTTATGACCCTTTTTCTGGTCGTGGGTTTATACCATGCCCACACGCAATTTTTGAACTATAAAACATGTTGTATCGAATGCTTAACCTAAGACTATTATAACGTGATACCTAAACATTGGAAATCAGATCTTGAACCTTAATCATATGGAGTTATACATGTAAAAAACTGGTCCTATGACACGTTTAGTAAACCCCTGATTATACCTTAGTTTTGGTCTTTAAAACGCGTATAAATGAGCATGAAAATGGTACATTAAATTGGTGTTAATGTGTGTCGTAAAAATAACGTTAGGGGCTGTTTTAAAAGGGTTTAAAAGGGGCGTGAAATCTGTTTTGGGTTATGGTTATGTCACGTTAAAAAGTAAGGTCATGACTGAAGGGTAAATAACTACATAGTATTCGTAAAATGGGATTAAGGTTTCGTTGATATTATCACATATTGTTTTGTTGGTCTCGACCTAAAATACTTGAACGCATTAACTCATATAACCTTGTGCTAATCGACGTTAAAACGGAGACTTATACTTATTATACGAATTGCTTAGAATTAATGTGTTATGCATAATTATTGAGATTGAAGGGTTGATTTGAAAATATAATGACTAAAAGGGGTTAAATGAGTAAAAAAAGGATAAAATGGTATATTTACACTTAAGACCTTACACTTTATAATAATTACACTTTGGACCTTAAACTTGTGTAAATCGGCATAAATGATCTTTAAAGTATATAAATCACTTATTTACCTTAATATGTCTTTAAATGCTTCATAAGCGGCTAAACTTGTTAAATACGAAAACCTGCTAATTATGGAAACTTACTAAACATAGAAACC
The DNA here is from genome assembly GCA_019973895.1 of Chrysanthemum seticuspe. Taxonomy (NCBI): domain Eukaryota; kingdom Viridiplantae; phylum Streptophyta; class Magnoliopsida; order Asterales; family Asteraceae; genus Chrysanthemum; species Chrysanthemum seticuspe. Next base: position 325,240,161 of record BPTQ01000001.1, on the reverse strand, counting down.
TGTTATTTTTGGAAAGTTACTTAATATGGAAACCTGCTAAAAAAAGAAAGCCGTCTAAAATGAGTACTTCGACTTTAATAAGCGTTATCAAACTATATAAGTTTCGGATGGGGGGATTGATACATCGTGTGACTTACGTTTCTCTTTTGCTTGCTTCGATTGAGGTACAGATATTCTATCCCTTTTCAGTAGGGATTTCTCATGAATTTTCGATCCTTGACCTTATCTCACGTATGATGCCCTTGCTATGATTCCCTTTACTATGACCCTTTGGTATGATTCTGTTCGCTATGATATTCGTTTGTTATGATTATGAATCTTATGATTATGAACCTTATGATTATGAACCTTCTGGTTAGGAGCCTTTGATATGAACCTCTGATTATGAACTTATGTTATGGAAATCTGATATGAACCTTTGACTTCTGAACCTTTGATATGGTTATGCTTTGACCCTTCAATTTGACACCCGAGTAAAATATGTTTCCTAGTCATGGGGGTACCATGACTATGTTATTGATGCACCAATGGCATGACTCTAGTGTGTACGAGTGATGTTACACACCGTCCCCTTTATCGTATATGATTATGAGCTCAGTTATATGTTTTGGCCACTATGTTTCCGCGAGGGCGTATGGATGCATCCTAGATATGTTTTGATATGATATGATATGATATGATATGATTTATATGGTGAATGATGTCGTGTGCAATACGCGTCTTCACAGTCTGGGAGCTAGCTACTCCATTGGTTACTGAGGTCTCCCCTCCTATTACATATGGTATTCCGAGGTTACCCCTCCGAATAAAATGGTTACTTATGATATGATATGATATGTTCCGGGCTCGTGGTAGATTTCTGACAACCCTTACACTTTTGATATACCTATAATTGTACCTTCTGTATTTCCCAACGCACCATATTCTGTGTTAATTGTTCATTACTCAGTAACCTTATATGACTCACCCTACTACCAAGATATTTATATTCCATTACTTTGATTTGTCACACTCTCATTCCATTACTTCAGACTATCGTTCCATTCACGTATCGGGTTATTATATGTTTATGTGATTTGATTATGCTATTCATGTTTTATGTGACGACTGATTACCTTGCTATGATATGATTAATATACGATTATCTGATTTACCTTTTGTATGTGCTTATATTCATGTCATCGATGCTTTGCTTGCGTTGTTTTTCCTCTTTTATCTATTCTTTTGGACATCTGTATGATTGTGTTCTGCAGGACCCTCTTAACTCATTGTTCTCATTTCTCTGCGACCTTGTTATCCGTTTCCTTATTTCATTTCGTATCTCTGATTTTATTTAGCTTTCGTTTTTTTATATCTGTTCACTGGGCTTTTTAAGCTCAGCCGCATTTCTTTTCCTGTGGCAGGTTTTAGGATTGAAGATGGGCTTTGATGGACTGAGAGTTGGATTATCTGAGTGGACCGACCCTAGTTACCTTATTATTTTGGACTTATTTTGAAGTGCTTTTGTTTTGAGATTTCATTTCATTTTGGATATTGTATTTTCCTTGTAATTCAGTTGTTTATATGATTTGGTATTTCATTTTTAAGGCTTCCGCTTGAAAAAATTTAAATTGTATGTTCTGATATGACACCAGAATGTGACACTTCTACCCTCGTCGAGTTGGGGTGTTACACCTTCCCTTCAGGACTGACCAGCATTAGACCTTCTCCGGAACTGTCGGAGCTTGATGCTCCGTCTGTGTAAAGCTTCCAATCATCATGTACTCTGATGAGCTTAGCCTAAGGTTCTTCCTTTTCTGTGCTCGGCTCGGAAGGTGTTTCCGCCAAGAAGTCTGCCAGAATTTGTCCTTTGATAGAGTTTCGACCTTTGAACTCTATTTCATGCTCCCCAAGCTCAACGGCCCATGTTGCCACCTTTCCAGACTTTTCAGGTTTCGACAAGATTTGCTTGAGTGGCTTGTCGGTTAAGACTATAATTGGGTGGGCCTGAAAATATCATCGACGCCTTCTCGCTACTTAGATTAGAGATAATATGAGCTTCTCCAACATGGGGTAGTTAACCTCTGCTCCTTGCAAGACCCTGCTAATAAAATAAATGGGGATTTGCCTTTTGTCCATTTCTGCCAATAGTACTACGCTAATGCTCTCCATTGAGGATGCTAGATACATGAATAACACCTCGCCTTTAATTGGGGCGGTAAGTGTCGGAAGTATCTCTATGAACTCCTTCATCTTTTGGAAGGCGGCTTCTGCATCTTGGCTCCATTGGAAGTTTTTCTTATCAACGCATCCTTTAAGCGTCTTAAAGAACGATAGGGACCTGTCAGCCCCCTTCGACAAAAATCGGCTTAGCGCAGCCAACTTCCCGTTCAAGCCTTGTACATCCTTTAAACACTTCAGAGCCTGAAGATCTGTGATTGCCTTGACCTTTGAAGGGTTACCTTTGATCTCTTGATCTGTAATCAAATGCCCCAAGAATTGCCCTTCTTCGACACCAAAAGAGCATTTCTTGGCGTTCAGCTTCATGTTGATCGTCCGAAGTTGGTCGAAGGTCTCTTGGACATCAAGCAGTAGGTCCCCTTTGGTTTTGCTCTTGATAACCATGTCATCAACATAAGCCTCGAGATTTCTGCCTATCTACTTATTGAAGGCTTTATCTACGAGTCTTTCGTATGTTGCCCCTGCACTCTTTAATCTGAAGGGAATTTTTCTATAGCAGTAGACAATTTTGCTTGTGTAGAAGGCTGTCTTTTACTCGTCCTCCTTTGCCATCTATATTTGATGATACCCTTTGTAGGCATCTAGGAAACACTTCAGTCGGAAGCCTGCCAAGGACTCTACCTTCCAATCGATTTCTGGAAAGGGGGTCCTTAGGGCACGCCTTGTTGATGTTAGTAAAGTCAACACACATGCGCCACCCTCCGTCACTTTTCTTCACCATCACTGGGTTGGCCACCCAAGTTTGGTATTTGACCTCCCTTAGGATGCCCACTTGTGTCAGCTCGTCTACTTCCTTGCAAGCAGCAACATTCCTTTCAGGTGCTAGGCTCCTCCTTTTCTGTTTGATGGGCTCGATATGTTTGTATTCGTTGAGCCTGTGTTTCATACCGAAGGGCTTTCCGTCTATTAACAACGTTCTTGGGACTCCTGTCATATCAGAATATTTCCATGCGAAATGTTAGGAATTAGAAAATTCCATAGTGAAGAGTCGGTCACCCCAAATATTATCTAGCATAAGTTAGCTCGTAGATTTGTCGTTAGTTACGTTATTTAGCAGTTTATTAGTTAGTTTGTAGCGTAGTTTAGTTTAGAGCAACACCGTGGAGGAAGGACGGGTCTTTACCCACTGTATGCCTGATCCACAGGCCGATAGGAGGTCGTATTTCATGTAACTATAAATACCCCTTCCATCCATGGAAGGGGTGGTACTTATCATAATCTAACCTTCCATATTTTGTGAACCAAGTCTCTAGCAAGAACACCCTCTCTATCTTTCTCTCTCTAAATATGGCAAACATGTATTTTGATCATCCAAGACCACCCGAATCATCATACTCATTAATATTACGATCCTACAATTGGTACCAGAGCCAAGGTTGTTGTGTTTTGATGATTTCTTGTGGTTTTGATACTTTGTTGAACCCATTTTTGTGTATTTGTGTGGTCAAATTTTTATGGGTAAACTGTTTTTAAACTGTTTTGGTATGTATATGTTTGGTCAAAATGTGTCATCGTCCAAATATTCATATATGCTTTTGGTCACTTTTGTCCAAAAAATAACATTGTATTCAAAATGGTCTAAATGGTCTTTATTCTATGGTCAAACTGCTTTTGGAAGAGTTGATAGAATTTTTATATGGTGAGTCATTCAATGGTCCAACAACAGTCAATAGAAGCAGTTTTCTGTCACTTTTTCTGGGTTTATTATGAAGGTGGTCGGAACTTAGTCAGAAAACTCATCGAAAAAAGTCATATTTCATCCTAGCAACTTGTCAAAAACGTCCTGTTTCCTTAGCGAGTTGTCATTTGAATATTCGTTGACCTAGTCAAAGGCGAGTTATATCTTTTAATGAAGCGAGTTGCAGTTTGCTTTTTGTTCTTTTTGACTTTTGAGTCAAAAATGATATAGCGACTTGTTCTTAAATAATGCTAGCGACTAGTCTTTACTAGTTAGCAACTTGTGTTTTCAACATCTAGCGACTTGTGAGTTTTGACTTACTAGCGACTTATGTCAAGAAATGATGTGCAGCTACTTACTCAAGATGTTAGCGACTTATTGACTCTTGCAACTTATTGACTCTAGCGACTTGTTTGTAATATCTTATAAGAAAGGATGAAAGAAGAAGTGTATGACTGCGTTTTTTTTTTGTTGACCACTGACCTCAACCAAATACCACTGACTCGTGACTTCAGGTTTCATACCTTCATCAGTCCAAAAGTTTATTCAACAACAGCAGTTAACAAAAACTTCATGTACTAATCTACATCAACAATGATTATCTTAACCTCATCCCAGATCTCAAAACTAAATCATCCAAAAATCAAAATTAAAACATAATCGAATCTCAGATTTGGCTTCAACCCTCTCATATCTTTTAAAGATTGTTTTGTTAAACCATTGTCTTCACGGATTCTTTCTTTAAGGATAAAACCTCATCATTATTCGAAACATAAAGAAAAGCTTATAACAAATTTGGCTGTTATAAACCTTTCCTGGTTCGGTTCTAAACTTGTACTGAAAATCAAAACCAAGAAAATAAAAACAGATTGTGATATTATACGACCTACCTGTGTTTTGTTTTAAATCGAGAAGTCCATTCCAAAACCCATGTCATCCCTGTGGCTAAGTCATATTAATGGGTCGTGCCATCTCTGTGGCGACCACGTACATTCTAAGTATGGAGGATTTGAGATGTGGTTGCTTCACTTGTGATGAGAGTAAAATTTGAGAAAGTGATTGAATGATTATGCTTTAGGGTTTGTTGGGTAAGGATTATTAGTGTTATGGGATGAGATATTGTTGGCATGTCTGCGATTTGGTCAAGATTTGGGTTAAGTGTAGCAGATATATTGATATGAGGCGTCAAATTAGGTGAGTGGGATCTGAAGAAATGTATTTTTATGTTGATACGTCTAAAGTCAGATGGGTATGAGAATGGGGGTGGATTTTTGAGGTGATTAGGTTTTTGTGTAGGTATTATTAGGGTAGTGATGCTTATTAGAGGTATTATATACTCGTGAGTTTTAGGGTATGGTGTAATCAGTTCATGGGCTGACATGTTGTTTTACTGAACTTGAATTGGAAGTGGGCCTAAAGATGTTTATCTTGTTCTAACTTTGGCAAATCATGAGGTGTTATTTCAATGGACCGAATGTCTCATTGTACCTTGTTATTTGAACGGAATTTTCACACTTCTCGTGAATATCGTGATATACCTGTTGGAGATTGTTATACATATTCTAATCTTGTTAAACGAGTGCATATGTAATTATTAGGAAATTTCGTTTTAATCATTGGGCTTGAGACTGACTTTATTTCATGTTGACTGAAGTGTATGAATTTGATTAAGAGTGGTATCTTGGTATGAATTTCTTGAGGGTAAACGTCTATGGATATTTGGTGTTTTGAGTTGGATCGGATTTGTCTTTCACTTGAACTTAAACGAATCTATTGTTAATTTGAAAAATGAATTTGTTCAAATGGGTTGATGTTTGTGATTTTATTTGGATAATGGACAAATGGGCTTCTCAATATTGGATCATGCACATGAGATCTGGAATTTATGAGTTGTGATAATGGGCTTTGTGGAAGAGATTTAATGATGAGATTTGGGGTAATGATGTGATTCGAAGGGTAATGAGGTTTGGTTATATTTTCACTAAGAATATTATGTTGCGGCTTGAATTGATTATACAAGATTGACTGAAGGGTGGTTTATATGATGTTTCTTATTTGGATTTGAAGTAAAGTTTTTCTGGGCATGTTTACCTATTTCGTCTTCTTTCTTTCTACCCTTCCGCGAAGATGACTTGTTTGGGCATTTATATAGGGTGATAAAGACTTGGCTATTTAGTTACGTTTGTGATTCTTTCTCGCTTAACTCACAACGTAGCTATCACTTCGGTGTCTCACTCAGTTGAGAATGTCAAGAGGTTTTGTACATTGAGTACACCGTTTCTTTTTCATGAGGATTAGTACAAGCTTAAGTAACAAATCTAGGGAATTATACTTCATGATCATGTTTGGTATATCGGATTTACTTCACCAAGTAGTCACAGCAATAGCCGTCAGATTATGTGGAAGATGTGTTTTCCAAAGTGTTAACTGGATGGTTGATGATTTTGTTGATGTTAGAGTAAGAATCTTTGATGAACCGCTGCATGTTCCCCTAAAACAGATATTCACTGAAACCAAAGTTGTCATAACACATTCAAGCTTACATTGTTTACGGTTTTGTCTTGATTTTGTAAAATCCCGCGAAAGAACCTATTTCTCGGTTTAAATCATAGACTTCTAAAATCCCGTGAAAATGGAAACATCCTGGTATTAGTAAAGTGCATTTCCGGATCTATCTTACGGTTTATTCTTGGTTTTATAAAATCCCGCGAAAGAATCTATTTCTCGGTTTAAACCATAGAGTTGTAAAATCCCGTAATGATGGAACCATCTTGGAGAAGAGAAAGTGTAATTCTGGATCTTACTTGATGCTGGTGCTACGGTTTCTACTTCAAAGAAGGGATAAAAGGGTGTACTTCATGAATTGGGTGTGTGTTTGGGTTGTCTTCATGGCAGTTTGGTTATTACTTGGTTTTACAGGGTTCTGTGCTTTTAACCATGGTCGGGATGAAACCATTATCAAAGTTCATTTAAATGTCAAAGAAGGCTAGATTTGAGCTTTTAACAAGATGTGACAACGGAGTTAATTCACTATTATTTATTTGAGGTTGAAGTAAAATATCACGGGCGAGTGTACTTAGTATCTGAAGGTATCGGGGATGGTTGGATGAAGATTCTTCATGATCCTTGTTCGAGCTTATTATCAAAAAACGAAGACTTGGAAATCTAGTTATTGTTGGTGTCTTTTACCTTTTCTTTTACCACTTGGGGGAATTGGGCTTATACCACCACAAAATAACTATTACTTTAAGGAGTTACGTTGTAGTGCTCAGTGTCACATTCAATTGTGGATTTTCAAGAGGTAATGTACGTCTTATACTTGATGGTTGGTTGTTTGAAGAGTATAGAGTACATAGAGAGTACTTAGAGATGCTAATGGAAATCGGCACCGCTCTTTGTTTCATATGTGCAAGTTTAAGTCACGAGTTCGGGTTAGTTTACTTCAGGGTCAAATTCATCATATTGGGTTTTAGCTGTCACGACAAAGAGCCTATAGAATGATAATGGGGATAATTACATGTTTTGCTAAGAGAGCTGAAAAGAGAGAGATTAAATAAGTGAAAATTTAGTCAAGAATGACAAAGAGAAATCTTCTTTCTGTTCACATCAGTTCAGGCCTCGTACTTCAACACTATGACGTCTGTTCACATCAGTTCAGGCCTCGTACTTCATCATTATGACGAATGAACACAACAGTTCATGCCTCGTTCTCTAAAGAAAAGAAAAGTGTACGCTTCAGTGCGCTTTATCTTCTGAAGAAGAGAAATCTTCTCACTAATGACCATTCTCATCAACATGCTTCATACTTTTTCCATGCGCTTCAGTCATCAAGTGAACCGGGCTACCACTGATTGTTTTCTCATTCCACGTGCTCGATTATAATGAAGATGGCGACATCATGTGCTTATTTTGCAGGAGAGAAGTGTGAATAGAACATTCAGATGATTTTCACTTATTTAGTCAAGAATGACAAAGAGCCTATAAAAAGTGTTAATTTTTTGCATTGTTGATTGATATTTGAGAATAAAAATGGTCATACGGCTCTAAACTCATGTAAGAACTGAGCTTCTTCTTATCGGGTCATCTTCACATGGAGTTTTTTCTCTTCTAAGAGCCGTTGGTTGACATCTTCACTCGGATTGATGAGTTTATCGACAAAGTGCTTCCGGTTAATGCTTCACGTATACATCAACATGATGATTCCGAACAATCTCTCTCTTCTTGTTTGATGTGATTGGTAGTTTGGTGTTACCATCTTGTGTGTTCGTTGCGGCCTGATTGCTAATTTCCTTGATGAACATCTTTCTGTTCTTGTTTGATTGGGAGGGATTTTAGTTAAGGGGATTTGCAAGATGTAAGTTAATTGGGATGCTTTTTGGTGGGATGATTTTTGGTGTGAGTTGAAGATGTTAACTATCTATTCCCCAACTGGACAATCTTGAAGAAGGTCGAGTCTTCAGTCTGTTCTACATTTCTTGCTATATGTTAGAAGACCAAAGACGAGTTGCATTTAATGATCTAAAGACTTCTTCGTAATCTGAGCATTTATCAAAAAGACTGTCGGTCTAGGGGAGAGCACTAATTGGGGGAATGTGATATGTCGAATTTAACCCCCAATTAGACTTGCTCACATTATTCAGCATGTTGATTCTCACAAAGACTTCAAGCGATCTTCTCAACAAATTTCAAGTATTTGGGCATTCAAAGAGTTGCTGATTCTGAAGTATCAAAACCAGAAAGGGGGAAGGAGACAAGCATCTAAACGCGAGTAAAACTTGATGTACTTAATACTTCTAAGAAATTGAAGATATCCTGGGAAGACAAATGTTATTACAGCAGAGAAACTCAAGGTTTGACTCATGGCGAGTAAACTTGATGAACTTAATTCTTCTAAGTGATTGAAGATATCCCGGGAAAACAAATGTCATGACCGCAGAGAAAATCAAGGTTTTAGTCATCAAGGCATTTAGTATTCTTATTCCAACTATGTGGGGGAAGCGATGGAAGAGTTAGTTTCTGAAGATAAAAGAGTTACACAAGTGCGTGATGATCTCGATGTTATCACAATCATCAGAGGAAAGAGAATTGTGTACATTGGAGGCGCTCAGCTGTTTCAATTGAGGGCTTAATCAGTGATTCAGAGATATAATCACTTATTCCGGAGTTGACATCCGCAGAGATTGTCATCCGCAGGGATAATCAGTGACTTGGCTTGCTTCTTCAATGTTATCAGTTATTCCTTCCTTGGGTATTGGTATACTTCGGATACTTGAGCTTCATACACGATCATTAGGGAAGAAAAATGTGAACATGGGGAGGTGTTTTCATTCCCCTCATGATGTGTATTCGGGAGAGCTCTTGGGTATTGGTGTACTTCGGGTTCTTGAGCTTCATACACGATCATCCGGGAAGAAAAATGTGAACATGGGAAGGTGTTTTCATTCCCCTCATGATGTGTATTTGGGAGAGTTCTTGAGCATTATACAAAGAGACTGACTGCATCAATTCAACTACGTGGGGGAAGTGGTCTCTTGACACCTTTTTGGAATGGATTGCTTCAGACTTCAGTGGTTATGAAATTTGAGAAGATTATTTATGAGTGGGATGATACGTTGCTATTCTTGTTGATGATATAACCCCGAACGGAGAACCTCGATTATTGTTCTTAAATGGAGCAGCGGGATTTATGATAATGGTGTGCTTCTCTGTGCACCTGGCTAAGGAAAGCTTGAAATAGAGCTTCGAATCTGCTCATCTAAAGGTTTTTCAGTTTGGGGGGAAGCTGCCAAAGTTTCACTTTCAGACGGTTCAATGTCTCTCGATTCAAGAGCCTTGGAAGCTTTGGTGGTGAATGTTTAAGAGATGATGACTTCTATCTTCTACAACGGGGCTGTTCGATATCCTTATCTCGGTATTCGTATCGTCATCTTCTTTTACTATATCATCTACTCTATCTTTGTAAATATTTTTTAAAAAGCAAATTACGAAACTATAAAACCAACAAAAACAAAATAGAAAAATATAAAACCTTCAAAAACCCATAAAAATTAGAAAATTTCAAAAATGCCAAAAATATGTTTTCTCTAGACATGTCTTCTGGTATCGATAACATCTACGGTCTTAGAAATGTCATTCAATAATGGCACGGGACCATAGATGAAGTTCGATCAGGAGGTGTAAATATTCTTTTCTTAACATGTCTCAAAATATGGCTTACAGTTATTTCAGACTGTAACTCGCGCTTCAAAAATGGCTTGCAGTTATTTTTGACTGTAACCCGTGCTTAAACCATGGTTTGCTATTATTTCAGATAGTAGCCCGCTCTTTTAAAGAAAGGAAAGTGCTACGCTTAAATGATTTTCACAAAATTCGTGCACTTATCCTATAACAAAACAAGGAATGCATGTCATCAAAAAGACTGTTGTTCCTACACAAATGTTTTTCCATCTAAAATTCTTCAGGAAAATATTTCTTGTTTTCAAAAATTGTGGTAAATGAGTTGCTTAAAAACAATCAGATTCAGAGTTTTATAAATTGATAACTCAATCAATGACTTCAGCGCTTTTAAACGTTTCAAAAATTGAGTCATTTATTGAGGGGGATAATGTTTTCAAATCTATATCATCTAACGGGGCTTTCTTAATTATCCTACGTGCTTAATCAGAAAATGATATTTACCTATGTTGAAGGACTAGGAATTTAGGATATGATTGTTAGGATTAGATGACTATAGTTTGATGAAAAAATTGTTCCCATACCTTATATGAACTGATTGTTATGTTGGATTAACTTATATTAGTCGATTGCTGTTTGGGTGATGTCAACCACCATGTATTTGTATGTGTGTTCACTAACGTATGCAGGTATATTGGTATATAAGAATGTTCTCGATCCGGATCCCACAATTGAAGATGATTGGATGCCGAAAGGAAAGGGTAACTATATCCTGGGTTGACAAATGAAGAAACGGAGCTTAATTGGACTTCTATGGAGAGTTGGCATAAATGCAACGTAAGAGGTCTCACTGCATTGGCAGATTGTTTTCTTCTAAGTGATTGAAGAAACGGAGCTTAATTTGACCTCAGTTGGCATTCAAAATGCAATGTAAGAAGAAGTCTCACTGCATCAGCAGACGGTTTTTCTTCCAAACCCTACAGCAACAACAACAGAAGCTTCTCAACCACCTAACGTATCTTTGTGCAGGATACCATTTTTAAACAATTTTGAATAATTTGATTAAATTGTTTTGAAAATGGAAAATATTTTTTTGAAAATATATTGGACTAATTTTTGAAAATCACCGGAGTTCATGTTATCAAAACCTAAGTCACTCAATTATTGACTTCTGTCATCGATTGTGGGGGAGAATGATTTAATTTAAAATATTTTCAAACGATGTTTCTTCACAAAAGTTCCGTCTTGTACGATAATAAGTGGTGATCTAAAGATTTAATGTTATGTCATGGTATGATTTTTCTTTTGAATCAAGGTCTTTCAAAATGAAATTTTTTTCTGTTCTTGTTTGATTGTGAAATTGTTTTATTTTACTAAAAGATCTCTTAAAAACTATAATACCTGACACTAACAATCTTTAGTGTCTTAAAATGGTCCTTATCTGTCATCTTTCAAAATTGAATCTTGTCACGTCTTTCCCCAAAAATTTTCTAAATTATTTAAATCTTTTGGGATCACTAATCTCAAATGGTTTGATATTTTTGATCGGGGGAGAATTTGTGATTTAATAATGAAATTTGATAAAAGGTGATCGTTTTGATTTAATTGTGCAGGCTGCTCTCTCATATGTGCTAAAAGCTTTCGAATCTCGAAGCACATATTGAGGGGGAGCATAACTATCGAGGTACAAAAAGTTTTTTAAAAAGAGTTTATAAAGTACCTTGATTGAGTTATCAAATGGTTTTCTTAATGGATTTTGTGATCGTGGATGTGCTTCAAAAGAACTCTTTCCTCTATGTGATAAAATGATTTCACTTATCCTATGCACATATTGAGGGGGAGAATTTTACCATGAAAATCAAATGGCTTTTTCGTATGAAAATTGTGATCAAAGAAAATATTTCAAAGTCCTCTTGCCTCCTTGTGCTAAACAATTTCTAAATCATACGCACATGTTGAGGGGGAGGTTTTCTAAATGATCAAAACTATTAAGGTACAAAATGCTTTGATCTCGTATCACAAGTACCTTGATTGTTTTTCCAAATGATTTTTCAATTGGTTTCAAGGAAGAATGAACTGTACCAAAAGACCGACCATTTTACTTTATGTATGGAGTTATAAGGATGGTTAGGTTAGGTATTCGTTCCCACGATCCGCCAGAACCGGAGGGATCTACCCAGGGACTATCCACTAGATAGTGTAGAGTCCATAGGTATGATGAAAAAAGGAGAAAAATGAGAAATTGGGAAGAGTGCGGACTGAGACAGAGCTAGTATTGGAATAAACCCAACAAGGTTCTAGTAATGAAGTCTCGGTAAGCACTGAAGGGGTTGAAGAATGAAAAAGAAATGAAATATGAAAGGGTGAAAAGAAATAGCCCTCCAATAATTCAACCTTAGGGCAGAAACCGGGTTCAATACATATGCTACTGGTGTTTACTAAGGTAACACTGGTATTGAAGACAAGACATCATGGACCCAGTGATGCACTGCACTAAACTTCCCAAGCTACTCAAGTTCCTCTTAAAAGGGCTTGTTTCATTCTCATGGGGAACCGACATTATCTATCGACTTTCTCTTAGAGATTGTTGATATTGAAGAAAGAGACCCTCTCCCTAGTCTCCGGCATAGGAACCAAAAGTGCACTATTGAGTCTAGAGCCAAGAGATCATCCACAATATCTCATTAGGACACTGATAAGATCGTTTATAAGCTCAGATAGGGATCAATAACAAAGATAATAAGCAGCGGAATAATCAAAACAATACTTTTTTATTGAACAAGGTTTTTATTCACTAACACTAACTAATCTTAGACGTTTATAGGAACACGTCTACTAACTAAACTAATAACCTAGGCGTTTACATGAACATACGCCTAGGACACACACACACTTTTACTAGACGTCTACATTATGGAAGATTTAATTAAAAACCTACACCTATGTCCTCTTTATATACTAGAGGATAAGGACTAAATAATAAAACTTCCATTGCAAGCAAGTCCTTCCATCTTTTAGTAGGTTTCCTTCTTGTCATATTAAGTCCCTCTTGTTTCATTCTTTTTGTCTTTATCAACTCAAACGTATAATTCCCAACAATCTTCCCCTAGTTGATAATGACAAAACCATTCTTGAACGAACTTCCCTAGACGAAGTAGAGAAATTGAGGTCAGGGATCTCACCATGAATGAAACAAGTATGTCTTCCTTTGTCTTCCCCATAATCCATGCCATGCCACTCAAACATCTCTTCCCCTTTTTGTTATTATCCAAATAGGGAACGTATGCAAATAATGATCTTGACCACCACGAACCAATATCATACTTCCAATCTAAGACTTCCAATGCTTCAAATTGCCCACCATTACGCACCATAGGAAAAATGGATTCAAAACAATAGAAGACTTCAACTAGCAGTAGTAATAATGATCAATAATAGTAAAAATCAAACACTTCCCCTTGAGTGATGCATGTAGATGATTAAACTTTTAACAATAAGCTTCCCTTAAAAAATCATATGTTAACCATCTTCTTGATTCTTCAAAATCTGTAAGCTCCTTGTAATGATCACTTTGTGAAGAAAAGCAAATATAACGAACTTGATGAAGAAGTAGAATTTCCCAAACTTGTGTCTTAAATCTGTACTATCCACGGAACTCCATACTTATACGAACCAACAAATATATGTAGACCGCAATCCCTTAAGAAGAATCCTCAACTAGTATGAGACACTGAGCACTACAATGTAACTCTTTTAAGTGATAGCCAATGTGTGCATAGAGCATCATAAGAAAAATCACACATTGCTAGATTCAACAAGCTAGATGATAAGAACACAAACCAAGTAATTCCATTTCACCTTCAAATAAGTGATAAATAATCCTCTTCGTAATCAATTCTTCAATAAATCTCCAAAATGAGCTTTTTAAATCCTTTTAAGAACAAATATGTGTGTGTGTGTCATCCAAAAACCATAACAATAATTATGCTCGACTTCCCCTTAATCCCAAATTTCCTCATAATAAATCATTAGACTGTCAATCCAAATAAATTTTGCCATGCAAAAACCTTGAGCAGTACTTTGAGAAAGAGCAGTACTTTCATCAATCAGTACCTTGAAGCAGTACTTTCATCAAATATGAGCGAGCACTACTTTTAAACTAAGCAGTACTTTGAAAATACGGGCAGTACTTTGAAGAAAACGTAGCAGTACTTTGAATTAACAGTACTTTCATTAAAGCGCAGTACTTTAAAAAATTCGACCAGCAGTACTGTCGTCACTTTGCAAACTCATCCAATTGTTTCGAAGCTTCATCTGATCTCTTGCACGTGTACCAATAGATATAAATCATGATGTATAACCACGTGACCTGCTATTAATTCCCTCGAACAAACAAAATACATGCTCACGTGACAGGGGGAATGAAAAACATTATAAGCCAATTAAAGAACATGCCCACCATAACAACAATACACCGCAACATATTAAATCAAATCCCATGTGCAAAAGACCATGATATCAATATAAGACCCCACGTGAATCAAAACGCAAGTCCAATCATAATCACTGTTACCTTATAGTGTAGACCAATCAAAAAACAAACCCACCGTAACAACCATGCGCCTCATCATACCAAATTGTATCCCAAGCACAAACCATGTAAAGTCCCACATGAATACAGTTATATGCTCCATGTGATCACAAAGTAATTGACCAATTTAATGTCATGCCTACGTGATAAAAGAAAAACACCATTCGAATTAAAATCACGTGACCACTTACAAATGTGGGACCAACCATCTTGTGATCTTGCGTATACTCAAAAGTAGATATGTCCTCGTAGGTCCCAACAGCAGAATCAGTATTATTACCTGCTTCAATTAACGACAATCAACCCGAAAAATCCGAACACAAACCAATCATACATCAAAGTACTGTTTCAGCAGTACTTTAAAAATCCTTCAGCACCCAACTTCGACATAGTATATCTTTTTACTGGAAGCTCATATCGAAGATCCCTTAGGTGGAAAGTTAGATTGCTATATAGAGAACGTCCACCCAAAATTTCGTCCCGATCCGACGGTTAACGAAAAAGTTATCGCAGTTTGAAAACTGCCCTGCAGAAACCTTACGAAAATTTTTTAAATACGAATTTTTCTTCCTTCTTCTTCGAAAAACCTTGTAGATCCCTATATCAAGAGCTCCCCGCTCTGATACCAATTTATAAGATCGTTTATAAGCTCAGATAGGGATCAATAACAAAGATAATAAGCAGCGGAATAATCAAAACAATACTTTGTTATTGAACAAGGTTTTTATTCACTAACACTAACTAATCTTAGACGTTTATAGGAACACGTCTACTAACTAAACTAATAACCTAGGCGTTTACATGAACATACGCCTAGGACACACACACACTTTTACTAGACGTCTACATTATGGAAGACTTAATTAAAAACCTACACCTATGTCCTCTTTATATACTAGAGGATAAGGACTAAATAATAAAACTTCCATTCCAAGCAAGTCCTTCCATCTTTTAGTAGGTTTCCTTCTTGTCATATTAAGTCCCTCTTGTTTCATTCTTTTTGTCTTTATCAACTCAAACGTATAATTCCCAACAGACACAAAGTTAATGAAGACTTGCTGTTTTACACAATGTGAAAAGAAAGTATATATTGAGAGTCCTACGCATTATCCTTGTGGTATTGCCAGAACATCCGAGTGATATGAAAATATTCACGATGAAGATGGAAATCCTTCTAGAGCCAACATCAAACAAGCTCTTGGTGGGTGACATGTGAGATCTTGCAAAAGATCAAGCTTGTGATAACTGGATTGAAACGATGGGGCGATTTAATCATGAATCAACCTTGGTCCAGGATTGGAATTGACGAATACTTTTGGAAAAACCATTCGATGTGCAAACCTTCTTTTCTCTAGCATGTCGAATGTGTAGTCACTTTTAAATTAAAAAAGTATCTCTGATTGAAAAAATGCTTTTGGAAAAACCGTTCGATGTGCAAATCTTCTTTTCTCTAGCACATCGAATGTGTACTCTTTCAAATACAAAAAGTATTTTTGATTGAAAATTGATCTTTCTCATAAAACCTTCGTCGTACTGCAAAACTCTTTCTTCTAAGCAATACGCGATTGTTTTTCAAATCATTTTTCATCAATCAGTGAATCTCAATTCGCTAGTTCACTCACTCCGTGTTGTCTTCTTTGAGACGTTCCGGTTTGAGAACAGCTAGAACAGCTGCGAAACCGTGTCAAGGAGATTCTTCGGAATTGTACCTGATCACAGGCAGTACGTGTACTGATCAACGGGGAACCGTGGGCTGTGTACCTCAATTCGACGAAAGTGATCAAAGACACTTTCGTGTGTTTTATTGCTAACTGTTGTTTGCAGGTACATTTGGACGGTTGCAGCTGATCAGAATTGAGGAGTCAATCCAAAGCCGCATGCTCACAGCATCCACACTTAATTGAAGAAATCATGACTGGTGCATATCTACATAACCTGGCTCTGATATTTCTATACTATGTTCCTGCTGCGCTGCTGAAAATATCATGAGTCAGTAAAGCTTCCACTACTCTGATGGAAAGATGTCATGATCTAGAAAGTGTGAGCATGTCGGTCCGAAAGTCACAACATCACATGATGGCAACACAATAAAGGGTGATCTAGATATTTACTGTGGCTGATGATCTCAAAGAAAGCTCAAAGATCATCAAAGATGTGGATCAGTTAAAGGCCTCCACTAAAAGTAAAAATCAGTGCGGACTTTGAAGAATCACTACTAAAGCACAAAGATTGTTGAAATGAAGAATTGAAGTCTACGAGCTCAAGAACAAAGACAAGAATAGAATGCTAGGATTCGAAATGTAAAACATGGGGTGACCTCCCTTAGGGGGAGATTGTTAGGAATTAGAAAATTCCATAGTGAAGATTCGGTCACCCCAAATATTATCTAGCATAAGTTAGCTCGTAGATTTGTCGTTAGTTATGTTATTTAGCAATTTATTAGTTAGTTTGTAGCGTAGTTTAGTTTAGAGCAACACCGTGGAGGAAGGACGGGTCTTTACCCACTGTATGCCTGATCCACAGGCCGATAGGAGGTCATATTTCATGTAACTATAAATACCCCTTCCATCCATGGAAGGGGTGGTGCTTCTCATAATCTAACCTTCCATATTTTGTGAACCAAGTCTCTAGCAAGAACACCCTCTCTATCTTTCTCTCTCTAAATATGGCAAACATGTATTTTGATCATCCAAGACCACCCGAATCATCAAACACATTAATATTACGATCCTACACGAAAATATCAAGGTTAGTTTGCAGCAGCTCTGTGAGTTTTGCCTTGAAATTTGCCGGGAGTTGCTTTCCTATCACAACTGTCTGCTCGGGGTAGCTAGGATTTACTACTAACCGTTCTTCGGCATCTGCACAGCTTAGAATGGCCATCGGAGGCTCTTCCGGCCCTTCTTTGACCTTCTTGATGCCATATACCCCCTTTTCTGCTCCATAATTAGAATGAACAGTCCCACTCTGAAGGGAGTTTGGAACTTGATGGCAGTGTGTATGGTGGAGACTATAATGCCCATGTTTTGCATAGTGGTTCTTCCTATCAGCAAATTGTAAGGAGAATCTAACATGACTATGATGAAGGTGAGGGTTTCTGTGTGGGACAAAGGTCCTTCTCCGATAGTGATTTCCAAAGGTACTTCTCTGAGGGGCCATGAGTGTTCGCCGGAGAACCCTACCAAGGGTACTTTTGAGTCTACCCTATGCAAGCGGATCGATGGTTTGAGCTTTAAGAAGCAGTGCTCATAGATGATTTTGCAGGAGCTTCCACAATCCATGTATGCTCGGTTCACCTCCTTGTTGGAGACCCATACCTTGATGACTACGGGATCAGTTGAAGGTATCTTCCCTAGAATGGACGGGAACGTTATCTCCCCCACACTTCCCAGCTCTCCATATGCTTCTTTCCGCTTTAAGGTTGGATCGTGTCTGTGCACCATCAGTATCGGAGCTTCTTCAGGGGTAGCTTCCTTCTTGTTCCCCTTCCACTCGCCCAACTGAGTGTCAGAGAACTTGTCCTTCCCCTTCTTGATGCCTTTAACCAGATGCGCCAATTGCCCAGAGCGTACTGCCTCTTGAATTTGCTTCTTTAGCTCTCTGCAGCTATTAGTGTCGTGCCCATGATCTTCGTGAAAGTAGCAGTACTTTGACATGTCCCTGGCTTTGTTTCACGCTGACATGCGAGGCGGTGGGTCGAAGGACTTTGCAGCTTTCTCGGTAGCGAGGATTTCCCTAGGAGATTTGATCATGTTCGCCAAGAGTCCATGATTCAAGCCTTTGTTATAGAGAGTAAAGCGGTCTCTGTTCTTCTTTCTGTTCTTGGATCCTTCCCAGGAGGACCATCTGAATAATTTGTCGGAGGCCTATCTTTGCTCGATCGGAGCTTCATTGGCTGCTACTTCCTTGGACTCGATCCACGTGTAATTCTTTTCCATGAGTGCCTTGTAAGTGGTAGGGAGATCGGTGGATAGAAATTCCACCAAGCTTCGAGTTCGTAAGCCATGTACAAAGCCAGTAATCCTTTGCTCTTCGTGCAACCCCAGAATTTGCAAGGTTTCATCGGTGTACCTTGTGACGAAAGCCCTTGTGCTTTTGTTGTCCCTTTGCTTGATGGTATGCACAGCTAGATGAGTCTTGGTGTACTTTTTCTATTGGTTGAAGTGTGATCGGAACTTAGCCTTGAGATCTTTGGAAAACTAGAAGGGGAGGTTGAATAGTTTTACCAATTAAAACTTCGTTTTAAACTATTTAGATCGACTTATGTCAATCTATTTAAACATATGTGTTGGATGTTGATAGACAAGCATATATAAGTATGTAATGAAAAGATAAGAAGTAAGAAGCACAAAACCACAACGCGAGTATTTATAGTGGTTCGGCTACAAGGACACCTTCCTTGCCCTACTCCACTCCCCGAGTCACCTACTCGAGAGTTCGTAATCACTACACGACACCAACTCCTTATGGCGGAGAAGCCTTCACAACATTGCCTACTCTTTATCCGGTACAAGGCTAGATACCGGGTTCTTCCACGAGGTAGAACCAAACCTATCACAACGTTGCCTACCCTTTATCCGGTACTAGGCTAGATACCGAGTTCCATTACAATGGAGGAACTACTACCCAACACTACACCAACACCTAACCCCAAAGGAGATCTACTCTTTAGAATAATATCAACAAGGATAACAATATCCTTTGACCCAATACTAATCTATCTTGTACATCGAATCACACCATATCGAATTTACACCTTAGGCACCTTCCACTAATGCCTTTGACTCGATCTTCAAGACACCCTTCACTAATGACTTGTGACTTAACTTCTAGGCACCCTTCACTAATGCCTCTAGCCTTGACTTCTAAGCACCCTTCACTAGTGCTTTTAATACAGACGATCGACACCCTTCACTAATGTCTTCGTTTTGACTCTTGAGACATATTTCACTAATGTCTTCAACACTACACTTCTTATGAGAAAGAAGAAAACTATCAACAAGAGAACCTCAGTAGTCTTGATGATAACGAAGCATGGCAACTCATGGACTTGAGCTTGCTCGACTTCAAACGGTGGTGATCTCGCCTTTAAGAGGAACCTAGAGAATCACACAAAAACAAAACTACATACATAGATCACTTGGATCTGGGGTTAGAGAGTTTATAACTCAAAGACACAATATGTGAGAAAGGGGTGAGAAACAATGAAGAAATGGCTCACTATTTATAGAGAGAAAATGGCTACTGTTCTACGGATCCCTCACTTGAGGGATCCATCCAGTGTAATACTGGGGATCCGTGGGACACTCCCTTTTGCCCATGGGTTTTCGGTCATGGGTCATGGGTTATGGATCATGGTATCTAAGTAGATACAATGTATCTACAAGATGCAATGCATCTATTCCATGGTTCATGGATTAAAACCATGGGTCATGGATTAAAACCATGTATGACTTAAGCATGATGTCATGCAATGGGTTATGGGTCAAGCTCCATGGATATGGGTCATGGACTTTGGGTTGTACCCAACTATATTCAATGTATTTGTTCAATGGGTCAAATACTTAATTTTTTACCCATTATAATACATACTAGTTATGTATATATTCACCCAATATGTAAACACTAGTTGCTATACATATGTATTACTAAATCATAAAATCACTTATACTTGTCGTAGTGTTTTATGTGAAAAAGTAAGTGTGTTAGAAAACTATTGGCTCAAACCATTTACTTATTTTATTTGTTTCGTTAAAATGATTTTGCTTTTGTTATCGACAAAATATTAGAAGATCGTAAAATATAAATAAACGCTTTTACTGTTTATTTGTATTAACAATCTCCCCCTTTTTGTTGATGACAAAACATAAAATTATTTTAAGGAAAAACTAAAATTCGTAAAAGTTTGAATTTGTAGTTTTTACTTTCTTCTCCCCCTTTTTGTCGAAACAAAAAGAGCTTCGAAAATAAGCTAACACATTATTTTAAGAAAAACATGTGAAAAGAAAAAAGAATAGAGAGCAAGTAACGGGAAAAGTTCTCGTCTTAACTCCCCCTTGACGAGACCATCCCTTTGTGAGAGCGTCAAGTAAAAATAATACTAAGCTAGTTCATTTGCAACTAATTTTGCAAAAGATTTCATCTATGTGACGAATATGCTCCCCCTTGATGTTTGCAGCTTTGCAAAGGGACGTCATGAAATGTAATCCTAATATTGCAAGTGATTTTGCAATGTATTGCTTTGACACAAAGCTCCCCTAGCTTAAGGTGTCAAAGTCTTCATGTGTAAATTGAAAATCTACAAAGTAAAGGTTAGAAGGCAAGCATATTATGCATAATTTCCTGAAAATAAGACTCAAGTTAGTAGAAGACTAGTCTTCTGTTGCACGAATCCCACAGTTCCCTCCTTGGAGGGATCCCTCTAGGTAAAACGTAGGGATCCGTCTATCTGTAACTAAAATACAGCAAATGTGATGTACCAAAAGGTTGTTGGCATCAAAATGAGATATGAATTAGACCAATTAATCAAATACTCAGAATAATATAACAAATATCATGTAATTTCATTTAATAAAACTAGAGATATGATATACATGACTCTAAAAACTTAAGAAAATGAACAATACATGACTTTTAGATACTAGACTATCTAAGTTGCGCTTGATACTAGGACACCACTAGAATCCTCTAGCTCAAGTTTGTTTAGGTTTAATCTCGTCGAAACGTTCGAGGAGGTGATAAAACATGAAACGTTGATCTTCACGTACTTCATGTATCAAAATTTCAACATGTTTACAATGAAAACAATCTTTGTCATAGCTAGGTAGTGGTGATGGAAGAAAGGAAATTGCTTGATGTGAACGATCAAGTGAATCGGGTTGAGGAGCCTCAAATGATGGAGGGATTGGTGGAGACGCATTTGAAGACGGCTCGACCAAATATGATGGTGGTGGTAAAGAGGTGCCAACTTCCATGTGGTCGGGCGGTTGACTTTGATAATTTCTTATAATCCAAATGGGATTATTTGTTGGTGACGGCAAAAAGGAAATCGGAGCTAGTGTTGACTCAACACCTTGATTTAGTTCCACTATTCCTCCTAATGAAGAGAATGTTGCCGATGGTGGAGGATGAGATGGCCTAGGAGGCAAATCCTCTAGATTGTAGAGGTGTGGTGATGAGAGTGGAGTGGTGAATGATAGGGCCCTAGGCACCAATGGTGATGGTTTAGTGGAAATGGGATTGTTTGGTTTAGGAGGTATGGTGGTGTTTGGCATAGGTAGTTTTGTGGGAACTAACCTTTTAGGGATTGGTTTGATTTTGTTAGAGTTGGTGGAGGAGAAATCCTAGCATTTGTGGATTTAACCAGAGATGATTCGATTGAAGAAATTTTGTGTACAACACGAGCAATTTTCTTGGGTGGTCCATTGGTGGATGAGTTACCACTTGGAGCTTTCCTCATGATGAGATGATTCAAAGAGGTTTGTAAAGGTTTGTAAGTGCTGAAAATGAGGATGAAGATGATGACTTTAGGAGTACTAACAATGTGGTTTATAAATCAAGGGATTTGGCAAGTGCATTCAAGACTCAAGCCACTAAGATTCCTTGGAATGTGATGATTAACATGCACACGAGTCAACTTCAGAGTTGTACTGATCTAGGAGCTTAATTAACATGAGATGGAGTGTTCAAGTTAGCAAGATGAGCTTGAAATGATTGTTTTAGCTAGTGTTAACATGAGTCTGTCACACGGATCCCACGGTTCCCTCCAATGAGGGATCCGTCTAGGCTAATCCTAGGGATCTGGCTCTCAGTAGCTAGGAAAGGGTAAAAATGATGTTTCTAAGGTCTAAATCCTATACCATCTTAAGTGTTTCAGTCCTCCTAAGTATCTTAAATGAAAGGGTACTTAAATGTTCAAGGGAAATGAGTGATGTAGCTAATGATTGCCTTTTATGGAAGAAATTGGAACTTTTATGAGTACCAATGAATGAACAAAGATGACACTAAAAACTTAAGAGTGTCAAATGGAGCTAAATGGTCCTAAAGACCAGATAGTACCTTAAAAATACCTTTTTGGAAGATATCTTAAAGGTTATGGAAAAAATAGAATTTGACCCATTTTGAGGTAAAGATGACTAAAATCAATTTGCAAAAATTGAAAGATTTCTAAAGCTAGATGTATAATCATGTGAGGAATGATGTGTGAATATACGAGCGGAAGAGTAATGAGTTTTGGTGAAATGATAGATCTACAAGCTCTTTGAGTGTGATCTAAATGAGTTATGTGTGAGTACGAAACATTTACTCAGCTTGATAAGGACTCAATTTGTCCTAAGGCACTATGTATAGCTTAGTGTGAAATGATCTAAAGACATGTTTTGAAATACAATTATTGCAATTGCATTTCTGTTTTCCGGATCCCACGGTTCCCTAAGAGTAGGGATCCGTCTAGCACAAACTTTGGGATCCGTCTCTCTGCTTAAACAGAACCTTTACAAAAGGTATGCAAGGGTTGCATATGGCATCATATTTCAAAGTTAGTTTTTTCTAAGAAGTTCTAACACTAATATAGTAGAGATATCAAATGTAAGATGTTTTTAGGGTTAATAATCTTTTAAAGCATGATAACACTCAGATTGTGCATGTTTTTAGTAGCATTATGAGTACTTTTATATCTGTTATTTGGTTATATTTGCGTGATTTTAGTACTTAATCATATCTAGAGATGTTTGTCTAGTATTTATAACCAAGTGCAGGGAAATGGAGGAAAATGTGGAAATATGCAGCTAATCGAGATTCCCGTTTCAGTAAAGCTAAATCTCAAGTACCTTTGAAGACTTTAGTGATTGAAGAACCAAGTTCTACAAGACAGAGTGAAGAGATAAGATCAAGTTTTATATCTCAGAAGATCCAACCGGATCCGGTTACACCTTTAGCCGGATCGGTTGGAAATTGGTCAGAATTAATGTTTTTGCCATAACCGACCGATCGATCGCAACCCGCAACCGGATCGGTTGGTGTGTTATTATTGTAGACCAGCCGGATCGGTTGGTCATATGACCGAATCGGTTGGAGAAGCTGCAGTTGCCAAATCTTCATCACTAAGCTTTCCCTTTGCATCCAAACGATTCTAGGTCCTTCTCTTGGTGTATTCTAGTCCCTTCCTCACTCCTTGGAGGCCAAGTTAAGCATTTAACACCCTAGACCTTGGAAATAGTATAAATAGAGGCCAATTGTGAGCTTATGAGACACACCTCTCAATTACAAATCTCTCTACTCATCAAACCAAGCCTTAAGCTCTTAAAATTCGTCCTTAGAAATCCAGGGAAGTTTGGAGTTCCAGAAGTTCCATCTTTGGAGGCCAAAACACCAAGAAGTCCACCACGATCCTTTGGGAAACATTACTTCATCATTTGTAATCTTATTCCAAGCATTGTAAGACTTTCAATCATGTTTTCTAATGTTCAAAGTTATGAGTTTATGTTCATGTTTGCTATGAGTGGCTAGTTTCTTTATACACTTGCTTAAATAATGTTGATTATCATATGATTAGTTAGTGATTGTGTTAACATGTTTTAATTCAATTTCAAGTTAATTCTAAGATCCAATTGTGCTAAAAGTTTCATAGTGACATTTGTTAATCAAGTTTGGCTAATTGGTAATAATCGTTGGGGTCGAAAGAACTTCGTGTTGTTCAACTAGTCATAATCATTTTGTCTATGGATGATTGTTTTTACCCATTATTCTTGATTATACAAAGGAACTAAAGTGTGGTTGTAATAGAAACGCTTTTTGATTATCAAATTGGATTGGTTGGAAACATCTAAATGGTCGTAAGATTAGTTGTTGAGAATCAATTGTAGCCTTTTGTCTATGATCGGGTACCTTTTGTATTGACCATTTCTTAAGCAATTTGATGAACAAGTGGATGTTTTTGTGTTTAAGTTTATGTATGTAGACTTATGAAACTTGAATTGATCTTGAATTGATTGGTTAAACTTAATGCTTGTTTTTATAAACTAAACCCTTGATCAAAGTTTAACTTGTAAGAACAATAGATTAGTACACCAACTAATTATTATAACCAACATGTTAAGAGGTTAACACAATCACATTAATCTATGATATGAAACTAGTTTAAGCAAGTGTAGTTTTTAATCATCTGAATTTCATTATATCTATTTGCTTTGTTATATGTTTTGGATAGACTCCGTTAATTCAAACTTGTGTTTAGATTCACTCAAATCCCTGCGAACGATCCCGACTTACCTTCATAATCTTGCTATAACGGACGAGTATACTTGCTCGTATGTGTTATTGGTAATATTGGTAATTCACCTTTTATAAATTTAAAACTTGCACCAACCGGGCACATCAAGTTTTTGGCGCCGCTGTCGAGGATTTGATTGTGTTTCAACAAGTTTTTGAATTTCCCAAAGTCGATTCAACCAAAAAAAAATTTTTACAGAAACCTTAACCGGATCCGGTTGCTCCTCAACCGAATCGGTTACAATTTGTCCCATCACTCAACTGGTCTAACCGATCGGTCGCATCCCGCAACCGATCCGGTTACCTTCCTCTGTTCCATATAAAACTGTTTTCATTGTTTGTCCGTGCGTTTAGATATTGCCTGGATTCTCTAGGACATTGTATGAACACTCGAGCAACGGGAATAGAGCCAATTACACCTCTTACCAACCCCGAACGATTGATTCGAAGAAAAAGGAGAACACTTTTCATACCATTGGAAAATCATGTACCAAGAGTACCGAACCCACCATTTGATAACCTCATTGAAGCCAAAGTTGTTTACAATCCTTTCACCAATTTACCTTTTCCCATGGCGGACGATCAACCCATGTGGGGAACCAACCGAACCGTAGCACCAACTCCCGGAAGTGCTATTGTTGCTATTAACCTTGGTGACAACTTCACCGTGAAGGGACATCACCTTTCTATGATCAAAGACCGACACTTCGATGGCCGTGCGCGGGCCGATCCGCATAAGCACATTGCCGAATTCATCGAAATTTGCGGAATGTTTCGTTATGGTGACACCGATGTCAATGCCATCAAACTCAAACTTTTCCCATCATCACTCGCCGGAGATGCTAAAGTATGGTACAATGAATTAACCCCAGGAATCATCAATACTTGGGAGGAGATGAGGCAAGCTTTTTGATGAGTGTCTAAATACTCATCATTTCGTTCACATTTAAGCTACAAAAATATCTGAAAACATACAAATATGCTTCATAAATACTGGAAATATCTCCAAATTGTGTTTTTAGGTGTTAAAGTGCAAAAGGGATGAAAACTGATGAAAAACATGCAAAACATACATAATTTACAGTTTCAGTCCCTGAACTTTGATAAATTGGCAAAACTAGTCCCTGGTTAATCAAAACTTGTAAAAATATCATAAAAGGTCATTGGGATTCACAAGTTGTTCAAAATAATCCTTTGAAGTTAAAAATCTCAAAATTACAACTTTGGTCCCTCAACTTTGCAAAAGTGTCAAAATTAGTCCCTGGGTGTTTTAAAATGGAAATTTATCAAACTACACCCTTATACTATTCTTATTTGACATGATTGGTCCTTGTGATTACTTTGGATATTTTACAGGTTTGGCCCCTCAATTTTCAAGAAATTACAAACGGGCCCTTTGTATTATTAACAAACCAAAACCACAATCCAAATCCAGTCCACCCAGTTACAACCTTGGGCCCAACTTACCCTTACCCGGCCCACTCCCTTCCCTTTGTAAATAAATAAAACCCACACACTCCCGTTTTCCTCTTCTTCTTCTTCCCCCTCCACCTGTAAAACCATTTCCACACTTCACCTCACCCTCTCCAGCTCACCCCTACTTTACTACTTTTCTACCCACTCTCCACCACCTCTGTCAGCCTAAGCCCCCCACAATAAATGCCATTCCCACCCTATTTTCACCTCAATACCACTAGTACCCACAGTATTGAGCAAAACCACCCAACTTGGTCCAAAATATCACAAAACTTGTCCCTTACACTTCCTAACACTCCCAAGAATCCTTAATTGCTCTGGAACTGCCTCAATTACACGTGGAGCATTTTGGCGCCAAAATGGATTTAAACGGACAAGATGAGTTAGACTCAATCAATGGCTGTGATTCGAAGTGGGAAAGTATCTGGAAGCTAGTGGGATGCAAAAGAGTGATAAATACAGAAGAAAGAAGAAGAAGAGAGCCATCATAATGTTAATTTTAGTTTATGATCAAGTAGAATAAATTAAACTAGTTGTTACCTAGTGTAATCTTTAAATTCTGTTGTTAAAGTGTTGTATAACTTTGCTAAAGTGTATTCAACAGCTTTGGTTCACTCATATCAATCTATCTTTCAGTTTTCAGTTATTTCAACTTTGTCCAAATTTTACTTTCAAGTCTATTAATTTCTGTTGATGATTGTTGTTTAGAGGACTATAAATAACACTACTAAGCTCTCAGTAAGCTTTAGCAAGCTTTTAAGTCATCTTAACAATCAATAATCAATAATGTAGGAAAATACCAAAAATATAGAAAATAAATAAAAAATAGAAATCTGTGAAGAAGCAAAGGAGCAAGTGCTATCTTGGATTGCCTTGGTTTAGAGCTCTGTGGAGAGCATTTAGGAGTGTTACTCAGTTCTTGGTTCTCAGTTGTGCCTTGGATTCAAGTTGTAAGCTAATTTCTTGATTTTTGGCATTTACTATTCTTGTTCTTAATTTAGTATAATCTTTTCTGTTTCATGATTAGTTGTTAGTAGTTAATGATAATCTAGTGTTAAATCAGTAGGTTGTTAGTTGGAAATCTTAGTTGCTAGTTGTTTCATATTTGACAGTCAACATAGCTTAATTGTGTTTCATAGGTTAAAGTTGTTTAAATCTGAGATCTTTGTGTTCATTTGATCTATTAACATCAGTAATAAGTGTTTGAATAAGTTTCATGTTCTATCTCTTTGTTGTGCAACACTAATCTGCAAAAACACCCTTGCTAAGGTGTGTTTGGATCAAGCTGCTTCTTTGGGTATATGCATGATACTGTCCTTTATTCTTGTTTCTGCATGTTTATTTAGATCACACTAGCTCAGTTCTGTCATAATATTTAGGTCTTATTAGTATAAAAGTCAAAATAGGTCTTAATCTAATCCATATGTTTAACTGTTAGGATTATAAGTTCCATAATCACTATACTAGCTTATAATCTGATAACCTAGCTTAATATCATCCTAGTATAGCTTAACTTAACATATTCAGTAAGTAAATTAGTATCAAAGCTCAGATAAGTCAACTTAGTAGTTTAACTTAAAAAGTCAATTTGCAGCTTACACGATTTTTGAATGAACTTTGGATCTAAATTGTGAACTTGTTAATTGATATTAAGACTTGAGCTTGTAGGATTATATAGCCTTGTTGCTGATCTACTTGTTACTATTTTTCATAACCATATCTAGCTGATTGAAGTGCTTAAATTGTGCTTATCTTTTAGTAGTTCTTCACAAAACTCCCCTGTACACAGGTTTGACTCCCACTTTCACAAGCTTGTATAAGCTTGTGTATTGAGTGTTGGTCTGAGTATTTTGGTTCTTTGTGATGCCCTTGTGGCTAGTTACTTGAGTAAGTGCTTATTTGTCCTTTGATTGCTTATTTGGTCTGCTTATTCTTGCTTAACTTGTGCTATCAAATAAACCACTACACTGATCACTCAGTGTAAAACAAGCAACTTCACAAGCCCATCATAAGCATATCACTGAGCTTTAGCTTGTGATCTTTGGCTCATTAAGAAGCTAAGCAGCTCATCTTCACAGTTCAAGCTTTAATTTTCACTCACAAGTCCTTTTACTAGGGCTGCATCTCAGCTTAAGCTTGTCCATTCACTCAGATAACTGAGTGAACTCAGTCAACCCACCCATCTTCATAAGCCCTTCAAAAGCCACCCAGTGGTCCCCATTGGTCAAGCTTTGGCATTTTGAAAACCTCACCAGACCCTCTTAATAGTCCAACATCAAATTTGCTCTTTTAAGCTTATTCTGTGAGCTTAATTTGGTATCACTTTTGACTACAAGCTGTGTTTGGATCTCAGTTTTATTGGAAGTGCCTATAAGCTTATTACAAGCTTATTAGCCAAATCCAGTGATCCCACTTGTTCATATCTGTTAGTATACTATATATACACAGTACTAATCTTTTTATTTTCTTTATTAAGTTTGTTTTAAAGCTTTTACCAAGCTTACTAGCTCATTTTCACTCACTCAGTCAACTGAGTGAATCAGTTTGGACCCCTCACTTCACAAGCTCTTTCTGAGCTCATCAGTGGGTCCCACACCCTAAATCTTGGTTCTTCCAACCCCCCTCCTACCAGGCTTGAACCATTGACCCTTTGTTTGGCCTAGATCATAGTGGACCCCACTTGGTTTTACCTCACAAGGTTGTCCCATTTTGTGTCTCAGGAACCAAATAAGCAAGTGCTTATTGTGGTCTTTTGGCTTATTCAGTGAGCTTATATTATCAAATCTAGCTTATTCAAGTCCAATCAACTCAGAGGAACCAGAATCTACCCTAGTGAACTCCAAATAAGCTCATTTGAGCTTATTTCCTTCTAAGTCAACAGAAAAGTCAACTGTTTGGGCAAATAAGCACTTACAGTGCTTATTCTGGGTTTCCAATTTTGTTGTTTTTGTATTAGTTTCTTATTTTAAGTATTTTAATAGTTTTATAATAGAAAAACCAAAAAGATCCATTTTTAAGCTAAGTGAAAGCTTTTACTTAGAAGCTTATTTGCTTATTAGCTTATTTTTGTTAATAGCATATAGTTTTTATATTTTTCCTAGCTTCTTTTATTTATTTTAGAATTTTGTAAAAAGTTTTAGATTTTTGTTTGCTTATTTAGTATATATAATAATTAATAATATTATTAGTAATTAGATAATAGTAATTAATTAATAATAAATAATATATAAGTTAAATTAATAATTTTCTTTTTATAATAATTTTCTTTTATTCTTAGGATCTTAAAAATATAAATTTCACATTTGTGGGGTTTATATTGATCACTTTTCACTTTTATTTTTGTACGTTTACGTAATTTTATTTAAACGTACGTTTTTAGTTTTAAACGTTCATCATTTTAAATATAGTGATAGCGTTTATTTAATATATTTTATCTTTTTAATTTTCTTGATCGTACTTATTAGTTGATATAACTCATTTGAGTTATTTATACTTTTAGTATTGTGACAAATCATTCATAACCCTATTCCTGATCAACCAAACTATATAACACATTCGTTCAAACACAGGATATCACAACCTCATTGGGGAATTAACGACCCGGGAATATAACTGTACTACCTCGGATTATTGCATTTGCCTCTTTCTAGTTTGACTTGCCTAGTTGACCTCTAACAAGTGGTTGACTAAAAAAGTAGGCTATTAAAAAGCAAATCAATTTTTGGCGCCGCTGCCGGGGAGGCTGTGCTGCGTTGAACTATTTTTGTTATCTATTTGGCTGATTATCTATCCTTTGTATATATATTATATCTAATATCGTATTTTAATCTTCCTTAAACAATATAAAAAACAAAAATATTTTCTTTTTCTTTCTATATATATAAAAGATAAATAATCACAAAAATACTCTTCGCACCCCTTCTGAGTTTCCTTTTCTTCAAGGATCCTTAGACACGTCTTAGTGCATGCGCACTCGTTCTTCAAGGTCATCAAGTCCTCTTCGCGAGCTTGTAGCCATACCTCGAAGAAGTCGTAGACGTTCTGCTCCATCAGTCGTACCCGAGATACGTACTGAGCCAAAAATTCCTGTCAAAATGGCAGAAGAACAAACGATGAATGAACTTCTCCAGGCACCCACCGATGGGTACGGAGATGCCATTGTTGTTTCAGCCATCGTAGCTGAGAACTTTGAGCTTAAAACGGGGTTAATAAACCTAGTGACAGCGCGTCAATTCTATGGGTTTGATAGGGACGATCCTCACTATCACATTCGGTGGTTCAATAAAATCACATCCACCTTGAAATGTAAAAACGTCCCTGAGGATGCAATCAAACTTCTTCTTTTCCCGTTTTCTCTCGATGGGCCCGCCAGGATCTGGCTTGACAAACAGCCCCCTAAGTCGATTGAAACGTGGGAAGATTTAGTACAGAAGTTTGTGCATAAATTCTATCCTCCTTCAAAAACCACGAATCTCCGGAATGAAATCATGAAATTCACACAACATTTTGATGAAACATTCAGTGAATCATGGGATCGTTTTAAGGAAATGCTACGCAACTGTCCTCATCATGGATTTACTGAGTTGATATATCTGGATACTTTCTATAATGGCATAAGACAAGCTGATCAAGATTCTCTTAATTCCTCCGCGGGAGGTAATTTTTTAAATCGAACAACAAAGGATGCTTTAGCCATTATAGAGAACAAAGCTGAGGTCCGTACCTCAAGAAACAAACCAGTTGTTCCCAAAGCAAGTGATTCACCTTCTACTTCATCTCCCATGACTCAAACTGTTGACAATACTCAGTTTGCTCAACTCATGGATGCTCTTAAAAATTTGACTCTTAACCAAAAGAAAGAGCCATCTACACGTGCTGAAGTCAAAAAGATTGAACCATGTGTCACTTGTGGTGGTCCTCATGCATACTACAACTGTACTGCTACCGATGGCAATGCATTTGAAGTCGATGCTCTAGCCGGTAATTTCAATCAAGGAGGTAACCAATACCATCCTCAAGCTGAAACAAACTACCATGCTAATAACCAAGAGGGACCATCAGGATCATATCAACCCAACAATTCAAATAGGTCTAATCCTAATCAGCCAAGAGGGCATAATAACCAAAATCAATATCGTACTCAGAACAATCAAATTGTTCCTGTTCAATACCCACCCCATAGGGGAAATTCAAATTCTAACCAAGGGTATTCAGCTCCTAATAATCAAATGGTTTCGTTCCAAGAATCTCAATCTGCTGAACTAGCTAACCACATCAAGGCTACTGATGCTAAAATGAGAGTGGTTCAAAACCAAATCTCCAATTTAAAGAATGAATTTGATTCTTCAATTGCAAAGAACAATAATGAGCTGAAGAACGATCTTAAAAGTATGATATCTGATTTGGTGAAACAACTCGTTCCACCTTCCACCTCGTGAAGTCTCCCGAGTAATACTGTTGCGAATCCTAGGGGTGAACTCAAAGCTGTTACTACTCGTAGTGATACAGCTCAAGTTGGAGCAACCACGGTTGTCCTAAATTCTACACCCCCAATTACTCCTACATCATCAAAGATAGATCCCACTCTTTCACGATTCACGGTTAAAAGTTTGTCAAACAATCTTTATGACCAAAGGGCAGCTATGACTTATTCTCATATGCTTAATGCTTCCCGAAAGAGTGTACTTGATGATAGTGATGATGAGGAGGATTCCAACATCATCAAAGCTATCACCACTCGTAGTGGTGCTGCTTATGAGGGACCCTCTACTCCTATTCCACCACCGTTATACGATGTGGAAAAAGAGCTCGAGGTTGCCAAGGACCAGGTGCAAATTCCAAGCCTACGAAGTACCGCACACGTCCAACCGCAAGTTGTCCCTCGAAAGATAACCAAAACAGGAGTTATCTTTGAGACTGATGAAACTCCTGAGCCTACTGTCCCTAAATCCAAACCTTTTAAGCCTACCATTCCTTACCCTTCACGCTTAAATGAGCAAGAACACCGCGAGAGGTCTAATTACCAAACAGACAAACTCTTGCAAATCTTTAAAGATTTGCAATTTGACATAAGTCTTGCGGATGCTGTCATCTTGATGCCCAAGTTCGCATCAACAATCAAACAGTTGTTAAACAACAAGGAAAAACTGGTTGAATTGGCAAAAACTTCTCTAAATGAGAACTGCTCTGCAGTTATCTTAAAGAAACTTCCCGAGAAGCTTGGAGATCCTGGTAAATTTATCTTACCTTGTGAATTTCCAGGAATGGTTGCATGCAACGCCTTGGCCGATCTGGGCGCCAGCATCAACCTGATGCCTAATTCAGTATGGAAGAAACTTTCTCTTCCTAAACTTACCCCTACCTGCATGACTCTTGAGCTTGCAGATCGTTCAGTATCTATGCCCCTCGGTATTGCCGAGGACGTATTTGTGAAAGTAGGGAAGTTCCATTTTCCAGCTGACTTTGTGGTTGTCGAATTCGATGCTGATCCTAGGGTTCCTCTCATTCTTGGAAGAGGATTCCTAAGAACGGGCCACGCTCTTATAGATGTATTTGAGCGTCAGATTACATTGCGTGTAGGTAATGAGGCTATTACCTTTAACCATGATCAAACTTCGAAGTACTCCTCCAATTATAACTCTGCGTCAGTTAACCGAATCTATGTCATTGATGTTGCCTTACAGGAGTATTCTCAAGTAAATCTTAGTTATGTTCTTGATTTGGTGAGTGGTGATCCCACTACATTGTCTCATTCCATCATTTCCGACTCTTCATCTTCCCTCACTCTGAATGAGGAAAATGATTCTATTATGGATGAGATTGATGATTATCTCAATCTGGATACATTGCTTCCTGGTATTGATGATACCGAGAGTGATCAAGAGGAAGATGTTATTCTTCTTCTTGAACAACTGCTGTACCCAGAAAATTATACCATCCTCCCTCCAAAACAACTTCATAAAGAGGAATCCAAATCAGTTGAAAAAACTGATAAAATTCCTGAGATCAAGCATAAGACCTCCCCTCCTTTAATTAAATTTCAAATTCTTGAGGAGGAAGTTCTTGTGATTACTGCTGTTCTGATCTCCCTACTACCCTTCACCTACCCGGTGATTTCTCCTTCTCTTCACTCATTCGGGAGTGAAGATGTTACCTTTGACCCTGGGATATTCTATATAACATTGGTTTAGAGCCAGATACTTCCCCATGGATTTTTAAATTGTTTTTTCTCCCGACCTGTGCAGGAACCCTTTGTTACTGTTAACCGTTCACAAGCGGTTAGCTTGCGTGATAAACCTGACAGTTTGGGAGGAAAGAAATAAAAAACGGGGTCGAGTCCAGCTAGTGACTCGGGAATCAAAAACATTAGCACAAACATGGGTTTTCACCCGTGTGTAACACCCTAGTGTGGGGGAGATGCCCCACATGTTGTATATAGTAAAAAAAAAAAAAAAAAAAAAAAAAAAAAAAAAAAAAAAAGATTATAATTGTTGTGTTTCTACGCTTAGGTAGTAATGTTATCTTTTTACGTTCAAAGTTTCGGCATAACAGCCGGTACTTTGAATATTGAGGACAATATTCATTTCTAAGTGTGGGGGGGAAATTCTGGCGAATTTGATAATAAATGTACCCTTTTAGTCCCTTTTTCCCCCAAAATGGCCAAATTTTAAAAAAAATTTTAGTGGAAGTACTATGTACTAAACACAACAAATGGTAATCAGTCCACCATGTCTAACCCACATAAGGATTGGCTAATCCAGGAGAAAACGGCTCTTGGTAAAGATATCTCAAATCCGTTTATGGCTTGCAATTTGCCCAAAATTGTATTGTTCCTCAACTCGCCATATCCTAATAAGCGAATGAGTTGGCTAGCCCGCAAGATTATGGCTTGTGGCAAAGACAGTGGAAAAACCATAATTGGTAATCAACTCACCAAAGATAATATTTATAATTTATCTAAGAGTTGGCTAGTCCAGAAGCAAACGGCTTTTGGTAAAGACAAATCAAATCCGTTGACAGCTGGTGATTTGCTCAAAATCACATGGTTATCAGATGGACCAAAGTTCTTACTTGAACTGAAACATCTTGGCTACTCCAGAAGTGATGGCTTTTGGTAAAGAGTTCTTTCAAATCCATTAAAATCTTCATAAAATATTGCTAGGGACTAGCAATAGTTTAGTGTGGGGGATTGATGAGTGTCTAAATACTCATCATTTCGTTCACATTTAAGCTACAAAAATATCTGAAAACATACAAATATGCTTCATAAATACTGGAAATATCTCCAAATTGTGTTTTTAGGTGTTAAAGTGCAAAAGGGATGAAAACTGATGAAAAACATGCAAAACATACATAATTTACAGTTTCAGTCCCTGAACTTTGATAAATTGGCAAAACTAGTCCCTGGTTAATCAAAACTTGTAAAAATATCATAAAAGGTCATTGGGATACACAAGTTGTTCAAAATAATCCTTTGAAGTTAAAAATCTCAAAATTACAACTTTGGTCCCTCAACTTTGCAAAAGTGTCAAAATTAGTCCCTGGGTGTTTTAAAATGGAAATTTATCAAACTACACCCTTATACTATTCTTATTTGACATGATTGGTCCTTGTGATTACTTTGGATATTTTACAGGTTTGGCCCCTCAATTTTCAAGAAATTACAAACGGGCCCTTTGTATTATTAACAAACCAAAACCACAATCCAAATCCAGTCCACCCAGTTACAACCTTGGGCCCAACTTACCCTTACCCGGCCCACTCCCTTCCCTTTGTAAATAAATAAAACCCACACACTCCCGTTTTCCTCTTCTTCTTCTTCCCCCTCCACCTGTAAAACCATTTCCACACTTCACCTCACCCTCTCCAGCTCACCCCTACTTTACTACTTTTCTACCCACTCTCCACCACCTCTGTCAGCCTAAGCCCCCCACAATAAATGCCATTCCCACCCCATTTTCACCTCAATACCACTAGTACCCACAGTATTGAGCAAAACCACCCAACTTGGTCCAAAATATCACAAAACTTGTCCCTTACACTTCCTAACACTCCCAAGAATCCTTAATTGCTCTGGAACTGCCTCAATTACACGTGGAGCATTTTGGCGCCAAAATGGATTTAAACGGACAAGATGAGTTAGACTCAATCAATGGCTGTGATTCGAAGTGGGAAAGTATCTGGAAGCTAGTGGGATGCAAAAGAGTGATAAATACAGAAGAAAGAAGAAGAAGAGAGCCATCATAATGTTAATTTTAGTTTATGATCAAGTAGAATAAATTAAACTAGTTGTTACCTAGTGTAATCTTTAAATTCTGTTGTTAAAGTGTTGTATAACTTTGCTAAAGTGTATTCAACAGCTTTGGTTCACTCATATCAATCTATCTTTCAGTTTTCAGTTATTTCAACTTTGTCCAAATTTTACTTTCAAGTCTTTTAATTTCTGTTGATGATTGTTGTTTAGAGGACTATAAATAACACTACTAAGCTCTCAGTAAGCTTTAGTAAGCTTTTAAGTCATCTTAACAATCAATAATCAATAATGTAGGAAAATACCAAAAATATAGAAAATAGAAAATAAATAAAAAATAGAAATCTTTGAAGAAGCAAAGGAGCAAGTGCTATCTTGGATTGCCTTGGTTTAGAGCTCTGTGGAGAGCATTTAGGAGTGTTACTCAGTTCTTGGTTCTCAGTTGTGCCTTGGATTCAAGTTGTAAGCTAATTTCTTGATTTTTGGCATTTACTATTCTTGTTCTTAATTTAGTATAATCTTTTCTGTTTCATGATTAGTTGTTAGTAGTTAATGATAATCTAGTGTTAAATCAGTAGGTTGTTAGTTGGAAATCTTAGTTGCTAGTTGTTTCATATTTGACAGTCAACATAGCTTAATTGTGTTTCATAGGTTAAAGTTGTTTAAATCTGTGATCTTTGTGTTCATTTGATCTATTAACATCAGTAATAAGTGTTTGAATAAGTTTCATGTTCTATCTCTTTGTTGTGCAACACTAATCTGCAAAAACACCCTTGCTAAGGTGTGTTTGGATCAAGCTGCTTCTTTGGGTATATGCATGATACTGTCCTTTATTCTTGTTTCTGCATGTTTATTTAGATCACACTAGCTCAGTTCTGTCATAATATTTAGGTCTTATTAGTATAAAAGTCAAAATAGGTCTTAATCTAATCCATATGTTTAACTGTTAGGATTATAAGTTCTATAATCACTATACTAGCTTATAATCTGATAACCTAGCTTAATATCATCCTAGTATAGCTTAACTTAACATATTCAGTAAGTAAATTAGTATCAAAGCTCAGATAAGTCAACTTAGTAGTTTAACTTAAAAAGTCAATTTGCAGCTTACACGATTTTTGAATGAACTTTGGATCTAAATTGTGAACTTGTTAATTGATATTAAGACTTGAGCTTGTAGGATTATATAGCCTTGTTGCTGATCTACTTGTTACTATTTTTCATAACCATATCTAGCTGATTGAAGTGCTTAAATTGTGCTTATCTTTTAGTAGTTCTTCACAAAACTCCCCTGTACACAGGTTTGACTCCCACTTTCACAAGCTTGTATAAGCTTGTGTATTGAGTGTTGGTCTGAGTATTTTGGTTCTTTGTGATGCCCTTGTGGCTAGTTACTTGAGTAAGTGCTTATTTGTCCTTTGATTGCTTATTTGGTCTGCTTATTCTTGCTTAACTTGTGCTATCAAATAAACCACTACACTGATCACTCAGTGTAAAACAAGAAACTTCACAAGCCCATCATAAGCTTATCACTGAGCTTTAGCTTGTGATCTTTGGCTCATTAAGAAGCTAAGCAGCTCATCTTCACAGTTCAAGCTTTAATTTTCACTCACAAGTCCTTTTACTAGGGCTGCATCTCAGCTTAAGCTTGTCCATTCACTCAGATAACTGAGTGAACTCAGTCAACCCACCCATCTTCATAAGCCCTTCAAAAGCCACCCAGTGGTCCCCATTGGTCAAGCTTTGGCATTTTGAAAACCTCACCAGACCCTCTTAATAGTCCAACATCAAATTTGCTCTTTTAAGCTTATTCTGTGAGCTTAATTTGGTATCACTTTTGACTACAAGCTGTGTTTGGATCTCAGTTTTATTGGAAGTGCCTATAAGCTTATTACAAGCTTATTAGCCAAATCCAGTGATCCCACTTGTTCATATCTGTTAGTATACTATATATACACAGTACTAATCTTTTTATTTTCTTTATTAAGTTTGTTTTAAAGCTTTTACCAAGCTTACTAGCTCATTTTCACTCACTCAGTCAACTGAGTGAATCAGTTTGGACCCCTCACTTCACAAGCTCTTTCTGAGCTCATCAGTGGGTCCCACACCCTAAATCTTGGTTCTTCCAACCCCCCTCCTACCAGGCTTGAACCATTGACCCTTTGTTTGGCCTAGATCATAGTGGACCCCACTTGGTTTTACCTCACAAGGTTGTCCCATTTTGTGTCTCAGGAACCAAATAAGCAAGTGCTTATTGTGGTCTTTTGGCTTATTCAGTGAGCTTATATTATCAAATCTAGCTTATTCAAGTCCAATCAACTCAGAGGAACCAGAATCTACCCTAGTGAACTCCAAATAAGCTCATTTGAGCTTATTTCCTTCTAAGTCAACAGAAAAGTCAACTGTTTGGGCAAATAAGCACTTACAGTGCTTATTCTGGGTTTCCAATTTTGTTGTTTTTGTATTAGTTTCTTATTTTAAGTATTTTAATAGTTTTATAATAGAAAAACCAAAAAGATCCATTTTTAAGCTAAGTGAAAGCTTTTACTTAGAAGCTTATTTGCTTATTAGCTTATTTTTGTTAATAGCATATAGTTTTTATATTTTTCCTAGCTTCTTTTATTTATTTTAGAATTTTGTAAAAAGTTTTAGATTTTTGTTTGCTTATTTAGTATATATAATAATTAATAATATTATTAGTAATTAGATAATAGTAATTAATTAATAATAAATAATATATAAGTTAAATTAATAATTTTCTTTTTAAATTAATAATTTTCTTTTTATAATAATTTTCTTTTATTCTTAGGATCTTAAAAATATAAATTTCACATTTGTGGGGTTTATATTGATCACTTTTCACTTTTATTTTTGTATGTTTACGTAATTTTATTTAAACGTACGTTTTTAGTTTTAAACGTTCATCATTTTAAATATAGTGATAGCGTTTATTTAATATATTTTATCTTTTTAATTTTCTTGATCGTACTTATTAGTTGATATAACTCATTTGAGTTATTTATACTTTTAGTATTGTGACAAATCATTCATAACCCTATTCCTGATCAACCAAACTATATAACACATTCGTTCAAACACAGGATATCACAACCTCATTGGGGAATTAACGACCCGGGAATATAACTGTACTACCTCGGATTATTGCATTTGCCTCTTTCTAGTTTGACTTGCCTAGTTGACCTCTAACAAGTGGTTGACTAAAAAAGTAGGCTATTAAAAAGCAAATCACTTTTGTGAGCCGATTCTTTCCACCTGCCATGTTTGATCGATTAATGGGAGAAATCCGTGCTTTTAACCAAAACCCAAATGAATCACTTGTCGAAGCTTGGCTTCGAATGAAAGATTTACTTCGTAGTTGTCATGGACATGGATTATCAAAAGGAACCATTATCCAAATCTTTTACCATGGACTAGATGAAATCTCTCAAGGCATCCTTGATGCTGGAGGAATTTTTCTCTATAAGACTCCCAACGATGCACATCAATTGCTCGAAGATCGAGTACTTCTCAAATTTGATTGGTCCAAAGATTCAAAAACCAAACCTCTCCGAAAAACCGTTGCTTTTGTCGAAAACACCGATACCTCAAAACTCTTGGAGAAAATGGAAGCGTTAACCTCAAAAATCGACTCGCAATACAAGGATATCAAAGATGAAATGAAAGACATGCGAGACGGATGCAACAATTGTGGAGGAAATCACCCATCGTCCGAGTGCGACGATAAACCTATGGGTGGACCGAAAGAAGGAGAAGCAAATTACGCTCAGGGAGGATACCGTGGAGGAGGATATCGTAGTAATTATTACGGTCGAAATTCTGGAAATTGGCAAGATCGCCGACCAAGGGATGACAACCGTGATTCTCAACCACGAACTGACGATCCACCACACCAAAGTTCCGACAAAAAGACAGAAGAAACCGAATTCAAAAAAACCATGAGAGAATTCGTGGCTGGTCAAAAATCCGCAAATGATTTTATCAAAAATCAATTTTTCAATCTCAAAGCCAAAGTTGAGCAAGGACAGAAAAATCATCAAGCATCTATCCAAGATCTTGAAAACAAGCTTGGCAGACTTTCTGACCAACATTCCTCTGGACCATCTGGTTCATTGCCAAGTAACACTCAATCCAATCCAAAACCATCAAATGATAAGACGTATCGTCCACCCAAAACAAGAAATGAACATATCAATGCTGTTTTCACAAGAAGTGGTCTCTCGTACGATCCACCACCTAATCCTAATACTCCTGTCACCATTGATAGTGAGGATGAAAACGAAGAACCAAACACAACTCAAAACACCAAAAAGAAAGACATTCCATCCGTCAAGGCGTATACACCAAAAATTCCTTATCCTCAACGCCTAAAGAAAGAGAAGATGGAAGAGCGTTATAAAAAGTTTATCGAAATAATCAAAGAGGTTAGACTCAATGTTCCTCTCATTGATGTTATAGCCGGAATGCCCAATTACGGGAAATTTTTGAAAGAACTTCTTAATAACAAAAGCAAGCTTGAGCAAATTTCAGCAACTTTTCTTAACGAAGAATGCTCAGCTATAGTTCAAAACAAAATTCCACCAAAGCTCGGAGATCCTGGGAGCTTTCTTATTCCATGTACTTTCGGGAATAATGTTAAATGTGATGCTTTAGCCGATCTTGGCGCAAGTATCAATTTGATGCCTTATTCACTCTATTCCAAGTTGTGCAACAACAGCCTGAAACCAACAAAAATGAGCATCCGATTGGCAAATCATTCCTATCAATATCCTGTGGGAATCGCTGAGAATATGCTTGTTCAAGTCGGTAAATTCATTTTTCCCGTGGACTTTGTAATCTTGGAAATGGAAGAAGATAGTAAAGTCCCACTCATTTTAGGGAGACCTTTCCTGAATACCGCCGACGCAATCATCAAAGTTAAAGGAAAAGAACTCAACCTTGGAGTTGGGGAAGATCGAATCACTTTTCTTATCGATAAAGCAATGCGCTACCCACATTCCAGTGATGACACTTGTTTTAACGTCGATGTTATTGATGAAGTCACTGATGAGGAATTAGATGCATTACTGAACGAATCCGATCCATTCATGACTACTTCTGAAAAAATCAATGAAACAGATTCTGATAAAGAGTTTGATGATTTCAT